>CAJHZI010000418.1:1037500-1280000 GCA_905160935.1 Enchytraeus crypticus | reverse complement strand
AATTGTTGATAATTAATTTATTCAAGTTTAATGCTTTTAGTGGTCAGAAAATTTTCAGTTATAGACAATGTTGGGCATGATGCCATAATTTGTGCTATTTAATCGATGCCGAGCGCTACCCGATACAATGGAAGACGAGGATAGTTTTGATTATGAACAGCTTGAGCCGATACCAGTGAAGTTTGGTTTGTGCGCCATAGCAACATCTGTTGTTGTATTTCAGCTTCTAACTCAGTCTGTCCAGAAATTTATTCCAGCTCCTCGTGGAGTAGAGAATCCTTGGAATTGGAGAAATCTCCTGGTTTCCCTGCTGCATGCTGTAGTGGTCGGAGTCTGGGATTTGTCATGGTTAGTGTACTAATCTTTACTGAACAAAACCTCTGCTAACTTATTTTCAACTTCACTTTTTTGTTAGTGCACTGCCTACTGGCAGGTCCATGGCATATAATGCCTTGACTTTTCTCTGTCTTCCACTTTCCTCTTCATGTCCACATATTAGTGGAACTTTAAATTATCCAACATTCCTAATCTCGGCCTGCCTCTGCCTCTATCTCCTTTATGTTTCAATGTTAGTTTGATATTTTAATTTTTTTTCTAAATTTAACTTTTATCTCTGTCATCATGTCATGATATTGAAGTTGGATGGCTACTTAAAACATATACATGTATGTATTTGCAACTCAATTACAACACAACAGCTAACTTAGCTCAACTTTTCCTAACTTTTCTAAGAATATATATATATATATATAGTATATATATATATTATATATATATTATATATATATATATATATATATATATATATTATATATATATTATATATATATATATATATATATATATATATACAATTATACATGTATATATATATAGAATATTATATATATTTACATGTATATGTATATATATATATTATTCATTTCTATATATATAATATATATATATATATATATATATATTATATATTATATTATATATATTGAAGTGTTAATACTTAAGAACGTTAGAGGGCTTTTAATTCTGTTTAACTCTCTGTTCTATTTGTTTCAGTCCTTAGACATCATCATCTGTGAATCTGGGTTTCAACCCTCTGTACCCAGACATTATGTGATCCTAGATACTGATATTCTTAACTGTAGTCCATTTCACTAGTCTTTACTGAACCTACTATCTGAATTAGTACACTGGTATATGTAGGTCTATGCCATACCTGCTTGGCTTGAATGTATTGCTTTTTATAGTTCAAGGTATTCTTCATACTAAATGTTAAGAGGTAAAAAGAATCATTGACTTTCTGTGTATTTTAAAATTATTCTTGGTATCAGTTCAATGAAGTTTCTATAGTTTAAAAATTTATAGAGTCCAACAAGTACTACTGTAATAATGAACATTTCTGATGATTTAACTGGTTTGCATTTTGTGTAGTGAAACAATTATCTACGATTTTAAAAATTAAAAACATTCACAAATTCAATAAGTAACAAAATCATGATTCAAATAAAAATTACCTGATTTTTTAACATAAAAATTGCATTATATATAATACTAGACTATTTAACTAGAAATGTTTCAGCCCTGTGTAATTTGTTTGTTTCAGTTTCTACTGGTATCCAGAACTTACCTCAGATCTGATTGCTTATCTCAATACTAATCTCTACACCTTGGTGGCCTTCTCAACAGGTTTACTTTCTCAATTCTAATTTTATTTGTTTCTTTACTGTGGTTTTGAACTAAGGAAGACAATAGGGAAGCAACCTCAGAAGCGCTAAAATAAAAGCAACATTAAGATTGGATAAAGGCTGTATGAAGTACTCTATCTAGCTGACAACCTTAAATAATAATGAACTATAGAAGCTAGGTAATCAAGTAGGAGCTATGAATGAAGTTGAGTAGAAGTATTGTTTAAATAAAATTTAGTTGTGTGAGTTTTGGGATAGTTTTACTCAAATATGTAGGCCTAGACTACTATTCTTTTATCAAGTGTCGTAACAGTGTTTTTCAATCAGTGAAATTTTGGCCCTCTCAGTATGCTAAAATTTTTTAAAGTTTATGTTTTACTCAAGATTAGACTTACTCTGTACTGTGAAATTTTTATGTGAGACTGTAGCTGTGTATGGTTGTGTATGTGTTTGTATTTCTGTGTCTGTATTTCTATGTATATCTCTCTGTCTGCCTGTGTATGGCTCGGTTTTTGTGTGTTAAGTATGTTAATAAATTTAAAATATATTCAAAGGTTTCTGAATCTAGCTCTTTTCAATTGTGAATGCATTTAAGGGTTTAAGAGCAGGTAGTTAGCACTTGATGTACATATAAATTTTTATGTTTTCAGGATATTTCATTCACGACTTTTTGGATATTGTGATAAACAGACAACTGAAGCCGATGTGGGAAGTCATTCCTCATCATTTTGCTGTTAGTGAATCTTTGTTACTTTATAGAGATAAAGATATTTTATTGGGCAGGTTATATTAGTATAGGGCTATATAGTTTTAGATTATATAAAAGTATTTAGCTGTAAAAGTAATGTAAACACGCATATGAGTTAAATGAACTATGTTGATATCTATCACTTTTAAGTTTTAATATCACATGTTTAAACCGCTAGGCAATTTAGACCATTTTCCATATAACCAGTCTAGTGAATGTTCGAGATTTTACTCTCAGATCAGTGCGGCTGGGATTAGAAACCATGAGGCTTCAATTCACCTGAGGATCAGTCATTTAAAACTTATTACGTTACCCCTACGCTGTGAAGACATTCAAAGGTAATTTGATAATTAGAGCAAGAATGTTTAGGATGTAACAACGGGGTATTTTGAGCAGATGAGGAGCTGCACACACCCTCTATATCTTCTGAAAATATATCAGTTTCTTGTCGTGATTGCAGTTTCACCGTAGTCCAACTTAGCTTTCTGAGGAGTTTTATGTGTTGACAATTTTTTTTAATGACCATCAAAAAAGACATATGTATACTGAGTTGACAATGTATACTGAGTTGACAACTAAGTGACAACTTCTTAGCTTACACTTCTGACAGATGTAAGAATGTCCTGTAATAAATGTATTTAATATTTAATGGAAATGAGTTTCATGTGTTATTATTTCCAATATTCATAAAGGAGGACCTTATCATCGAGGCTATGTAATAAATTAGGGATCAAGTCCTCCACAGACAGTTTGTTTGCTTGTGCTTTGATATTGAGTTAATTTGGTCCTTTAATTGCTCTAAATGCATATAGTTAATAGCACGAGTACTACTACCCAACGTTCTATTGTATTGTTCTTCACAAAATTGTGTCCCACTGGCTGTCATTTTTACTTTCGTAAAACCATAAAAATCACGTGCGGAGCTGAGCTGGTGGCTTGTTATCAAGTTGTAGCACCGCAGATCCGTAGGTTCAGGGTTTAAATCCAGTGATCTCCCTGTCACTGATGCTAAACTTAGCTTTAGATTTGGGCTTAAAAAGACGGTCATATAATTCAAGTCACTTCAAGTTGATAGTCCATGCTTACTGATTACTTGTTATTCTGTGTACATATTTAAGGTTATTTGAACCAATTCTTGTGTTTTACATGTACAGGTAGTCGGGATATTTTTGTACAACATCATTGAGTCGCGATGCATAGCTTACAACGTGGTCGCTCTTCTCGCTGAGGTCAACTCGATCTTCCTGCACGTGCGAAAGCTTCTGCAGATGGCTCACGTTCCACGCACGAACCTCGTGTATCGGATAAACATCGTTCTAAACCTGTCATCTTTCGTCGTCTGTCGATTTAGCGGTCTTACTTGTATCATCGTGGGAATGTATGTCTCGGGTCACCGCGTGTCTAGACCGTACTTCTGCGTTCTCGCCTCCTCCATGTTTGTGATGTGGGTGACAAACATCGCGCTGTTCTGGCGGCTTTTCAACAGCGATGTTGTACGAGAGTGGCGAAGAAAGGGTGGAAAAATCACCTCAGATGCCTGGCTGGATCTAATCCAGGTGGAGTCGAGTGATGAACCGACCGCAGTGGGCAGTAATGATGAGCTGTGGAACGACGGAGCAGCTGGCGAGACTGCGGAGTGTAAGAGAGATGTCGTGAGGGAGAAGTCTAATAAGAACAGTAGTGCAAATGGTGCTGTGTGTGCTGAGAGAGAGACTAAAGTAGAGTGGAGGATGAAGCAGCAGTGATATTGCTATGTGTCGTGAAAGTTTGCCGAAATTATGCATCAGTTGATGATGAAAATCGTTATCACTGATTCTATGATAATCTCACTCCATATCTCTCTAATGCTCTGCCACTGGGCTGATCCAAGGTACATATTCATTCTCAGAGTCCTCTATCACACTCCCTAATGAGCACTCCATGATAATATGATATTGTTCATAATGCTTAATAGACATTGCATTTTGACAACTTTCTATAACTACCTATTTATTAATAGCTTTTGCTATATTTCTGTAAGGATTAATCAAATTGTTGCAGCCTTTGTAATAAGTAACTTTGAGTTAGCATGAAACTTACCAATCTGTTAGTTAACTTGTCAGTTACTCAGATGATGAATATGATGTAAAGTAGTCAATCAATTTCTTAGCTATTCTTATAATCAGTTAAAAATCCTATAAGGTATAAGTTAAACTAAAAGTTATGCTAATTCTATTTTGGTATGTTAGTTTCTACTGCAGTCATTGAATCAGTCAATTAGACAGTCAGTCATGTTATTAGACAGTCAGTCAGAGAGTCAGTTATGTTGTTAGATAGTCAGTCATGTTGTTAAACAGTCAGTTAGTTAGACTGTCAGTCATGTTGTTAGACAGTCAGTTAGTCAAGCAGTCAGTCATGTTGTTAGACAGTCAGTTAGTCAAGCAGTCAGTCATGTTGTTAAACAGATCGTTAGTCAGGCAGTCGGTCATGTTGTTGTTAGAATGTCCATCAGTTGGATCCGTCAGTCATTTGTTGTCTGCACTAGATGACATTCGATTAGTTCTATCAGCTGTATCAGTCGCTAGATAGTCTCCCTGTAGTTGACAGCTAATATGTAAGTGAATTACCTGACAGTAGGTCAGTCGTTTGCTTTATCAGTGATGCTACTAAATGTGGTTACTGAATAGTTTCCATGAATCATGCTTATATTACACGCTATGCAGCAGTCTGTACTGTTACTATGATATGACTTTAGGGCTTCACGTGCTTGCAATATTGTGAATTGACACTCGGCTTCCTCGATATTTAGAGGGATACTTATGCACTGTATAACGCATCAGTAATGTTGTTATAATGTACTCTCATGCATCTAGTTGTACTGCTGTTATTTAAAAGATTTGTAATGCAATTGACCAAAGATATTTGCTATGCTTGATTTATGCCGTGCCATTTTGTATCCATTCTTGTATTTTATGATCTCTGTTTTCAACCATTCATGTGTTCTAAGTATATATACAAATATAAATATATATACTGGTGCACGTGTATTTACCTATGCATATACTTAAATATACATGTATTTATAAATATACATGTATAAATATACATGTATTTATAAATATACACGTATATATACCTATATATATATATACATGTATATGTATATATATATTTATATATATATATTTGAATATACAGTATATAACATATATATATTATATATATTGTATATATTATATATATATATATATATATATATGTATATATATATATATATATATATATATATATATATATATATATATATATATATATGTATATATATATATATATAATATATACAATATATAATATATATATATGTTATATACTGTATATTCAAATATATATATGATCTCTGTTTTCAACTATTCGTGTGTTCTAAGTATATATACAAATATAAATATATATACTGGTGCACGTGTATTTACCTATGCATATACTTAAATATACATGTATAAATATACATGTATTTATAAATATACACGTATATATACCTATATATATATATATATATATACATGTATATGTATATATATATATATATATATATATATATATATATATATATATATATATATAAACTCTTGTTCGGGCGTTCAGAGAGATACTGTAATAAATGTTGTATGTTGTAACCAGTAATAATAATAGTTTGAGAGATGTTATTGTAATTGCGTAAATTGGTGCGACTTTATTGAGAAGTAATTAATCATAGCTATTTGTTGAAATGTTTCAGGTATGATACGCAGAGGTAACAGATTGTAATCTCATGAGTTACTCTTTGTGACATTTTACCTGACGATATTTACTGAAATGAGTCTGATGTGTAACTCTGGGTGTAGACCTTACCGCTTTTGATGCAACTATTGAGCTGGATTTGCAATTTCTTACACTGCTTTGCAGCTTTGCTTGCTTTCTTACGCAAATTATAAAACATTATAATAATAGTCATTTTGTAATATTACCTATAGCTGTGAAATTATGATGATGATCATAGCTTTGTGTAGCCTACATCTTTAACAAGCTGAATTTGCTTTTTCTTGCACTGCTGGATTAGTGCTATAAGCGATATTATATAAAGAATTTTGCATCGTTATATATACATGTATATATATATAATGTATATATATAATATATATATGTAGACTATATATATATATATATATATATATTATATATATATATATATATATATATATATATATATATATATATATATATACAATCCTGGGCTCGCCCGTCACTGACATCGCTCTCGAGTGAGAAAACTGACGTTAACCTTAGCTTTACCAGCTTTTATATATATATATATATATATTATATAATATATCTATATATATAATATATATATATGTGTATAGATATATATACATATATATATATATATATATATATATATATATATAATATATATATATATATATACACACACACATGTATATATATATACACATGTATATATAGGCCTATAAAACCAACTCCACATTTTCACCAAAGGTTTAGTAGGTTCTTTTCACTACGCAACTAGTTTAATGCAAATAATGTTAGTACAAGTTAATTAGATCAAATCCATAATGAATTTTCTAATGAATTTTCTATTTGATATTTGTATGGAGAATCTCCTATGTTTAAACATCTCGAGTCAGCTCTAAGATCTGTTGAGTAGTTTTCTATTGCAGCATTACTATTCGTATAACTTAGTGTCGCTTGAGTTCATGATTAGTTTGCAGATTTCATTAACAACTTTTATAGGTGCATTTTTTGTCAGCTACTGTAGGTGCATTTTTTGTCAGCTACTGTAGATCTGTGCACTGTGTACTGAATGTTACTTCTAAAATACTTAATTTTCCATTCTATATTAGATTTTTTATTGCTTCCAGTTTGTGTTAGTCAGATTTTCATTTAGTTTTATAGTGCTTGATGTTGTCTGAACGACTTGCCCCGTTTGTATTTTGTTATAGGCCTAATTGATTTTTCTGATTAGTTGTTGTTCTCTGGAATAGCTGGTGTATTAGGTAATTTATTTTTTAATACAAATTCACTAATATACAATTTTAAAACTCTGCAAATTTGGGAAATTCCAACTTCTTCAGAAATTTAGAAATTCTAACTCTGCTAATTCCCGCCATAGATTTTTTCATCTTGGCTTACCGTTTTTTTAATCACCGGACTGGTACCATTTAGGATCTTTTTCATTGTCTTCAGCACATGTTATTTCTTATCGATTATGGGTTAATCGATCTGTAGTGACATGTGATGGGTTGACGTCACTGACATCATCCTTGTATGAGGAAGCGGACGTTAAACCTTTACTATTATTATTATTAATTATCGTAAAATACTTCTTAACGTTCACCTGTCGTAGAAGTTCGTGTTATTTGATACAACCCTGTCATCTAAACTCATGTAGTTTATAGATACAATTATAGATAGGATCGTTGAAAAATATATGTAAATCATTCTAAGTCTATTATATTCCTGAGTATTAAGTTGAAAAATATATATAGAACATAGTACTTGCTGTTTAAGCGGTTGACATACAGCCATGTCGTATGACGTAGAACTCCTGCTGCGTGGACTACGGTTCAACTCCCGGATGTTCTACCGAGACATTGGGAATCACTTCTTGTCATGTCTAATTTACTACAATATTTAACTATTTGTTTTAATGTGGAGCTAAGGATAGTTTTGGGTGAAGAGTAGTTGGTTATTGGATTATTTCTGGCAGAGAAGAGGTTTTGGGCAGATGTACCCCGAATGCTAATTTATTTAAATTCACTCTCTTATAAGGAGCATTTTATACCTCCTAGACTGTTTCTCCAAGGGAATATTCCTTTAAAGAAACAGCGAGCGATAGATAGTTGTATTGTGCTTAAGCAAATTATGATATAATTTATAGCTTGTATTAGTTGACGTAATTTTTGTAATGTGTGCAATGTGATCTTACTGTATAATTTAGTTTGTTTACATAAATAAAAGCTTGTTAAAAAGTGTGTAAAGTTCTTGTTGATGACTTCATGTGCACGGTGTGTATTAGAGCGTTCTCTTAGCTGTAGAACATACATATACTCTAAGCTCGAGACTTACATTTTCCCACCGTGAACACAATCAATCTACCCTGACCATTTCTGATCACCTCATTTTGATCGGCTTTCGTTTAGGGCCTTAATGCTCCTCAGCACATTTCTTTTGCCGATTGGTCTGAGTGAATTGATCTGTAGCGTTGTGTGCTGTGGGGACGTCCCTGACATCATCCCTGGATGAGGAATGAACGTGAAACCTTTATTATTATTATTATTATTAGTAGTAGTAGTAGTAGTAGTATTAGTAGTATTATTATTAAGCGTGCCTTCACCCTCTGTAAGATTAATGAGACTAGGGAATTGTTCACACTGCACGCGGCTTATGTAGGCCTACTCGTCCACATGTATTATATTGTGCTCAGTATTGTTGTAGACAATAGTAGCGCTCCAGTCGTGATGTTGTTGTTTAACTGTAGCTATAGTTACAATGTTTCTCGTGTTGTGCTCGGGTGTGGTTGGACCATTTCAGAATAGGCCAATCGCAACAATCTGCTACGTGTATCTAAGAGGCGACTAAGGCAAGAGCTGAGGATGGCAAGAGGGGACCCACCTCACCATTAAAAATTTTCCCCCAGGATTAAATGGTAATTAATCCATCTAACTGAGGAAGGCAATGGGAAACCACCCCAGAAGCCATACTTTTCCCAAGCTATAGGCTAAATAAGATCTGGATAAAGCATAGACTTTGTGAAGGTATTAACTTGTTATGGAGCGAGAAAGCAGACTTTGAGTATGAATATGTACCTTGAAGCTGCCACTTGGCAGTGCACTGAAGCAGAGTATAGTTACAATCTCTACGAGTCTGCTCCCATGTGCCTTTCAACATGGCCGTCTAATTAATTATTGTTCGGATTAAAAAAACTCAGTTAAAAAATCCCGAGGGTGTTGGGGGTTATTCTTAATTCCACGCCGGCTGCAATTTATGCGTCAACAAACAGTAAATGTTTTGTTGCATTTTAACTTTGACTTGCTGTCAAAAGGTAACCATGGAAAGAAAAAGAGGAAATAACGAAAACGTACAAAAATAGCAACAAGAAAGGAAACTGTAGCACTTGCGGTATAACAAATAATAAATAACACACATTATAGTGAAATGATCAACTATGTTGATATCTATCACATTTTAATACCACATGTTATATCCGTTAGGCAATTTATTCCATTTTCCGTGTAGCCAACCAGTGAATGTCAGAGATTTTACTCTCAGATCAGCGCGGCTGGGATTCGAACCCACGAGAGTTCGATTCACCTCAGGGTCTGTCATTTGAAACTTCATGACGTTGTCTACACCTCTAACCATTGCGCTATTGAGACATTCATAATTCATAAGGTATGTCATGTTTGTAGCAATAAGAACAAAAAGTTCGAACTAAATATATTATTTAGTTAATGCACTGAATATGCAGTGTGGCTGAAAATCGTCATTTATACCCAGTGTTGTTATGTCAGTGCGCCTAGTAATGGATCACGAAGTCATCAAGACGTAATGCTCAGTTCTTGTCCCAGTGACACACCTTACCAGAAAAAAGGAATCCGATCTCGATGGAAGTTATGTAAACAAAAGTTTGGGAATTCCAAAATTCATTTTGGTTTCTTTCTTTTTACAGGTTTCTTCATTTGTAATAATTTTTTATCACATTTTATAGCTTTTTATTTTTTAACATTGCGATAATTATATACTAATACATGTATGCACTATAATTATTCCTTAATCCGCGATAACACTTTGAATATTTTGATGCCAATTTTTAACCCGCTAGACAGTTCAGGCAATTGTTTAATATTTTAAGAAATTTCAGTAATTTGACAGCCATCATTTTGTTTATTGGAATATTGGTTTATCAATTTTGATATTTTTTAATTATAAGGTGAATTTAAAGTTTGTAGCGTTGTGAATCTTTATCCATTGTTAAAGTAATTTGTTGTTTTGTATTGAAGATAGAAGAACTATATAAATTTGTACGTAAATTTTCGAACATAGCATATTTTTTCTTTAACACTGTGTACTATCGCAATTATTCCTATTTGACTTGAGATACACTAATTTGAATAAAATGTAATTAGTGCAATTTGGTATAAATATTTTAGTCTGTAAAGTTCGGTATCTTTACATACCATGACGGCAATGGATTCTATATTGGTGAGAAGTAGCACACGCTCCAGAGGGTCCTACAATGAATGGGTTTCTGTTGGCGATCACGAAACAGTTTGTATTTAAAACATATAAGCACACGCTTTAATAATATCTGTAGACAATGAATTGATTTATGACTACAATGAGAGTAAAATCTGTCAATTTAAGCACTCATACTTTCTCTCTCTCCTTCTCTCTCTCTCTCTCGTGTTCTGCAAAGTGGCATGTCCAGGGTACGTATAAAAATATATTCATTTCTCAGTCTGCACTCATGCAAAGCATTTGCATTTTACGGTTGGTGATTTAGTCAACTGTTAAAGCAAAATTAAAGTACAGGACAGTATCTCTCAAATTTAATAGTACCTGCCTAAACTGTTAGGCAATTTAGCCTATTCTCCTTGTTGCCAATCTTGTGAATGTCCAACATTTTACTCCCTAATCAACTTGCCCGGGAATCAAATGCTCGCCATAGAATCTATCCATCTCAGTACAACTTAGGGTTCAATCACTATAAATTCAATAATGTAACCTGTGGCTTTTGAACACTGAGCTATTGTAACTAATTTGTCATTTATCTAATTTCTACCTGCAACAGACATTATTAAACTATCTCTCTCTCTCTCTCTCGCTCTCTTTCTCTCTCTAGGTATATATATATATATATATATATATATATAATATATATATATATATATATTAAATTATATATACAATATATATTAAAACATATATTGTATATATAATTATATACAATATATATTATTTATATTATATTTAATATATATATACATGTATATATATTAAATTATATATACATGTATATATTTAATTATATTGTACATGTACATATAATTGCATTATACATGTATACATACATGTATAATTGAACATGTATATATATATATATATATATATATATATATATATGTATCTATATAATTTATATGTATATATATATATATGCATACATATATACATGTATGTATAAACTGTATATATATATATATATATATATATATATATATATATATATATATATATATATATATATATATATATATATATATATAATTGTTGTTATTATTATTATTATTATATATTATATACGTATATATATATATGTACATATATGAATTATATGCTTCCAAATGTTCCTGACATCATCCTTGTATGAGGAAACGGACTTTAAACCTTCATTAGAGACATATGTCTATTTTGTTCACACAGCACAGCAGTCAACATATTTCGAATAACGTAAAGTTACTTAAGTAAAACTCAAAGACAGGCATTATTATTAAACAGATTATTATGAAACAGATTATTATTATTATTATTATTATTATTATTATCATTATTATTATTATTATTATAGTAATGTTCTGTGTTCAGTGATGAGGCATCTGTAACATCATTCTGGGAGGCAGAAATGGAAGTTAAAACGTCAGTACTAGGATTATTGTTAATCAGCTATGAATATATTGAGTTTATTGATTTAAATGTATGGTGATTTTGTTTCTTTGTATTTTTGGCACAATGACAAATGTGAGATTTTTAAAGGCTATCTCTAATTTACTTGACTCTTGCTGATACATGCCATTTTCTCTGCTTATGCTTCTGTTTAGGTTTAATTTTCTAAAACAATAGAAGAGATTTTGATAAGGTATGGGACAGCAGATGAAATTTTGCGGATACATTATATGGAAAAAATAGTTGAAAATACCGTAGTGACAGGAATAATAGAAGGAAAAAGATGCAAGGTCGACAACGAATGACGTTTTAGCAAATGGATGCAATTAACTGAAACAGAGATGATCAGAGCAACAATGAGTGGAGAGATATGGAGCAATATGGCCATGACCACCCAGGCTTGGAACAGGCACGGCACTTAGAGAAGAAGAATGGGACAACGAGAAGTGGAGATGTTCTATTCTTATCCCAACCCTGATTAAACAAGAATGAAGGGAAGATGTTGATGAGGATGATGATGATGTTGGTGATGATGATGATGGTGATGATGATGATGATGTTGTTGATGATGATGGTGATGATGAGGATGAGGATGATGATGATGATGATGGTGATGATGTTTAGGTACTGAACTCTGAGAGCATTTTCTGGGAGATAAATAAAGATCTAAATAGTTTCAATATGAAGATGGAACGTATTGATAGATTGATACATAGAGAATCGGACAACTTTAAAACTTTCAACGAAGAGCTTAAGATAGTCAGTGCAAAGAATTCGGGTTAGTCCAGCTTATTATCATGTTGTATTACAAGGTTAGTTGTTTATGGAGAAAACTGGAAATTTGTCAATAACCTTCACACACTCCTGTATTTTAAATGAATATTGGCATATTTTAAATATCTTACAATAATTTACAACATATTGCTTTAATTTAATAAAATGGCTAAATTAAGAAATTATGTTAAAATTATGTAAGCAAAAAATCTTAATGTTACTGAGGCTATACACTTCCATTGCATTGTTGTGGCTTGTAAACCAATTTAGGAAATTATGAGTGCAATTACACTCATAATTTCCTAAATTGTTTCACTAAACTTATAAATTATTAATTAATATCTTGGGATATTAATAGTAGCTATTTTAAGATAACATTATGAAGACTATGGAGTAACTTGTTGCATAGATAGATTGCCTATCGAGACTTGAAAGCTCTTCTGTCTTAACTTTTAGATTTTAATGTCAGCTGTTCTGTCTCTCTCTTAGTGCACTGCCTATTGGCAGGTCCATGGTATATAACGCCTCCACTCTTCTCTGTCTTCTGCCTTCCTCTTCATTTCCACATATGAGTGGGTCTTTAAATCATCTAACATACCTAATCTCGGCCTGTCCCTGCCTCTTTTTCCTTCCATTCTACCTTCTATGACCTCTTTTAATAGACCTTCCCCCCTTAGAATGTGTCCTATCCAATTCTTCTTCCTATTTCTTAATACATTTATCAACTGTCTATCTGTGCCAACTCTCTCCAGAACTTCCTCATTTGTAACCTTTTGAGTCCAGCTAATCCTCTCCATTCTTCTCCAAATCCACATTTCCAATGCCTCCAGTTTCCTAATATCTTCCTTCCTTAAGGTCCATGTTTCACATCCATACAATAGCGTGGTCCAAACCAAAGTTTTCACTATCTTTATCTTTGTGTCTTTCTTTAGACTTTTTGTTAATAGTTCTTTTCTACTACCAAAGGCCGCTTTTGCTTGTGCAATCCTACTGCATATTTCCGTCTCACATTTCCCGTCATGGGTTATAGTATGACCAAAATAATTGAAACTCCTTACCTGTTCCAATTTCGTACCATTTATTGTGATATTAACTTCACCTTCATTATTGAATACTCTCATAACATTCGTCTTTTTTTATATTAATCTTCATGCCATATCTCAATGCCGTATCATTCAGCCTATCCATTATCTTCTGCAGTCCAGTCTCGCTGCCCGCTACCATTCCTTGATCATCTGCAAATCGTACATCTTGTAATAAATTCCCTCCTACTTTTATTCCTTCTTCCAAGTCTTCCTTGGCTTCCTCCATCATTGCCTCAGCGTAAATGTTAAACAGCATCGGCGAAATGCTACATCCTTGTCTTACTCCACGTCCTATTTCACCTTCTTCTGAGTATTCTTTTTGGATTTTGGTTACTGCTGTTTGATTCATGTACAAGTTCAAAATTAGTCTTCTATCTCTCTGTATTTATTTAGCTGTTCTGAATTTATTGTAAATTATTAAATAGTTCTTATTGGAACTCGCTGGAGATACTGCTTTATGTCCCCTGTATTACTGTGCTAAGGTGATTTGTAAATATTTTCATCTACAATTGTTTAGTGCTATCATTGTTTTAAAATTTGTTTATTTTGGACTGATTTTTTAGATTTTTGATTTAGCACCATTTTGACCTTCTTTTGCTCACTAACTTCAATTTTCTCAATAGTGCTCGATGTTGTCATGGATGATAGTTGCACTCAAATTGTTGTTTCTATTGTTATTGTTATTATTTCAATTTTTTACAGGTAATTAATTTGTTATCAATCTTATTTTATCAGTTAATAAATGGAATGGATATCATGTATTGAACTATAAAGGAGAAGAAAATGTGAAGGACCTATACTTTGGTGTAGAACGGGAGAATTTGATCTTATGCTGTCAGGAAGGGCTTGATCATAGATCCAATGCCAAAAGAAAATATTGCTATTTTGGAAACGGAATCTATTTTAGGTTTGACACTGCTTTATGTTTAGACAATTATTTGCTTAATTGTCCAATATTATTTTAATTCTAATGCATTTTTGCGCTTGAAATATATGTTATATACCTTGCTGTTGACGTGATTAGCTTAATTCAGTTTCCGCAGCAATTATTGGATTGTTGAGATGTTTACGAGATTTTTTCTACCACCCTTTATTATTGCAACACATTTTGTGGAATATTATTGTGTATAATTTTATTATTATTTTTATTTAGTTATTATTTGTGTATAATTTGAATCTTGGTCCCTGTGTTGTGCTCGGGTGTGGTTGGACCACTGCAGAATAGGGCAACGTTAACAAAAACGATCTCCTGCGTGTTCGTAAGAGGTGACTAAGGCAGGAGCTGAGTATGGCAAGAGGGGACCCACCTCATCATGAATTATTTTCCCCAGGATTAAATGGTAATTAATCCGTCTAACTGAGGAATGCAACCACCTCAGAAGCCATACTTTTTTCAAGCTATCGGCTACATAAGGTATATCTAAGGAGTGCTGTTATGGAGCGAGAAAACAGACTTTGAGTATGAATTTGTACGTTGAACCTGCCACTTGGCAGTGCACTGAAGAGAGAGAGAGAGAGAGAGAGAGAGAGAACTTGGTTTAGCTTAGTGGCAGGTTCATAAAGATTCTGTATTTTCTTGTATCCTCTGTCTTTTTCTTTATATTCAGCAGTGTATCATCTGTAGTTATCCTTCCTGCCCAGCAACTAATCTGACTCTCAATTTTTATTATCCCTGACATTACTCGTTGATGAGGGAACGGACATTAAACCTTTTTCTATATTATCAAGATTAATGTTATTGTTAAACAATTTATATACTGTGGAATTTGTAGCATTATGATATTGTAGTGCAGTAATAGTTAATGTACTTGTATAATGTAGCTTTCAGTTTTATATTGAAAATGTGCTATTTAATAGTAATTGGTTTTAGTTAAGAGCCTGATGAGTCTTAAGCAAGCATATAATTGCTTCCTGACTCTGTAATGTTATGTTAATATTGAATTCAATTAAATCTGATACTAACATACTTACGTACGCACACATACACACATGCATATGTATAGGTGTGTTCGTGTGTGTGTATGGGTGTGTGTGTGTGTGTGTGTGTATTTTTCTTATTCATCTAAAATGTTATAAATTTGTAGTAACTGTCTATAGATTTAAGAATTAGAGTGTCTGTTCTGTAAATTTCAGTCTTATATTAAATTATGTCTATATTAAAAGTAGCGTCATATATATTTCAGTTTAGCACATAAATATCAATGCAGGCTGTATGCAGTCTACTGTTTCAGTTGATGGAAGGTGTTATCTTTAAATATTGAAGAGGCACAATGTTTGCATGAATGTTTGCTACGGATTTACCATTTTTCAGAGAACCACTACATAAACTATTTTTTGTGTTTGTTAAGTGATAGCCCAGAAAGAGTGCGAATTGATGCAGAAAAAACAAAGAATACTTCTTACTATCTACTGCGCTGTAAGGTTATATTGGGAAAGTGCAAAGTTAGTTTGTGTGCGGTGTATTTCATTACCTGATATTTGAATTATGTTAATTTTTTAGAATTTTTTAACTGATATATTTTGCTAATAACATTTGCTGATTAATAACTAAATTTACTATTGAAATAAATTTATTTTAAAAAGTAAACTAATTTGTATAATTTGCAATATTTCATTATTGTATATATTGGATTATTTCAGCTATACTTTGTATTAGTTAATATTGTTATTTGTTCTATAAAAGTTTTGTAAAGTGTAAGATATTAGTTTCCATCTTAACTACTAGATTGATTAAAAAATCATTAGATTAAATTAGAGTGATTAACTTTAAATATTTATTCTAGCACTATCCAGATAATGAGAAGGCTGTGGATTTAGTTCGTGAGCCCGAAATGGGGAGCCATCCCTTAACTGGAGCCAAAATCTACTACGACTCTGTGGCGGTAGGTAGCCATCTTAACATCTCAAGTGTAGGCAGCCATCTTAGCATCTCAAGTGTAGGTAGCCATCTTAACATATCAAGTGTAGGTAGCCATCTTTACATCTCAAGTGTAGGCGGCCATCTTAACATCTCAAGTGTAGGTAGCCATCTTAACATCTCAAGTGTAGGCAGCCATCTTAACATCTAAAGTGTAGGCAGCCATCTTAACATCTCAAGTGTAGGCAGCCATCTTAACATCTCAAGTGTAGGTAGCCATCTTAACATCTCAAGTTCGGGTCAATCGACATCGCCACTTCCTCCACTCAGTGTCGGTAAAATATCCAACCACGGATTAGTATAGTTGGGTTCAAATCCTGGGCTTGCCCGTCACTGATATCGCTGTCGAGAGATGAAACTGACGTTAACATCAGCCTTACAGCTTTGCAGTGTATCCTTTGATTATTATCCATTATCCTTTTATCCTACACTTATTATCCTTTTGCAAAAATAATAAGTTATATAATTACTTCAGCTGTACTGCTGTGACAGGGTCGACCCACGGGTAACTACATGGAGTACGTTGTGTACGACAAGCGTCGAGCACTGGTGGAGTATGTAATAGAATACACGTGCGACAAGCCGCAGCCAGAGTTACCATCTGCCATCAAAACCCCTGCCCCTAGGCATCGACAACTTCGAAAAACTAATGAAACCAGGTGTGACATTTTACTGTCATGTTTAAAGTTATGCAATATATTAGTATTAAATGGGCCTAAGGCTGGCAATATATTAGTATTAGAATAGGCCTACGTCTGGTTACCTCTATTAGGCAGATTGTTATGTGGGAAGCTATTAATACCAAAAGGTTGCTGACTAATGCCCAATCGTATAAACGGAAAGATATTCTCTCGGATAGCAATTGATAGAATTTGACTTTATCTGCGAGATAAATCAAAAATCTGCTTTTTGCATTCTATGAATCTTCTATTCTCAACTTTAACTTGAGTCTGTAACGTAATATTTCCGAGAATTCTAAACATTTTCGGGGATTTCGCGCTCTCCTATTGGCTGGAGCCACCTGGGCCGTCTGAATCTCAGCAACCCAGCGAAATCTTGTTTTATTTACAGGCGTAGATAACCGCCCGAATCTCAGAAGATATCTCCCCGATATAGCTGCTGAAATCAGCTGAGATGACGGGCGAAAATTCCGTCGTAAAATGCAAAAGTGACTTTCTAGGACGATATCGTGCGGAGTGGCAGATATCTTTCCTTTATAGTATTTGGCATTAGTAGCAAATAAAAAAAAGCTAAGGATAACGTTAGTTTTCTCACAATATGCAGAATCTGTAGGATAATCCGCGGTATAAATGGTTATTTAAAAAGTTATTTAGTGCCTCATATAACTGTAAAATCTAAAAACGGATTGAAAAATATAATAAAATAAATTTTGAAAGATAATAATTATATTCACTATTTATTATATTTTAATAAAATAATTAATATGATAATTAATTTTATTAATTATCTATTCAATTATTTTATTGTATTGTTAAGCTATTTAATACCTTTCAGTTACTACAATAATTGCAGTAACTGAAAAAATGCAAAAAGACTGGAAATTACCAAGCAGTAGTTAACAATAATGATCAGAATCTAAAAACACATGATTAATAGGGCTTATTCTAATTGGTTACTCTGGTATTATCAAGGGTTTTCAGTTTTTATTTAGCACAAATATATTATGTTAGATATAGTCTTTAGAGGGCAATTATACTTTAAAAAACTGAATTGTATGTTAAAAATGGAATCGTTTTCAGCAGTGCATAATGATAGCAGCAGCGCATAATGATAGCAGCAGCGCATAATGATAGCTGCAGAGCATGATGATAGCTGCAGAGCATAATGATAGCAGCAGCGCATAATGATAGCTGCAGAGCATAATGATAGCTGCAGAGCATAATGATAGCTGCAGAGCATAATGATAGCATAGAATCTTTATCAGCAGCGTAGTTTTTTATAATTTCTTGATTTATGTACCGCCTGATAATCGATACGGTAGCTGACATGTCTGATAAACAAAAGGCCATAGGTCCGTCACTGACTGTACCCTAGTGAAAACAAAACAGACGTTAACCTAAGCTTTGTAACTTTGTTTATATATCAATGCTATATACAGCCGAGCACCAAGCGCAGACTCTTGTGATGGAATTAGCAATGCTTCTGATGAGGAGACCCGGTCACGTGCTAGTGATGATGATGATTTACGTTCTTTGAGTCCTACTCGTAATGAATCAGGACATTACACTGAAGGTTACAGGCTAAAACTTAATACTAGTTTTTCTGTTACAGGTGTATCCTTTACGCAAGACCAACTAATGCATTTAACACTAATGAGCTAACATATACAATCAATCAATCAATAAAAATTTAATGTTCGATTCCTCGACATTAGGCACTGTCAGGGGCGTCGGCAATGTCAGGGACATCGGCAATGTCACGGACGTCTATAATATACATTTATTGAACATTTACCAATGTCTTTGGCTGCAGGATTTAAAGCAACAAGTACACGTTATTGTATTACATTATTAAAAGCACCATCTGATAGCTGTAACTACTTGTCTTTTATTCTAACAGCTGCATCAAATTACAATCTGCACTGAAAGCTATGGTATAGTAATAAGATGTATGCTTGTGTATCTTGTGTGTGTATGGGTTGTGTATGCCCAACGTGTGTCGTATATATTTGAACGATTGTTATATGGAAAGGGTGTTTTACTGGGACTTGGAAATTTTTGCGTTATATTATGCACTCCGTGTTGTTTGAAGAATAGACCAAACGGTGACTGCACGTGTCGTAGAAGGTGCAGTCACTAAGATCCAAACCAACGTCAGAAAGGGCTTTCGGTTGGTGAGCGCCTAGGCTCCAGAAATTGCTACACAATTTTCCATAACGAATGGAAAAATTGGGATTGATTGATGATGTGGTATGGGACAGAGGAGTTGAGAAGGTCTATTTGTATCGCGACCCTAGTTAAACTGGGATTAAAGGGAACATGATGATGAAGCGTTATATCATGCAGAAATTACAATTTTTGTGTTGTATTGTGCAGACATTGCGGAAATTTTGCCTTATATTATGCAGAAATTATCATTTTTGTGTTATATCATGTTGAAATTACAATTTTCCGTTATATTATGTACTATAACTTTGTAAATAACCATAATTTTTATTGATACTACTTTAATTTAGACGAGCCATTTTGCGCTGAAGTGAATGCAGTTCCTCCTGTAACAGTGTCTGCTGTAGCAACCGTCGTCAGTGCTTCAAAAGTGGCACACAACTCTGCTGCAGCACAACTGGCACAAACAGCTATATCAGCATCAACGACTGCCGCAGCAGCTGTGCCTACTGCTGCTGCACGATCATCTGCTACAGCAGCTGTAGCGGATGGATCACTGCCTGCGCAGCTGGCTGCAACAGCTGAAGAGAATGGTATGAGTTTAGAAGATGACGAAGATAACGCTGCCATTATGAGAGTTGTCCATGAACTGGTCTCTCAGTTCAAAGAGGTTACTGGAACTGACTCACGTGTAGCAAAGAAATTTTTAATCAAGTACAAATTCAACTTGAATGCGGCTATCAATGACTTTTGGAATTAATAATTTCAATAACTAGCTGCACTAATAAGTGCATTTCAATAAACGCACTTTAGTGCAATAGTTATACCAGAATTCTATCGATTTCCTAGGTAGCAATACCTTTTAGGATTATAATTTATTTGCTGCTATGTATTAGATAACATACGTATATTAGACAACATGATGATCTGAATATTGCTGTAGATTAACAGAACGTTTCTAAATATTTCATCGATTACTAGCATTCTAGCGGAAATATAGCGAGTACAGTGTACATTGCATTTGTGGTTTTACTTGCAGGGGCTTTACTGAAATTTGTGGAAAAAGGTTACACACATGACCGTATAAAAGACGACTTATTTCAGTATTAACTAAAAAACGTTGGCTGGTAAAAGGTCAATAATCAAAATTAGAGCGCTCAGCCAATGACAGCGATGTCCTTCAGGCAGATCGACCAATCAGCTTACTTCGTAAAAAAAAACAAAAATATTGGTTTTAATCAGTGGTGTAACTAAGCTGCTGTGTAAATGTCCGCTAATATATGCGCAGCAACACATCACTTTAAACTGAGATTCAAGCTTACAGAATAACAAATTGTGACTAATCAGTGTTGCGGTTTAAACTGACGATTTTCTCGCTAGTTACTTAAGTAGGCAATATTCTATTTTTTCTAAGAATACAATTAAAATACAAAAGCAGTAAATTACGCATCTTTCTTTGTATTGTACAGCATGTCTCTTAGAACTGCATTAAGCCTGTTAAAGACAGACCACGTGACATCCTGTGCAACTCAACAAGATAAAGGCAGAAAGTTTTTCTAAAATGGAACTCTTCAATTCAGATAAAGAAATAATCTGGCCCGTAGAATAACGGCTATTAATCTATCATACAAAGTTACACAGGTGAATTCTACCTATTGTTTAACTAAAAACGCTAACAACTTAAAACATCATTCCAACAATTAACTAAGTTCAATTAGCAAAATCAATTACAACTCCTTTCAGGTACACGAGTGGTATCATGGACGAAGAATATAAAGAAAAATAAGTAGAGTATTTATTGCACATATAATACCGTAATATAAGCGTCGGAGCACAAAAATGTAGAATTTAAATATATTTAAAATTTATAGGTAACTGTAGATTTGGAATGTACCAGGACCGGCTAGGTAACAAATCCTCTAAATATCACAAAATGACTTGGACAACTGTAAAAAATGCACACTGTTAAACAAATTCAGATCAACAATGAACTTTACAAAAGTGAACTTAACGAAATCAGGACTACAATTATTGTTCATATTTAACAGCAAATGACTATAGTGTGACTAAATTGACTATCTCGCTTGATATACTTAAAAGTGATCACTCATGAAGGCAGCAGATGAGATAATGAAGCAGCACAACACAGCAGCTGCTAGCCTACCAAATTAGCACCTAATACGCAGATATGCAACACAGTACAAAAAAGACCATAAATATACAGTACAGCTAATTCACAGCAGGGACTAGTAGACGTGGAGGAAAAAAAAAAAAAAAATGTACAAACGTATGAAAGAAAACAGCTGTCAAAATAAGTTATAAACAAAAATAAACCACGCATCACCATTCAACAATGCAATCAGGACGTCATACAGTCACGAACTGTTCATCTTCCATCACAAATTATAGTTCAGTGTCAACATGCCTAGCAGAAATACTAAAGCAATTCCCATCGCATTTGCAATAGTTACACGAGAGTCACTGGTTGCCGGTGAGCAAACTTACTGGATACATAGCAACCTACGGCGTAATTGTAATGAATTAACTACCTCAAAACAAGTCCGCACATCACAAGAGTGTTGAACTAAAACAATGCCTTACTAGTTATATAATTGGGTCAGTGGGGTAGAAGTAGCGATATGTTGCGGCATCAGAAAAAGATTGCCAATCGTTTAGGAATGAAACTGTATGAGTTCCAGAAGAGCAGGAGGTGGATGAGAAAAGGGTGCAAAGACTGATACAAAACAGTTAAAGAGGATGAGCAATGGTTCGAAGAGAATGGAGAGCCACCAGAAGTATGTATGAAGTAGCGACTGAGAGGTAAAGTACCGTGAAGAGATATGATCAGAGAAACAAATTGGACGAGAAAGGCAGGATAATAATTTAGCCCTCAGCAGGGGTTTCTTCACCCTCAGCGGGGGCTTCTTCACCCTCAGCAGGAGCTGCCTCCCCGCCCTCGCTAGCCTCACTGGCCCCACCCTCGCTAGCTTCACTAGCTCCCTCCTCCGGAGCAGCACCTCCCTCCTCCGCTGCACCTTCTGAAGCCTCCGAGGCCTCCTGATTCTCAGCGGCGTCTGATGCTTCCTCGTGCTGCTCCGAAGCGTCCAACGTAGCACTCTCCTGATTCTCACTCGCCTCCGCCTCTCCCTCAGGATGCTCTGAAGCATCTGATGCTTCCTCATGTTGCTCTCCGGCGTCGGCAGCGCCTTCCTCCGGATGCTCCGAAGCCTCCGAAGCGTCTTCAGCGCCTGCAGCTCCTTCCTCGTGAGCAACCGAGTGGTGGCTGGCCGAGCTAGCAGAGCTCTGGTCTCCCTCGTGATGCTCGCCGGCGTTCGCCTCCGAGGCGTCTCCGGCATGCTCGGCAGCCTGAGCCTCAGCGACGTCGTCGACAAACATGGCTCCCTCAACCACCTCACCCTCCACAGGCGGCGACTGGACGCCGTGGTCTCGGGCTTCCTCGTGAGCGTCGTGACCCGCTGCCACGTGCTGGCCTTCTCCGTGAGACTCATGTCCTACAATCAATCAGTCAACGGTCGCTCGTTAGGAGGAATAAACACTTCGGCGTAGTCAGTGTTCTGCAGTTAAATCGTTCTGTCAGTCAATCAATTAGCAGACCGTCACAGTGGTCAGATTATTAAGAGCTAAATGACTCCCTTCACCCTGAGAGATACATTCTACAATTAATCAATCAAAACAATTAATTACTCAAGGTGACCCTCGATGTTCAAATGAATAGGTTACAAATAGGATATATGCATCCCTTCTTACTCAGCTGCACAACCTCCAATCAAATCATTCAGACTCTCCTTCAATCAGACTCTCCATCAATCAGTCTACCCATCAATCAGTCTATCCATCAGTCAGTCTATCCACCAGTCAGTCTATCCACCAGTCAGTCTATGCATCAGTCAGTCAGTCACTGAATGGTTATTGCTATGTTCAGACGAGTCATCCACACCCCATCCTTAGAAGTATATACTACCATCAATCAAACCGTTTGTCATTTAATTTAGTCCACGACCAGATCACGTGAGTAATTGCGTCGCATGCAAGTACTCAGCCATCGAAGGAAGGCACTGCATCAACCAGGGCTTTTAGTCAGTGCAGTCACAGTCAATCATATACTAGACCTTCAAACAATAACTTATTCTATTACAAGTAGAAGAATAGCACATGCTGAATTATGAAAAAATAATAAAAGTTTACCTTCAGTTACAATTTAATCTTCATGTGTAATCTATGGTTAGCATAAATTGTTTATGATACATCTATTACTTGAATCACCTATTCAAGCTCATTCCTATGTCATTATGTAATTTATCACAAGCATGTAAACTAGCTACTTAATCTATCCAATAAAGGACTTGACTACATCTGTAAAAATAACATTCCATTCAAATATCAAATCCAAATAATTTTTTCACACAATCTTACAAGCAATATTTCTTACAACTTTAAAATGATCAGATATAGATAGAGTAGACAAAATTAAAAATGAATATAATTAAAAAAAGAAAATCATGAGTCAAAATAAGAAAACAAATGAAATAGGATGTCCAATTACAGAATCTGAACAGTTAATATAATATTTTATCACTGTTAACATAATGTGATGGACTTTATGCACGAACCAGCAGATTTAAATATACACAATGTAATAAGAACAGAAGTTGAAAAAATTGTAGAGGCAAACCATATGAACTCTGACAATTAAACCTTATGATTAACTAAAGAATAAAACAAACAAATAATAGAAAATGAAATTGTAATATCTTAATTAATATAAAAATGTTTTTCTAAAACACAATAAATACTAAAAGTTGAAAAATAAATCTCTTAAAGCACAGACTTCTACATTAAACAGGTTGCAGTACTAATTGAACTTTGACATAAAGAAACCTACCTGTTTAACCAACCAACATTGCTTTACGTCTAAACACCGGAACTACATTTAAAAATGAACCTCTTCCACACGTACACAGATTGCGAGTGAATCTTTCAAACTAAAAACCTACCTTTAGCATTAGCACCAGATTTCCACCAGGACTCTCTAGCCTCTAGTAAATAAAACACCAATCAACACCAATCACACCTAATGTCAATCATGAAACGCACCACAAAATGTTCACCCTCGAGAGAGAAATAACGTACTAACTCTCAACCAACTGGCTCTAACTTTAACACAAACTCTGTTAATGTTTGCATAGAAAGAAGAATGCAACACATCAAAAATATAGTGAAATAAATTTAACATTTGAACCACAATCGAGTAGTATCGTATCTTTCTCCTAAAAATGTAAGCAATATTTTTAAAAAACTATTACCAGTCAATAGAGAACACAATATTGCAATTAAAAGTAGAATAAGTAATTGTCAATCATTTATATCAGGTTAGTCTGCAACAATTTGTAAACAAGAACAAGGATTAGTTTAACTACATGAATCAACTTTCAGAAATCTAGTAATACAATATTCATGTTAGAAATTAAGAGAAAACTAGCAAATTGTTTCAATTATTTTACGACAATATTAAAGAGTTCATAGAGCTACATTATAAAAACTACGACATTTAACAAAAAAGCCTTATTTAGTATTATCATTTTATTTACAAATATAAATTCGTAAATTATTTAGGAGTTAATGCAACAGTAGAATGTGTCATAATGCAGCATATAAAACCTGAGGGCGGGGGGTGGGGGCAGCACGGAAAGATACCCTGAGATGATTATTCATGACAATTTAATAATTAATCATATTAAACTCTGATTACACAGAATCATGTCTGCGGCACTGAAAGCAGGGTTAAGCATGCTGCCGATAAAATTAACAACTACAATCATAAAGCAATTTAATGTTTGACTAAACAAGCAACAAGGCATGAATAAAAATACAGAAAATTATTCTGTGAAATTATTAAATTAAAAAATTTTGACCAAACAGCAACAAAATCTTAAAATTACTTTACCCATTTTGATACGACACAGAAGAACACAGCTAAGAATCTTATCTCCCTTATCAACAACTTAGGCACAACACAATCCAAACTAAACAAACCTTTTTCAACGGTTCCCTCAGCTCCCGGCTGCAAAACCTCTTCATCGTGAAGGGCACTAGCACGTGCATCAGCGGCACCATGAGCTTCGTGCCCACTGTCTTCACCACAAGCAGTGGCACAAGTGCCACAATAATATCCATATACATCCCCATCACCCTGGTTATAACCACCAATGATATTATCTTCACCCTCCCCTCCCACTGATCACAACAACAACATAGCTGGGTTACAACAATGACACGCAGAAAAATAACAGAAACCATGATATTAGAGATTTCTAGTCTATATAAGATTCTAGAACAGATCCAGTAGCATAACAACTAGTTGACCAGCTGTGGATTAGTAGGTGTAGGGTTAAATCCAGTGATCACTGTCGTAGGCTTTCAAAGCATAAACTGGAATTAGGGCATTAATGATTGATACTTAATTTATTTCACGATTGATGCATACTAATGTAATTAAAAGATTTAAACCAATGTAAATAGGAGATTTAAACCAATGTAAATATGAGCTTCAAATCAATGCAAATAAGAGATTGAGACACGTAAATGAGAGATTTACACCAATGCAAATGAGATAATTAAACCAATGCAAATGAGAGATTTAAACCAATGCAAATAATATATTTAAACCAATGCAAATAAGAGATTTAAACCAATGTAGATAAGAGAATTATACCAATGCAAATAGGAGCATTAAACCTATATAAATATAAGATTCAAAGCAATGAAAACAAGAGATTTAAACCATGTAAACAAGAGATTTAAATCCATATACAAAATATTATACGTTTTTAAAAACTATAAAAAGAGATCATCTAATCTCTCATCAGTTCTAGAAACATTTGAATCCAATCACCAACATTTATCAGAAACTTTTGCACAACGATAATAATCCATCAAAACACACCGTGTACGCCACCAGAATGATCGTCAGCGTGTGGCAAGCCATCTTCACCGACCGCAGTGGCACAAGTGCCACAATAATATCCATATATATCTCGATCACCCTGGTTATAACCACCAACGACTCTATCCTCACCCGCATACTCACTCTCCTCAATCAACCCCTCTCCCCCCTGTCCTACCTCGTGACTCGGCCTACCCAACGAAGCCTTGGCTGAGCAACAACAACAACAGATACATCAGACGTAACAGTCAAGTTTGAGCGTTTATCAACAACAACACTAGAAATGTCAGCAATAGCAATAGAACGAGGAGGTGGTTTAACAGCAACGACATAGAAATGTTGTCAGTGATACAGTAATGGTATGCTCTGCTTCAGTGCACTGCCAAGTGACAGGTTCATGGTACATACTTGTACTCAAAGTCTGCTTTCTCACTCCATAAGTGCACGCCTTAGATCAACAAGTTAATCCATTCACAAAGTCTATGCTTTATCCATACCCTATGTAGCCTATAGCTTGGGAAAAGTGTGGTGTCTGAGGTGATGGTACATATCATATTTATTCTGTATAATATACAGTAGTAATAATTCGGTTGTACACCAATTTCCACATTAATTCTATGTGTATATGCTTACACATGCATTAATACAGTTTTACACAAATGATTCCAGACATTAACACGTCGTTAAGTTGTGCGATACTGAATGAGTAGGTACAGGTTGAATTCCAGTGCTCTCTGCATCACTGACATGCTTACAAATAAGAATCTGACGTTAACTTGGCTTTAGCTGTTAATTGTGACACTAAAAATTGTTTCCCCATAAAAGTTTACATAAAGATGAATCTATCATATAGCTTTGTACTGTAAACAACATCACGAGTAACGAATAAGTTCGGTTTCAATGATATCGCAAGTACAGGTATACAATTTTAAACCTAATAGTTTGAATAACATACAAATATTAATGCAAGTAACTTTAAGTACAAGTGCTGAAATAAAGAGATGTTAGCAATGCAATTAACGTGTGGTGTATGTGCTCGTACAATTCAATTAACAACAACAATGTATCACTGTATAGTGATAAACAGACTCAACCAAACAATTTTATTAGTAATTGAATATATCAAATGAGTAAAAACAATAAGCCAATGACGCATGTTAAGCTACACAAACGTAAAAATAAACCAACTGTGCAAAACACATTAGTAACTGCAAACTAGTGAAGATCAAATCTGGATATCAAGTTTAATAAATCGTCTAATTACGACAAATTACAAGCAGCTAAGTGATGCCAACAAGACACATTTAACTTCAATCTCATCATACGTTAGGAAAACAGTATTTTATTTATTTTATTTAGCGTATGCGTTAATCCAGATTGTTGCTTCACTTGTAAGGCACAGACAGTCCACCCGGTAAGAAGGTTAGAGGGCACCCCTCAACGGTATGTTTCATGGTTTGAGATTGACCGCAGTCCACAAAGTGGCGAATCACAAATACCCCAGCGAAACTCACTTTCTCTGCATCTACCACGACCTGTATGGAAACGATTCAAATGACACCATCTTCCTCTGCAGAAATTCATTCCTGGTAGCGCTTGAGATGGACCTTGAACCAGATGGTGGTTTCTGACATCAGCGACTGACCACTCTAATCTCCACTGGGACAGAGATGTCCAGGGATTACATTGTTGCAGCATCTCTCAAACAGGATATCGAGATTTGAGCCCCTTCGGAGGAGGATTAGACAAGTCCAGTGATAAAGGGAGGGCATGATTTTCACGGACCCTCTGCAGTTGCTTGTGTGTTATCTCCTTACGACGGATACGAGGGGGAAGTATGTTACAAAGAACTACAAGCCACGGCGTTTGAGTTGATTTGATTGTCCCAGAAACTATACGCATGTTGTCATTGAGACGTGCATCGACGAGTTTTTGTATGAGGAAAACAGTGAGAATCTGTTTCAAACTGTGTGCATCTTAAGCCACGGTTGAAGTAATTCCAGAGTCCGTGCTATTTAAAATAGAGAAAAAAGTGTGAAGAATAGGTCAGGCTATAAATCACATGCCGATTCATCGAAACAGCCCGACCTGAATCTAAAGTACGCATGGCAAAGTTGTTAATCAAAGTCATCAGATTCACTCAATTCAACCACGAAAACAAAAAACATCATCATATAAGATACAATGTTACAGAATGAAAGAAGATTTAATGTTAATTTGGGAGAAGATGGTTCATAAATACCAGCACTTGGTGGATGACCTCCAGTGTAGCCTGCTGATTGAGCCTGGAGCAAAATAATAACAGTAAATATTATAACTAATAAAAGTCAGTAATTAAATCAATTCATAGTTTCTAATAAAAGATTCAATGATAGTAGTACTAACGACAGTTCATAGGCGATCAACATCTCACAGTTAACAATACTGATATAAAATAAGCTACTATCTTCCATCCATGTCACCACAAGAAAGGTTCCAGCATGGGTCAACAAGTAGGAGTAGCACGTATCTCCTTCCCAGCAGCCAGGAAAATGGATAGGACTCAACAAGACAGGTGGCTTGTCTCAGAACAAAATGAAAGATAAGCATGAATATCCACTAGAACCCTGTAGGGTGATTTGTCAGGCACCGCAGAGCAGCTGTCAATAGAAGTAAGACAAAACAAAAGATTGTAAAGTTTAGCACAGACAAGACAAAAGATTGTAAAGTTTAAAACGATCTAGAACGAATCCATCCAAAGTACACCAAGTATACAATGATTTGGTTCAAAAATAAAAACCTAATGGAAAGCATAGTGTCTCTATTCACTACGTAATATGTATGCGGGTCGACAAAATCTCAATCCAACACACTTTCTCATCACTAATCTATTTCCAGTGCCAAACACCTCAGGTCTTGGACATGTGGTGGCATATGCTAGATCAAAATAAAGCACTATTCTGTGAACAACAACAACAAAGCGCAGATCACGTAGGCATGGCAACCTATTCATGGGTGAGCAGTTAAACTTCATGCAATCTCTCTCTGGCTGGAGCCAGTGGCGATGTCGGTAAGATATTCGACCGCGGATCACCATGTGCGGGGTCAAAATCCTGGGCTTTCCCGTCACTGACATCGCTTTCGAGTGAGGAAACTGATGATAACCTTAGCTTTTCGCACTAACAACAACAACGAATGTGGACACGTACCTCGGCAACCTGCTCGTCGGTGAGCTGCACCACTTCACCCTCGCCCACTCTCTGGCCCTCCGACCACTCCCCGGTGTACTGGAGCTTAGAGGAAGCGTACGTGTACTTGCCGTGCCCGTGCCTCATGTGGTTCTTCCACTCTCCCTCGTACACGTCGCCATTACTGTAGTGATACACGCCAAACCCGCTGCGCTGATCATCCATCCATCCACCTACACATAAATAAATACATATCTAGTGATGCCAGCCATCCACCTAGACATACATAGACACATATCTAGTGATACACGCCATCCACCTAGACATACATAGACAGATATCTAGGGATACATGCCAAACACACTGCATTGATCATCCATCCACCTAGACATACATAGACACATATCTAGTGATACACACCATCCACCTAGACATACATAGACACATATCTAGTGATACACGCCAAACCCACTGCGCTGATCATCCATCCATCCACCTAGACATATATAGACACATATCCAATGATACACGCCAAACCCACTGCTCCGATCATCCAGCCATCCACCTAGACATACATACACACATATCTAGCGATACACGCCAAACCCACAGCACTGATCATCCATCCACCTAGACATACATAGACACATACCTAGTGATACCAGCCATCCACCTAGACATACAATCATCATCATCATCATCCTCCTCCTCCCTTGAATCCCAGTTTAACCAGGGTCGGGATACTAGACATACTTAATAATAATAATAAAGGTTTAACGTCTGTTTCCTCATCCAGGGATGATGTCAAGGACATAGACACATATCTAGTGATACATGCCAAACCCCTGAGCTAATCATCCATCAATCCATCTAGACATACACACATACCAAGTGATACACATCACGCCCATAGAGTTGAGTGTCCAACACTCCACTGAGAAGTTACGTGCATATAAACAAACGTATACCATGTCATTGTACTAATGGTGATATTTGTTAAACTCATCAAGTTACTTTTTAAATCCAGTTCACTATTCGGAGATAAAAAGTACTATAAAGATATCCTCCTACATGTAAAATGTTCTTTTCCATGTAATTCTTTAGATACCTACAGGTGTATGCAGAATAGTAATGCTACTGATTACGATACACACAGTTGCTAGAAAATACATGTCAGCGATTGAAAATTCTTGAATCAACAATGTCTGGATATTCTTGCTCAACAAAATATATATTCCTAATATTTCTCTATTTCTCATATATGCTGAACTGAATTTATTGGTTTTTAAATGTTTCTAAAATGAGAAATGAGAATGAAAAAATGAAATGAAATTTATTTTTAAATAAAATTTATTTTTAAATGAAATTTATTTTTAAATGAAATTTAAAATGAAAAATGAGCAGAGGAAAGGAAACAGAGGCAGAGGCAGGCCGAGATTAGGAACATTAGATGATTTTCAAGATCCACTCTTATTTGGACATGAAGAGGAAAGCAGAAGACAGAGAAGAGTGGAGGTGTTATATACCATGGACCTGCCAGTAGGCAACACACTAAGAGTGATAAATGTTTTTAATACCTTTTAGCTAATGATTTAATAAAGCAAGAAGTAGAAAGGCAAAGGAAAACTAAGCAGTACTAATCTACATACCCTGATAGTTTGTATTGTCCGGATAGACAAACAAACCCTCTCCATTCTTCTTACCCATCACCCAGTTACCATCGTACACAGCTCCGTTAGAAAATCTAAAAAAATCAATCAATCAATAAAACTTAAACAATCCATCAATTAATATCACATTTTAATACTTTGATATATCAGATATTTTAATTACAGATATTGCAGCAGCACTCTATTTCTGCTGTTTCATTTATGCTTTAGTAGTACAACGAAATAGGATATTAATGATATTGATATTCAACTCAGCACAGAATTCAACATTATTAGAAAAATATCGGCTGCTTGTATCAAGAATGATAATTTGCCAAAGCTAAGATGAATTTGAATGTTAAGGGGGTCGGGGATATGTTGGCTCAGTCGAGATTGAGATGATATGGGCAATATTGTGAGAAGGGCAGATGAGGATGACGTAAAGAGAGTTGGAGGGAAGAGCTGGACGTTAAACTAGAGAAAGATAGACCACAATTAATGCAGGATGCAGTAATTAAGAAGGCCATGAAAAATAGGGGATTGACTGGTGATATGGTGTGGGACAGAAAGGACTGAAGGAAGTCTATTCGTATCCCGACCGTGGTTAAACTGGGATTTTAGGGAATAAAATAATGACTAGAGACAAAAGGAGTAACAATTGCTCCAAATACAATAATATATTGGACAGACTTTGGAAGTATTTAATAATCACGGACAAATATAGCTCATGGTATCATTAGAGAGAAACTTATATTAAAATACCTTGGGGTTTTGTTTGACTTTGGCAAGTCCCAATGTAGAGTAGTTCTTAACGCAACTAATTAGTACATAACTACTAAATAGGAAATGATGCAACATACGTATAGACACCGTGACCATTTCGCTTGCCGTTAGCGTAAGCGCCGTTGTAGGTGTCACCATTCTTGAAACGAGCCACGCCGAGCCCATGGCGCTGGTTGTTCTCATTGTACTCACCTTCATACATGTACTCCTGCGTAAATTAGGCGACTGACTTATATAGATTGCAATTTAATTTTTCGTTTGTATATAATCAAAATTTGATTTAGAGCTGTTTTTAAAATCAACAATGAGCCTAGAAAGAATACAGAAGCTGATTCCAATTAAAATACAGACGATGATGATTTTGTCATTATTTCATTGGTTAATACTTACAATATGTCAGTAGCTAAAAGTTAGCTTATAGCATAAATTAAGTTCAATCCAAAGTTAGCAAATTAAAATATGGCAGCTCTTACAGTAAAATTTGAAGATTTTTATAGTGTGAAAGAAGATTAGCATTAATATGAATATTATGTACTATAAAATCATCTGTACTATAAAATCATCTCTGGATTGGTCGACCTACCTTTAGAAGAGTTTTTTGTTTTCAAAAAAGGCATCACCAGAAACAATGGTTTAAGTTTATATCTGAATAAATTCCATTTTAATGCTGAAAGGTACTACTTCAAAAACCGATGCATTGATTGTTGAAATTCACTACCCCCAAGTATTGTAAACGCATCTAACTTAAACTCTTTTAAAAAGAGTTTAGACGGTATCGACCTTAGCAAATATTTGAAAAGTTAAGGTACTATATTAAAAGCATTAACTCGTTATCTGTAAAGATTTCCTTCATATAATAATTTTTTTATTATTACTTTTTAAAATTTATTCTAAGTAATCTATTATTTTTACTTATTTTAATATTGCCATTTATGACAACTGTGTGTAAAGTAATCAGTGTAACTTAAATTATGTGTCTGTATTTTCACGTTTATGATGTTCAATTGTGCAATATCCTAATCATTTTAATATTTGAACTTGCTAAATGTACCTTTGTGTATATTTTAATATGATTACTTCCTTCTGCTTTTAAATTCGGAATTTGTAAGTGCCACTTGTGGCCTTTATCTCAGTTTATGCGCTGATGCTGTTTGTGTACAATTGTAAAGTCTATGTTTGTGACATGGGTATGATAAATAAATAAATAAATAAAATAAATTATAGTCAGGGTCACATGTATTTGAAAATCTTATCAGTTTTCACTGAATCCATTTGTAATGATGTCTTGGGTATCCCTGATTTCATCCTTCAAGAAATGGATGAAAACCTTAATTTTGTTAATTATTAGAGATGTGAGAAATAATTTTGGCTAGCAAACTGACTCTTTCAAAAAATATTTAACCTGAGTGGCATAAATGAATCTGTGAGTATTTTTAATACTTAATTTTCTAAACTGTAATCTCAAACATGTCTGTACTGTAGAATTCACAAAATAAAAAGCCTGTTCAACTAGGCATAATTGCCAAACTTCAAAAGCAATCACTCTCAAAAGTTTGATAATTTTGCTGAAATGCTTGTGACGAGAGTTATAAAAATTCACTTAACGTCTATTTCAAAGAGATGGTGCGACAGCGACATGTTTTGCTTATCAGGCAGTGTATTGCTTATTACACAAATACGCTGCAAACTATACCATCAATTGAAAAAAACCATCAAATTTATTTTGAATCCTCCTTAAACTTGTTGTACTCGCACGATCCCACAACTACACAACTGGAAACACTTACAGACATGATGACTTATTAGTTGAGTTTTCGGCGAAATGGTTGCAAAGAAGAAACCAATGGATGATCGACTGACTCCAGCGGATAAGGCAGTAGATGCGATAGGATCAGCTTGACAAGTAGGTAGAGTCAGTTCCACACGGTCGTGGAATAGATTAGAGAGGAAACGGAATCAATACAATGGAAAGAACACAATTTAATTTTCCAATTTTTATCATATTATTTTAAACTCGTGTTTAAACTAAACTTTTTTTTCTTATTTGTATCCGGTCCACATTAACTTAGCTTCTTGTTTCAAAGTTGTTCACACTATCTGAGATGTTATCTAGTTGGATGTTATTACTTCCCGAACTTTTTAATTTTGCATTTTTTGTCCTTTTCTCTAGCCCTAACTTATAACCCTTCTTTACTCATTTCGATGTTATTAAAGAATTGACGTCACGTTGGTTGCTATTTAACTATGATGTCATTTTCATGGGAAACATTCAAAGAATCTTTAATAAAACAATTAAGCGTTATGCATGATGTATTGCAAAATTTCTTCAACACAACACAATAATAGGTCGATACAATAAAGAATTTTTACCTAAAATTTTTCCCCGTGTTGTGCTCGGGTGTGGTTGGACCACTGCAGAATTGGGCAACCGCAAACAATCTGCCGCGTGTACGTAAGAGGCGACTAAGGCAGGAGCTGAGGATGGCAAGAGGGGACCCACCTCACCATGAAATATTCTCCCCCAGGATTAAATGCTAATTAATCCACCTAACTGAGGAAGGCAGCGGAAAACCACCTCAGAAGCCATACTATTCCCAAGCTATAGGCTACATAAGGTATGGAAAAGGCATAGACTTTGTGAAGGGATTAACTTGTTGATCGAAGGAGTGTTCTTATGGAGCGAGAAAACAGACTTTGAGTATGAATTTGTACCTTGTACCTGCCCCTTGGCAGTGCACTGAAGAAGAAGAAGACAACAAAGAAAGTGTCGATTCCATTCATTAGAGAAGCTTATGCCGATCAATTTTAGAATGCTGCAGCACAACTACAAATTATAAACATCTAACCTAACAAGAAGAAATGAATTAATTGAGTATAATTACATGTAGCACGTAAAGCAATACTTAATTTAAATAATTAAATATATAAATAGCTGTTACATGGACGCTGCATGTAATATGTATATATTCGTATAATTGAAATTACTTATCTGCTCCATTCATATTCGCTAATCTATAACTTTCATGCTACTATAGACATAAACTATTCTGGCGAAATTTGTCTACGCTTGGAAGCATTGACAATAGCCTATTGGCCAAGTCCTGTAATTTCAAAAGCATCGGTCAGCTAGTTACGACCATAGACAGGCTACAGATTATAAGTATAGAATGAGTTAGTATAGTATTCATTATTATCTGGTTAAGCCTTTATGCTGGTTATTGCAATAACGTATGTTCTATAGGGCCTCTATAATAAGAGGCGCGTACCGTGTTAAATAATAATAATAATAATAATAATAATAATAATAATAATAATAATAACAAACAATATAGTGAAATGATCAACTACTTTGGTATCTATCACTTTTAATATCACATTTTAAATCCGTAAGGCAATTGTGTTCAATTTCCGTGCAACCAGTCCAGTGAATGCCCGAGATTTTAAGCTACTCTCAGATCAGCGCGGCCGGGATTCGAACCCACGATAAAAGAATTTCTACAATCCGCTTTGCTAGATTAATTTTGTCTGCAACGATGCTTTCGACCATAAATAATTTGCCAGAGATTATTCAACGTCACCTAACTTGAATCCCAGTTTAGCTAGAGTCGGGATACGAACAGACCTAAAACTTTTCCATTAGTTTTACAAAATTTAATTTAATTTAAATAACTAACATGGTATTTCTCACTTTAATGAAAACCTTGAACGTCACAAACTAAATTTTTAGAATGAACACTTTCTATCTATCAACTGGCTATGAAGCGATTTTCTTTAAAAATTCCATTAGAGTCATCAGTAAAAAGATACTACGGTACATTAGCTCTTATTTTAGCAAATTTGCAGTACAATATTTGCATTGCAAGATCTCACTTTCACTTCTGACCTAATATATTATATTCTAGAATCTCAAATTTGTTCTCTGTAATTCATTAGGAGTCTCTGTTTTTCTCGCTTGCGTTTTAGAAAGTGTTAATGATATTTAATACCTTTCAAAATATTTACTTTTCGAATTAGATTCAAATGTCTAGGTAGAGATATGAGAGAGGTCAAGGCTAATGTCTAGGTAGAGGTATGACAGAGTTCAAGGCTGATGTCTAGGTAGAGCTATGGCTGAGGTCAAGGCTGATGTCTAGGTAGAGATATTACAGAGTTCAAGGCTGATGTCTAGGTAGAGCTATGGCAGAGGTCAAGGCTGATGTCTAGGTAGAGATATGACAAAGGTCAAGGCTAATGCTTAGGAAGAGATATGACAGAGGTCAAGGCTAATGTCTAGGTAGAGATATGGCAAAGGTCAAGGCTAATGTCTAGGTAGAGATATGACATAGGTCAAGGTTAATGTCTAGGTAGAGATGACAAAGGTCAAGGCTGATGTCTAGGTAGAGATATGACAAAGGTCAAGGTTAATGTCTAGGTAGAGATATGACAAAGGTCAAGGTAAATGTCTAGGTAGAGACATGACAGACGTCAAGGTTGATGTCTAGGTAGAGACATGACAAAGATCAAGGCTAATGTCTAGGCAGATATATGACAGAGGTCAAGGCTAATACCTAGGTAGAGATATGACAAAGGTCATGGCTAACGCTTAGGTAGAGAAATGACAAAGGTCAAGGTTGATGTCTAGGTAGAGATATGGCATAGTTCAAGGCTGACTTTCCACAGTCGCTCTGCTATAGCCGGGTCAGTAGCGTAGGATTTTGCTCTCTTCTCGCGACAGTTACTGAAATAAGCAATCAAACATTTTGCTGTCTTGATAAAATCATTTTTTTAAAACCTTCGTAATTTTAAGCACAAAACATCGGGTTATAAAGGATATTATATTTCTTCAGGCAACTGATGGGACATTTGGTTAAAGGAGCGAAACCTTACTATAAGTTTAGTTTTGCTTGTAACATTTTTTATCTAATGATCTAGTTATCTCTTCTTAATTTATCTATTTTTACAATGTTTGTGTGAATTTTGCATTATTTTTTGATTGTACACATTTTGTGTGACGTTTTTCTTTTCTTAAATTTTAAATTTTTGCTTTCATTACCACGTTCATATATCCAGGTTCGTAAATGCTTTCATAACCACTTTCATATATCCAGGTTCGTAAATATGTTCACAACCACGTTCATCCTTTCTATGATTTCAAGGCATAAATTAACCGTACAACGTCCTCGACTACTCAAAGCTAAAGCCAATTTTAAAATATACTTCTTGAACCTTGCATCAATTGTTCTATAGTCGGACAATTTGCTGACAACTTAACGGCCTAACCCGCAGTATGCGATGCTGGAAACGTGATTAATTAGTGAGAGTCTAATTCAACAGCTTACCATAACTTGATTTCTAATGTATGCCTTTTTAAGAATAATTTTCATGGCCCGAACATTTGGCAGAACACTGAAGATAGACCATTGATTCGTGTGAATGTAAGCAATACATAAAATAGCATAACTGCGATGAGTGAGTGCGATCATAATAGACGTTAAATTAGACAACTATGGTAATTTATCTGTCACAGTTCATACCGATCTACCCTGACCATTTTTGATCACCTGACCGGTTTTCATTTTGTGACCTTTCTTCGCCTTCGCTAGTTTCTTTTGCAGATTGGTTTGAGTGAATTGATATGTAGTGCTGTGTGCTATGGGGACGTCCCTGACCAGGGGCGGATCCAGGAATTTTTTAAGGGGGTGGCCCGAAATTTTTTTTGGACAGTGTACACATTTTTGCTTACTTCAGGCCTTCTTCAGGACGTGACGCAACCAGAAAAAATGCTGTGTGGGGGGGGGGGCTCAAAATTTTTCAGCATACTGCGCTCGGCTCATAGAGTGAGTATATCCCCGTATCTTAACCCCCCCCCCCCCTCATACCCGTACTAAAGCGAGAGGAAACCTAAAATGCCTAAAATCCTACATTTGTTTAGGAAAAATGTAGGTTAATTTTTTTCGCCTCTGAGGCTCTGAAGAAACTCAGCGGATCTGGACCAATTGCAAAAGTGACCTAATTTTGGCGGAAATGGGAGGGGGCTTAAGCCCCTTGATCCCAGCCAAGGCGGTTTGCACCACTGTTCCGGGAGAGGGTTCACATTTTTTATTTACACCCTTTTTCCTCTTATACAGTGGCTAAAGTGAAAATTGAGAGCTAGTGAAAAGGCCAACATTTTTCGGGCGCCCCTTCCGTTATATGGGCCATATTTGAAAAATTCCAGGCAGTCGGACTGATCGAGTTCCCTCTTGAACCCCCCAACCCCCCTGACGCCCTTAAAACATATTTACACCTAGAAAGTGCATAGAAACAATGAAAATATAGTTTAAAATTTTTTATCGTCGGGCCTAAGGGGGGGACCCGGGCCCCCTGGGCCGCCCTGAATCCGCCACTGTCTCTGACATTGTCTTGGATGAGGAAACGGCCGTTAAACCTTTATTATTGTTATTATTATTATTATTATATTTTTTTAAAATGCCCTGGGCTGTAAAGAGCCCTGGGCTAAATTAATAAATAAATCAATTATTTTTTTTTATTGCCCTGGGCTGTATAAGGCCCTGGGCTAAAATATAAGATAAAAAACTTTATTTAATTAAAAGAAAGATGAAGAAATATTTAAAATAGTTCCTCTACGCTCTGGGAGGCCGCATTTGCCAATGTGCCACGAATGCATACAGCATTAAAACGCTAGAGTGCGATAGATAGCTTATTATTATTATTATTATTATTATCATCATTATCATTATCATAGTTCATACCACACGTGTAGTTACAAAGCCCTAGTTTGTAGTTTACAATTATAATTACTTATATTGTTATTAAGTTAAATACATGTAGAATCTTCCAGAGTGCTGAGCTATGCTAGGCTCCAGACAGCAGTAGAGTGTGGTTGCGGCACCCTGCTCAACTGTCAGATAGAACCTGCCACAGCAGCAGCACTTGTACAGACATGAGAAAAACCCCAGGAAACAGCTGCCTCTGTGCTCCCTCATTAGCTCCGTCTCTACTACCCCCGGGTGCAGCGAGTATACGGTCACTCCTGTGTCTAAACATAGTGCAAAGACATCATCATCATCATCATCATTATCGTCGTCGTCGTCGTCATCGTCGTCGTCGTCGTCATAGTCATCGTCGTCATCATCATCATCATCATCATCATCATCATCTACATCAGGTAATATCCAGTACTTCTGGATGGTCGGATAGATAGCATGCAGCACGCTTGCCTGAAAAGCACGAGTTGATCGGCTCAAATCTCAGCCAGACCGTCTGTAACAGACTCGTTGTGGTACGTAATAACTTTTCAGACGTTTAGAAAGATTTTTACTACTTATCCTTAGAAAGATTTTTATATAACCGTCTAAGATTCAAAGAGATTTATTTCGTGTGACTGCAAGGTAATAATAAGGCAATAATTTGGAGGTGCATTAACAAAAACAATAAAAGTCAATGAAATAAAATTAAATACAATGGTCCAGACTGCATAATGTGTCTATTATACATCAACAAAAAGGTGCTGTTAGTGGAGAGGTAGCTTTATATCGCACTTTATAAAAAGTGAAGATCATTCAACAACAGCACTCACTGTTGAATGTAGAAAATATTGTCTAAGGTTCTTTGCCACATTGATGTCAACATCAAGGACGACCCATACAGAACACAGGCTGTAGCAGATTAGGTAATCAGATAATGAAAGCTGTTCTTACTAAAAATCTTGACCCAGATCCGGGAAAAAATTGCCATTACTACAATTAATTTACATGAATTCATTTTTGAATTCGGTTAATTATTATTTATGAGACCAAATAACATAAGCGTAATATTACATCAACTTGTTTCTCTCATTAGCTCTAAAGAAAGTCGGCCGGTTGAAAGCTTCGTTGTTAACGATCTTATTTGTTTTAAAGCACTCTTTAATACTAATTCAAAGACGCAATACCTAATGCTAAATACCTGAGTCTCTTTAAACATTACTTCCATTTAGACTAAAATTATCATAGGTTATATTATTGAGAAAGATATATGTTTTATGTTTGCAGAAGATAGCCTTTATATGAGGTCCAGAACTGGGTCGATATCCCGAAGTCAACATTTGTCTAAGTTCCTTTTTGGCCTACACTGCACGCAGAACTAACTAACACTTTAATAAAAGCAGGGCCAAATAGTCTATAGTGTTAAAAGATATCAATAGTGTTACAATGTTCTAGTGTTATAAGCATTAATAGGGCATAATGTGGGTTCTTAACCTTGCCACTTATATAATTCACATAAATAGTAATATACTTCAGACAAAATAAAAATTTTTAATACCTTCTAATAGCTTTGCCAGATGCACAGCAAAGAGAATGTTCGCCGTTTTACTTTTACCATAGGCATTTAACATTGAGTACGATTTCGTCACCTGTAGATCATCAAAATCCAGTCCACCAAACTCATGCGCATCTGAGGAAACGACGACAACCCTACTGGGTGCAGAGGCTTTCAGTTTGTCCAACAGCAGGTAGGTCAGGTAGAAATGACCTGCAGGAAAATAGAAATCACGTCAAATTAATTATTATTAGCATCAACAACGAAAACTTATTGCAGCAGTGTTATGATTGAGATCGGTCTTCAAGACTTCTTTTCCAGAAAGAGTTAAATAATAAACTAAATAAAAATGAGTTTAAAAGTTATCATATGGCTTGGTAAAACATATAGACACATCACCTGGCATAGATGCAGAATATTACAAGCATATGACTTAGGCTTATTTTTATATACCATCACGACCTCTTGTACTAGTAGTTACTGCATAAAATAGTTTCAAAGACTATATTTTATATATATTATATATATATATATATATATATATATATATATATATATATATATACAGTATATAGTAAATGTGTATGTATATACCATAGAATAAAGATATTTGGTATATACATGCACATGCACATTTCTCTCTCTCTCTCTCTCTCTCTCTTAGAGAACTGCCAAAGGGCAGGTCCATGGTATATAACGCTTCCACTCTTCTCTGTCTTCCGTTTTCCTCTTCATTTCCACATATGAGTGGATCTTTAAATCATCTAACATACCTAATCTCGGCCTGCCTCTGTTTTTCTTTCCTTCCATTCTGTCTTTTATCAATACCTTAGTCAACCATCTCCTTTAGAATGTGTCTCATCCAATTCTTAGATAAAGAGATACAGAGAGAGAGATAGAAAGAGAGAGAGAGAGTGAACGACATACAGCGAGATGCTATTCTAAAGACTTACCTAAATGATTTGTTCCAAAATGCATTTCAAATCCGTCAACTGTTTCTCTTCTCCCATTCGTAATTACCCCAGCATTATTGACGAGTAGGTCGAGACGATCTTCTTCTACAAACGTCACATAATAATTATGATAGTAAAGGTTTGACGTCCATTTCCTCATCCCGGGATGATGTCAGGGACGTCTCCAACATTAGAGTGGTTCATCATTTGACACATTAATAACTTCACTGCTCAAATCCTCATCCACAATACTCCCTGGCGTTATCGCCTGAGTTTACAAGTGCCATAGGAAATTTATTCATCTCTCTAGTGTTCTGTGAAATGGCAGGTGGTTCAAGGTACATAATCATACAAATACATGTAGATCTCCTTAGCGCTCCATGAAGAGCACTCTATAGACCAATAAGTTAATCCTTTTACAAAACGCTATGCCTTATCCATACATGTACCCTATGTAGCCTCTGGCTTTGGCGAACACGTAAATAATACAAATTGTCATATCTGTGATTCGGATGATATTGCATATTGGACAATTTTAAATGCTGGATTTATAGATTGAATAAAAATACTGTCTCAGGCAATTAAACTAGTTCATTAATTTGTATTTTGTTCTTTAGTACTTTATATTCTAGATGTATATAAATTATGGAAAATAAAGACACAACTTTGAACTATTAGAAGAGATTTAAGCAGGCCTAATAAAAATTTACATGACTACTTTACTCAATCAATCAATCAATCAACCAATTAATCAATCAATCAATCAACCAATCAATCAATCAACCAATCAATCAATCAACCAATCAATCCATCATTCATTCATTCATTCATTCAATCAATCAATTAACCAATTAACCAATCAGTCAATCAATTGATCAGTTAATCAATCAATCATAGTTTAACGTCCGGTTCCTCACTATAAGGCATAGTACTGAACTTCGCTCCTACCTGCATTGAACTTATCAGCGAAGAGTTTGACAGAAGCGAGTGAGGAGAGGTCGAGATGCTGGTAGACGATGTTCTGATTGTTAGTGTCGCTGATCAACTCGGCTCTCGCTTCCTCAGCTCTCGTCTCGCTTCTACATGCCAGAATTACACGAGCTCCTGCTCACCATCAAGCAATAAATTAACTTAGATCAATTAATAAATTAATATAACTTAGATCAATCAATCAATTAATCAATTAACATGGCGTAGATCAATCAATTAATTAATATGACCTAGATCAATAAATCAATATGGCGTAGATCAATCAATAAATTAGTATCATTTAGTTCAATCAATTAATGTCACTTAGTGCAATCAATTAATTAATATAACTTAAATCAATCAATCAATTAGGCCTAATATCATTTAGATACATGAAGCCATCACTCAACAATTGCATATATACAGCGCCGTTCTACGCAAAATGCTTCAGTAGCAATGAAAGGAGATAAATTAAAGTGAGGAGAATCAAATAAAGTGGGGACAAACGGCCTCACAAGATGAAGCAGCTAGTCTATCTAAGTCTGGAATATAAGCGACCATTTGATAATAATTAAACGAAATGTAAACAGGCTTTCGATGTACATCATTCATTCAAATATTTGTTAGCACCCCTACCTCACATACTCGCATTGAAATTTCGCATAAAATTATATAAAATTATACATGTATATATATATATATATATATATATATATATATATATATATATATATAAGAAGTACTACTCATAGTTTCAAGGTTGGTTGCCTACTATAGTGTATATGCAGCAGAATAAAATGTAATTTAATTAATATCTATTACAGCTCAAACAAACATAATCGCGAAACAGTTCTCATCAAGAATGAAATATTTAAATTTTATCTCCAGTGCTCTCCTCGTCACTGACACTATATCAGCAGGAAACTGGCGTTAAGCATGGCTTTAGCTTGGCTTTTGCTTTTAGCTTTAGCCCATATCCTTACCAAATGTGACAAGATGGCTCCTATAAATAATAGTCACTAACATTTGAGTGAAATTTACTGACCACGTTTTGCTAGCTCTCTGGCAGTCTCTTTGCCTATACCTGTGTTTGCCCCTGTCACTATCACTGTCTTGTTGTCTAAGCGCACTTTATCCATTTACACATCAATATTTACTCATCTGCTTCTACAAAAAATTTTATTATCTTCGGTCTTCTAACAAAATATAAATAAGGTAGTTGATGTAACATTTTCTTTTCATTTTAGTAATTGTACACAGTAAAATAGATTTGCTATGTATCCATAAATGATATGACACTGATAAGTGAGCGATAGATTAGATATCTACCCCTTGAACCTGCCAGAGAAAGTCAAAATCTCCATGTGCCTTTGATAATAATTTAATTAAGAGATCAACTCTTTTAATAAGATTAAAAGTTTTAATAGTTTTTGGTGACACGGCAGCAAAAATTTAATCAATACTATGATGAGATCAATTTATTACGATGGTGCCAATCAAGACTGCAGTCTGTGGTGGTATAAGATACTCGTGATGTTGAAGACGATGATGATTATGACGATGGCGATGATTATGATGATGATTATGATAAGGACGACAACCATGATGATCATGATGTTGGGGACTACGATGATGGTGCTTATGATGACGAAGATGATGATGATAACGATGATGATAAAGATGATGACGACGACAATTATGGCTAGTTCTGATTTTGGAAATGATGGTCATGTCGATGAAACTGATGATGATAAATCGATAATGATCATATGATAGTGATGCTAATATGATAACGATGATGATGATGGTGGTGATTAAGATGATCGTAAGACTGGATTGCCCGGGATGAGAAACATAGTCCAAGTACTTATGTTGTTGATCCGGACAGTTGCAGTTATCCGGGTCCTTCAATTAGCGCTGGGATGCTGAAAGATGGTAGATCCTAAAACTACCTAGACTCTTAACTTATTTTAACGTATTTAACTTAAAGCTTAATTAAATTAACTTAATTATACTGATTCAGGAAGTCGGGAGATTGTAACATAGTCTAAAATAATCGTCTCCCCGACGGGGAATTGAACCCCGGTCTCTCGCGTGACATGCGGGGATACTTACCACTATACTATCGAGGACTGACGTCAATTATTAGACTATAGATTATTGGCTGGAGCCAGTGGCGATGTCGGTAAAACGCTCGACCGCGGATCAGTATATGCAGGTTCAAATCCTGGGCTCGCCCGTCACTGACATCGCTTTCGAGTGAGGAAACTGACGTTAACCTTAGCGTTAGCGTTACCGTTATAGAACAACTGTCTCCTACAAATGGCGTTTTGCTTAAAAGATGAACACATTGGATGGTTGATCGAGTTACATTTTTGCCGTATACTGTGTAACGCAGGACCTGACATACCCATATACAAGCTCAAATTTCACCAATGCTCTCTTGATCGGAATTCAGATATTTTTAGCCTTATGGTAAAAATACTAAACAAAGCTGAAAAGCTAAGGTTAATGCTAGTTTCCTCACTCGAAAGCGATATCAGTGACCGACGAGCCCAGAATTTGAACCCCGCACATACAGATCCGCGGTCGAGTAGCCTATCTTACTGACATCGCCATTGGTTCTACATACAAAAATTCCAGTCTTGCTAAAATAACTAACTGCTATTCAATTCCTAACGTACCACTATTTCGTTTATAATAATGCGATATCGTATAATGCTACTTGTATTAATAGAGTGTTTACAGTATAGAGCTGTTCACAACACTTCGTACAGTGCTGTGAACTATTGTTTACAGTTTGCTCTGCAATACACAGACGACTAATTTCGCTCAGAATTAAATCGACTATCTGCCTAAATGACTATATAGGACTAGCACTGCAGTTGCTGAGTGTTTTGAACGAACGATATTGTGGGTTTAACGTCAAGGTAAAAGCCCGAAAGGCTTCGCTTCAAAACATGCAACTGGTGCGCCGTTGTTCAAAGTATAGAAAAACGAAGTATAAAATAGATTACTGTGCGTACAGAGTGTTTTGTTCTGTTGGAGGCTTTTATTTAATTACATGGATGCAGAGACAGACAGATAGAGAGAAAGATGGATAGATAGATAGATAGAGAGAGAGAGAGAGAGAGAGAGAGAGAGAGAAAGAGCAGCGATTGAAACAGCCAAATTCAGATCTCTACGCTCATTGGCTAAACGAATGTAGGTTAATCATAGTAATCGAGTCTCACATATAGAATTGCGACACGGGGACCCCACCAGCGGGAGTCATCGGTGGTCCTCAGAAAATCCCCGGGGTGGAGTGAAAAAGTGCGGACTGCGGAGAGGGGTCTGCGATCGTAGGAATGGGGTTCGTTTCTCAGGGGGGGGATATATATTAAATTTTTGATGTAGGCCTATATATACATGTATATTAAAGCTAAATACTTTTATAGAATTCATAGAAGGCGACTAAAGCACTACGATTCAAACCAATGTCAGAAAGGGCATTCGGTTGGTAAGCGCCTATTCTCCAGAAATTGCTAAAAAATATTCCATAACGAATGGAAGAGATTATATTGGATTGACTAATGATATGGTATGGGAGTCTAGCACATAGATTCATTATTTTAGTCTAGTTTCACGTTGATCCGGGGCGAGGTCTTAAACATTCGAATTAGGGTGATGATGGAGAGAATGGCTACGAAATGTGACGGGGGATGAAAAGAGCACTGATTGAATGGTGCTGGGGGTTTTGTGGAAGTAAGCATCTGCGAGGAGAGTGTAAAACAAAATATTGAGCCTGGATTACTGGGTTATCTACCAGCTTGTATTAAAATGCTGAATTGCGACTCTTAAGTCGCTAACTGTACGCATTAAAGACAAATATAGAAATTTCTATATCCTCAATTGTTTTAAAGTATATTGTGGAAATTCTGGGTTGCCAAATTTAATTAACGTACTTAATATCTATTTGTAAACTTCAGGTTCACTCTAAGAAAATCATTTTCTTCAGTACCTGATAATATTTTGGGCTTATGGAGATAACTATATTTATTAAGATATTTCAGATCATATTGTAGTACTTGTAGATATAGCTCATGCAATTTCAGCTACGATGTATACGCTTATTTAATAAACATTATAGTGTTTTTTTAAAAAGAAGTATGATATTATTGAAAGCAATAATATTAAGCAGTAATATTTTCAGGTTATGCGCTGAGTTCTATTCGAGTATCTCGTTAACTTAACTCGAGAGACAATGAGTCACACAATTCTCGAAAGGACTACAGAAGATTTAAGCTCTGGGGAAGAGATATGAAGCAACTGTTAGAGTGTTCGCCTAGGTTAAAAGTGGCATGGGTTCTAAACCCAGGTCAGACAACAAATGAAGTATATCCGTGGACCCGTGAAAGGATAATCGTTTACCGAGCTTGCTGCCGATTGATGCAATCAATAGCAATGATATGATTAACCATGGAAAGGATTAATAATAACCTGTCAAGAACCTGCAAAGCGGTCTCGAAGACCGGACACCGGCCATGACACCGATATAGAAATTTTCGGAGGTTTTATGTTGGTATTATTATTATTATTATTACTATTGTTGTTCTTATTATCATTATTAATTGAAATTGCTGGCTGGATGTGTTTCCCCGTGTTGTGTCCGGGTTGTTTGAAGAATTGACCAACCGGTGACTGCAAGTGTCGTAGAAGGCGACTAACGCACTAAGATCCATACCAACGTCAGAAAGGGCATTCGGTTGGTGAGCGCATAGGCTCTAGAAATTGCTACAAAAATTTAAACGAATGGAAAAGTCTCAAATAGGGGATTGGCTGGTGGGGTGGTGTAGGATAGAGAGGATTTGAGTCAGTCTATTCGTATCCCGACCACAGTTAAACTGAGATTCAAGGGAGGATGATGATGATGATGATGATGCTGGCTAGATGTGTTAGATTTCGGGCATGCTTTTCTTCCGTACGCTAGATTATAGTATTTTACATTTTGATTAACTTTTCATGGTATAATGGGGCTGCTTTAATAAAATCATATCCCCATTTTTGCGAGAATAGTAGCACTTTGAATATGGCCATGTCAATTTAAAAATAAGTAGGTGGTGTGGTTAGCTTGTTTAGGCCTATAATGATAAAGTACCGATGTATGAAAATATACTTGTTTGAGAGAAATAGAGCAAATATCTATCTGACACGAAGACTCTCTATAGTTTTCGTTACATATAACATGACATTAAATAGGACATAAAATTTGTTTGATTTAATCTAACTTAATCTTGTGCAATACTAGATATTCTGAAGTCAATACTGCTAATTTTAGCGAAGGACGCATTATTAAAGTAGAAATAATAACTATTATTTATAAAAATAATAATTAAATATAATTTTAAAAAAAATTATATTAAATAATAACGCATTATTAAAGAGAAAGGTGTGGATAAGGCATGGATTTTTGTTGAGAGATTAACTTGCTGATACACGGAATGCTCTTATATGGAGCGTGAAAGCAGACTCTGTGTATGATTATGAACCTCAGACAGGTCACTTGAAAGTGAAAGATTGAAAGGTTGAAAGCCAGTCTATAACTAAGCCAGTCTATAACTAAGCCAGTCTATAACAAAGCCAGTCTATAACAAAGCCAGTCTATAAGAAAACCATTATATAAGAAAACCCTGTCTATAAAAAGCCAGTCTATAACAAAGCCAGTCTATAACTAAGCCAGTGTATAACAAAGCCAGTCTATAACAAAGCCTATCTATATGAAAGCCAGCCTGTTAGAAAACAAGTCTATATAAAACTTTGTAATTCTAGACAACGAAATTTAAGTTAGTGGTCCGTTGCCTTTTCAGAAGAGTTTCTAAGCAGAATCCGCAGTAGGCCTATAGGATTTCAGATTTCACAGTATTTAATTTTTCTTCCCTTGTTGTGTCCGGGACACTGTAGAGGGAACTAAACGTGTTAACTGCACCTGAAGTAACTGGACGTACGTTTCATTTAACCGACAGTCAGGATTAAACTAGTTAGTAAATTAATAATTAATAATTTAATTAACCTAATGTACGTGAGATTTTAGCAATCGAAGAATTTTACTGACAATCCGATAAATTCATTCATCGTGCAGTATTCTGCAGTATTCTGCTCTGCAAAAGAATACGATATACTGTGTTTATATAAAATTTCAAATTTTGAAGTAAAATTAAATATGTAATTTTGTCATGTTCGGTCTTGGCGCTAAAGCTGAATTTAGTCGCAGGCTCATCTAATAAGGATAGAAGTTCAGCATCTGACCATGATTATATGACGTCGCCTGCATAGAAGCTTGCAATTCTAATTTTCCTATCAATCTGATTTCATTTGGCATATTACAACTTGAATTCTGCCTGCAGTTCAAGAGATCTCGAAGACAGAATCAGGTCATGGTTGAGTTTTAAATATTTTTTACTTTAATATCAGTTTTTCCCCATAGAATAGTTTTTAGGAAGATTTGAACTACTTTTGTATTGCACACTGATCTTAAGTTATTTAGGTTATAATTAAACGGTCAAGAATCAAGGAACGAAAGGGCCAAGGTAAATTAAATTATGTGGGTAATTTGAATTCAGTGTGTTACCATGGGCCTTTTCTTTGGAATGCTTTACCTACTCAAGTAAAACATGCGCTAAGTTTGGTGATTTAAAATATTGTGTAAAGTTTTTATCTCAAGAACTTTGGAACTCTCCTTTTAATTAGAACATTTATATAATTTACTGCATTTATCATTGACTAGCAGTTTTCAGCTTAATTTGTTAATATAAATATTGTAGTTCATAATTCATTAATAAAATTTATTTCTCAATTAGTTAAATTATATGATGTAAATGTTAAGCTGTTGATGTCCTGCTCGATGACCTTAGGGCTCCTAAAGAAGCCACAAACCATTGCTCACTGCTGCAGTTTATTGTTTATCCTTGCGTTATTTTGTAAAGTGTAGTGGATTAAAATAAAATAATAATCTAGTCTATGGATGGCACCGAACCGAAATAGATGCTGTACACTGAAGCAAGTCGAAAACCTCCCAGCTGATTCATTTAGTAAATATTTATCAATTAAATCAATTAACAGCCAAATGAAAATTTGGCAATGAAATGCTTAATGTGCAGATTGGAAATCATTAGATAACCCGACACAAGCAAATCCAATAATCAACACTTGATACCACGTAACACGAGAAATGCTAAAAACCTGTATATCTCATCTTTTAGTATGTCTACACAAAGTGAATAATTCAATGCGGTTGCGACAAAATTTACCTGATGCAATGCGGTTGTGACAAAATTTAAAGTCAAACAAATGTGATTATATGAAATAAAAAAAAAAAAAAAGGGGCACAACATGTCTTGTGAAAACCTGCATAAAGATATAAAAACAGAATCGGTATGCCCTTTGTTGAGTGAAAACGTATCTGTAGAAAACATGCGTGTGGATTGGAAGACAGACATGATGAGCCCTCTCTTGAGTGATGGCGACTTGAGTGTGACAAACAGAAAGAGAGAGAGAGAAGGAGGTAGGGAGGGAGGTAGGAAGGAAGGGAGAGAGAGAGTCTAACAGATAGACAGACTGAGAGAAAGACAGACAAACAGAGACAGAGCGACTGAGAAGAGGGAAAGACAGATAGAAAAGCAGACAGACTCAGAGACAAAGACAGAGAGAGTGAGACACAGCGAGAGAGAGAGAGAGAGAGAGAGAAAGCCTGCTCAACAAGTTGTCACGGGGCATACGCGCAGATATATTACGAGGTGATGTGACAAAGCTGAAGACTTATATTCCACAACCTCTCCGCGATCACTGGGTCCGTGGCGTACGATTTCGCTTTCTTCTCTTTGCAGTCACTGAAACACAAGAGTCACTTATCGTTTACTCATTATACTAATACTAACACTAATAAAAAATAAAAATAATAAAAATAGAAATGATAATGATGATGATGATGTTGATGATGATGGTGATGATGATGATGATGATAATGATAATGATGATGATGATGATAATGATGATTATGATGATGATGATAGGCTAGTAGTAGTAGTAGTAGTAGTAGTAATAATAATAATAATAATAATAATAATAATAAGCACGTCAACACGTATTGCTCGAATCGTTTTTATCAAACCTCGGTTTCTTTACACCCGGGGTAAAAAATTCAAATGATAATAACAATAATAATAATAATTTTAATTATTATAATAATTATAATAATAATTATAATAATAGTAATAATAATAACAATAATTAGTCATAATAATAATAATAATTAGTCATAACAAAAAGTTATAATCAGTAATTAGTCTTAATAAAGAATAATAATTAGTTATTAGTCTTAATAAAGAATAATAATAAGTAATTTAATATACGTTATATAAACCAAACAGGTAAATCAAGAAGTAGGACACTTCTCTGATAGCCCACCTGTAGTATCTACCGGAGTGCTGCGTTAGACTGGGTTCCAGACAACAGTAGAGAGTGGTAGCGGCTCCTTCAACTGGAGTAAGGACGCTGAAGCAACAGCTGAAACACCTGGCCAGACACCCTAGACATCTGAACAAACAGAGGTCGCTGAGGTCACGTGAGATCTCCGTCTTGATGGAGCCAGGGTGCAGCGAGTAGGTGGTCACGCCTGTACCTGAGCTCAGAGTGATAAAAAAGAAGATCATAGCGAAGTTAAACAATATTATATGCAATATATATATATATATATATATATATATACATGTATATATATAATATATTTATATATATATATATTATACATGCAGTATATATATATATATATATATATATATATATATATATATATATATATAGAGAGAGAGAGAGAGAGAGAGAGAGAGAGAGAGAGAGTATCAATATTTATTTCTCAAAAAGCCGCAAATTAATACATCGGTAAACAAGCTAACATAGTTTATATTGCAACACCCAAATAAAAATAAAGAATAAAAAATAAATTCAATTGGAATATTACAAGCTCAAAAGAGTTTGCCAAGATGACTTTCGTTTAACTTGGAGGTTGGTATAGTTATAATAACATTGATGCTAGAACATTACTTTTTAATTTGTAGTACTAGATGATTTATATCTATTATGGTATTTGGAAAGAAGATAAGGAAAGACACAAAGATAAAGCTAGTGAAAACAACACACGAGTGAATCTTTAAATCATTTAGCAATCCTAATCTCTGTCTGCGTTTTCTTTTCTTATCTTATATTCTTACTTCTAAATACTACTAATTACCCTAAATAGTAACCTACAGTAAGTCCACTGCTAATGAATTTTAAAACTTTAAATGAATTACTCAAACAGTATCGATTCACTGTTTTCAAGAAGCTAAATTCGTACCTTCTAACAGCTTGGCCAGATGAACGGCGAATAAGATGTTTGCAGTTTTACTCTTTCCGTAGGCTGGGAAAGTGCTAAAAGATTTTGTTACCTGCAGATCATCGAAGTCGAGTTTAGCGTATTCATGAGCCAAGGACGACACCACGACGACCCTGCTGGGAGCCGAGGTCTTTAGCTTCTCCAGCAGCAGGTACGTCAGGTAAAAGTGACCTAAAAGAGTAAATTAAACTTGCATTATAGTGAAATGATCAACTAGTTGATATCTATCACTTTTAATACCACATGTTTAAACCGTTAGGCAATTAATTTTATTTTCCGTATAAGCAGTCCAGTGAATGTCCGAGATTTTACTCTCAGATCAGCGCGGCTGGGATTCGAACCTACGAGTGTTCAATTCACCTCAGGATCTGTCATTTAATATTTCATGACGTTACCCCTATGCTATTAAGAGATTCAAATATTATGCTATTAAGACATTTACCTTGATCGAATCATAATTTGAACTGTTTTAAGGATAACTTTAGCGAACGTCGTTATTACAAATTATAATTTACTAGAGGGATGGCGAAGATGACTTCACTAGTTTCTAGGTAATCAGAGGCTGTCGGTTCAGTTCACAACTGCACTGTCCATGACCAAATTCAGTGTAACGCAGAAACAGTACACTATGGATATTGCTTAGTTTTTAAAGTTCATTGTTTTTGCCAATTTGCTTAGCCTGAAATCCTTTTATTATCTAAATATTATCGTGCTATTATCATGGTCATAGAGAAATGAATTGCAGTTGGCATAGAATAATCATTCTTATTAAATCTCTTAAATGTCATATCTTCAATATTGGTATATTATCGCAAAACAATGGTCAAGGTCACTATAATGGTAAAGTTGAGCAATTCAAATGCGCAGATACACTGATTGAATCAATCTATTAATCTACATTTTAATCATACAGATAATAACAGTTAACCGTTGCAAAGTATTACAATTTGAAATTAGTCCCTACTAGAAAATAAGTTTACATTAACCCTTATCTACATATATATAGAATTTTGCATTGTTATTGAACAGCTTTCTATGGGGGAAAAGTTTATTAAACAAGGTCCTAGAAGGTAGAATGGAAGGAAAAAGAGGCAGGCCGAGATTAGGTATAGTAGATGATTTAAAGACCCACTCATATGTGGACATGAATAGGAAAGCGAAAGACAGAAAAGAGTGGAGGCGTTATATACCATGGACCTGTCAGTAGGCAGTGCACTAAGAGAGAGAGAGAGAGGGGGGAGAGAGAGATTTAACAGCAGAGAAGTTAATTATTGTTCATTTTATGAACAAACCCAGATGATTGGTGCCGAAATGCATTTCATATCCGTCCATTGTTTCTCGTCGTTCAGGTGTCATCACCCCAGCGTTGTTCACGAGGATGTCCAACCTCGATTCCTCTGCAGTGCAATATATGAACGAGTGATAGTAAAGTGGATAAGTGCTTGGATTCTACACTACACATAGAACACGCTTCTAGGCTACATATGCTTGTGTAATTTTGTCATTCTTTATTAACTTAATTTCACCATCCGAATGGTAGACTAATCATGCAGTTAGATACAAAAGTATAATCAAGAGAACAACCCTGCAAACATGAAATAAACTACTATAAACGGGACTGCATTAAAATGTAATTTATATTATCGGTATTCGGCTGAGTATTTACTCAATTTCACTTTCGTTTTGCATGCTATTCAGACTATTTAATAATATGCTCTAAAAGATAAAAGGAACATAAATCAGATATGTGAATTATAAGTAACACTCTCTCTTCAGTGCAATGCCAAGTGGCAGGTTCAAGGTACAAATTGATACTCAAAGTCTGCTTTCTCGCTCCCTAAGAGCACTCCTTAGATCAACACGTTAACCCCTTCATAAAGTCTATGCCTTATCCTTACCGTATGTAGCTTATAGCTTGGGAAAAATATGGCTTCTGAGGTGGTTTCCCGTTGCCTTCCTCAGTTAGGTGGATTAATTACCATTTAACCCTGGAGGAAAATATTTCATGGTGAAGTGGGTCCCCTCTTGCCATCCTCAGCTCCTGCCTTCAGTCGCCTCTTACGTACACGCGGCAGATTGTTTGCGGTTACCCTATTCTGCAGTGGTCCAACCACACCCGAGCACAACACGGGAAACACTAAATGTTACAAATTCTTGACTTTGAGGAATTTTAATTAGAGACAATTGGTTCTTTGGATCAAAAAGTATTGCTTATTGAATCTTCTACAACTTTACTAATTGGGTGTAGGTGAAAATTCAAAAACTTTTCGAATCAGTGTGAAAGGATCTAATGGAAGGCATGATTATTAACTCCTGCAAGAGCAAGTTCCACAAACCCGAATTGAAACTTTGTGGGTTATTAGAGCATTATTCTTTGGCGTCAATCAGGATAAAAGTTAAAACTTCAGACTATTCGAATATCTACGTACTTTGAGTTTATCTGAAAATTGTTTGATATATTATTAGGCATATTATGCCACGTTTACAGTAACTGGATTTTGCATGGCAACTGCGAAATCTAGCTTAGCCATCTTACCTGCATTGAATTTATAAGCGAACTGTTTGATACGTTATTGTGAGGCATACTGGACTGAGAATGATATCTAGGAAAACTGGATTAACTATTTTACCTGCATTGAACTTATCAGCGAAGAGTTTGACAGAAGCGAGTGAGGAGAGGTCGAGATGCTGGTAGACGATGTTCTGATTGTTAGTGTCGCTGATCAACTCTGCTCTCGCTTCCTCAGCTCTCGTCTCGCTTCTACATGCCAGAATTACACGAGCTCCTGCTCACCATCAATCAATCAATTAACTTAGATCAATTAATAAATTAATATAACTTAGTTTAATCAATAAATTAATATACCTGTAACTTAGTTCCATCAATCATTTAATATCGCTTAAATCAATCAATCAATTAATATCATTTAGTTTAATCAATCAATTGATATAACTTAGATCAATCAATCAACCAATCGATTCATTACGCAATCCGTCAGTTCGTCAAGATTCTCAATGATCCAACAATCTTTTCAAAATTAATATTTAAATGATTTTCCTTAGACACTGCTTCACTCCCGACAGCCTAGTACTATGATGTACATGTATATGCCTCGATAATTTCCAAGTCCAATAACATAACGAATTTTACCATAAAAATGTACTGATCTTTAAAATTGCGACACAATGCGCCCTGTGAAGAGTAACTGAACTGAAAGAAGCTAAAATTCATAGTTCCAAACTATTTAGTTTGGAACTATGAATGCTGCACATACCTTTTTACAAGGCTGAAGATTCCTAATTGTAATATGTATTTGATAATTATTGTAGGATTTGAAGATCAGCCAAGTAGACTATAATTGATTGAAATTTCCAATAAATGTGGCTCCGACTACTTGGCCCACTTTATGTCTTACTAGCAATTTTAGATGATTAGCATAGTAATTTTAATATAAAAAATTAAATATGAGTTTAACGTCAAGGTCAGCAGCTTGAAGAGCTTCTCTTCAAGCTGCTTGAAGAGCTTCTCTTCAAGACGTCAGGTGTACTGTAATGAGCAAGAGACGTCCCTGACATTGCTTTGTGACGAGAAATTGGACATTAAATTCTTATTGATTGATTGAGTGCCCTGAATTTGAAGGTCCGTGAGTTTACATTCTGATCAGCTCTGCCGGGAATTGAACCCAGGACCTATCGAAAGGCATTTGAAACTTCATGCCGTTATCTAACGCCCTTACATACAGAGCCACCAACACATTCAACGAAGACATTCAATTTTAACAAAGTAACAACAATAATAGCCTTATTTAAACACACCACGTTTGGCTAGCTCTCTGGCAGTCTCTTTGCCTATACCTGTGTTTGCCCCTGTCACTATCACTGTCTTGTTGTCTAAGCGCACTTCATTCATTTCTAATTTTTTTAAATTTAATCTTTTCAGAGGAAAGAATTCTAATTTTAACTTTTCTAGCTAAAAGTAATAAAACTTTGATAGCGTTATAGTTTAATAGCGTGATAATACTTTTGCAATAGAGACTTAGGCTGACGCAGCGGTTTCTCTAGAACAGTAATACTATGAGTCCAGTGACTGAAATAGACTTTAAGATTATATAGGCACCGTAAGGTTGAAAGATTGCGATAGTCTGCGAATGATTGTAAATCCTAGAAAATATGCAAATCAGGACAACAATTCTTATCTTGCCTCGTCAGGTGCCGATGACTTGCCTAAAATTAGGTCTGCTTTAAAAGGTTACCGAAGTGTCGTGGCTGTTGTTTTACGGGTCTTTAATATTTCTTTCAATGATATCTCTACACACTCATTTTCTCTCTCTCTCTCTCTCTCTCTCTCTCTCTCTTTAATGTCTGCCAAGACAGAGATCCAAGAATATACATTCTCAATCGCATTATAGCTAGATTTATAAGATGTAAAAAGACTGGAGTAGCAGTTGTATTGAGATAAATGTAGTTGAATAAAAGCGATAGAACATTCATGGTATAACATAAAAGGCAAATCCAAACCGAACGACAACCTTATTTTAGAACATTTTCTCCAAATTTGAAAATGACTAGGTTGCAAATCGTTCTTTGCATAACGATTTTTATGCCTTCAACACGAGTGATTTGATATTTTAATCATTTTTGAACATTATTTCTCCCTCCCCTACGCCTGCACTCAATTTAGTGTCCTGTCACTCGGCCAGTCATAGGCTACGTCACGGCACGGTAGGATTAGGGCACTTCTTGTACTGTGTCTTTACTCTTTAGGCTACAACTACACTAAGTGTAGGCCGACACTTGATGGGCCCAATCTATCTTACCGTGATTATCGAGGTTCGATATTTGATGGGATGGGGTTCAACGCCACCACGGACCCTCACTTAGGTCTGTGACGACCCACCAATTTCAACTGAAGATAAAACTCTGGATAGACTTTTGAACCACCCGTCAATTTCAATTGCACAAAAATAGATTGGGGAGGGATGACTAGCAAGAGGTTGCGACATTGTCGCTCAAATTTCCAACTGTAGAAACACCATTGAAAATTCCACTGATAGAACAAAAAAGACTATTAACAAAATATTATTAATAATAATATTTAATAATAATTAACTAATATTGATGGTACCTGACATTTTATAACTGACATTTTATTTATTTCTTACGGAAGCCTTGAACGTTTTTTACTTGGCAGACGCGTTCAGTCACGCTGATTATTTTCACTTTTAAACTTGATGATCTCGTGGATAGCGCGACAGGAGCTTTATTACTTGTATCGAGCAGTCGAACCCCAGATAGTTCATCATACCGGAATTTCGTAAAGAATATCAATCACTAAGTGAACAACTTTGAATGTCTCGGTGGCTTAGTGTGTAACTGCTTTAGATATCGGCTTGAAATTTCATATGGTTGTTTCTGAGGTCCTGGGATCAACTTCCGTTAGAGCTGATCAGAGAGTTAAATCTCTAACATTCACCTTTCAGGTTACTACGGTACACCTGGACACTTGAAGAGAAGCTCTTTAGGCTTCTGACTTTGACTTTAAACCCAAATTTGTAAAATGTAACTAATTATGTCATTAACGATATGAAGATGGACCGTACGTCGATTGTCCCCGGGATTGATCGTGAGCTGTGGCAATCACTTGGAGTTGGGCTCTGGTCTAGCGAATCCCGGGACTGTTTAGAGAATTCTTCGTTCTGGTCTAGGGACTAACAGGAAAGTCTGGAGCAAGGTTCAACCCGTTTGGGTCATCACTCAATCTGGTCTGACTGCTGCTTTGGTTGGTCGGTCCTTCGGATCAACCACGGCGATGGTCGGATTTCGGGGCTACACCGGTTCACCTGACATCTTGAAGGGAAGCCCATTGGGCTCCTGACTTTAACGTTAAACCCACAATTTAATTATTTTTATAACTAACTAAAACATCTTATATAGCGGACCTTGCGAATAACTGTCTAGATCGTAGGTCTACAACAGCTATATGTTTTATGAACTAATAAACGGCCTAAACGATACAGACATTATTTCATTTATCTCATGTTTAATACAGGCAAAGCTATGCGTTGAAATGTAATTCTATAAATGTTCAAAGTTAGCCTCCATTACCCTTCCTCCTCTTCCTTGGGCCCTCTTTCACGTACGACAATCAACTCTCTCATTTAAGCTAAAATTCGTTAAATCTCCCCCCGCTTCAAATGTGGCATATTTAGCGCTTGTAATTACATAATATCTGATTATCAAGTGACTGTTTATTGACCGTTAAACCCAAATTGCTTTAAGTAATAAATTATTACCAATGGTTATTGACTTAATCTGATATACGTTATATGCTCTCCTTTGAAGCTTGCTAATTACTTGTGAATTTTGAAATAGAAAAATTACCTTTAATCATTGTATAAAATTATTATTGTAAATTTTAACTTGTATTTTGCAGTTTAACTTGCAACAAATGGCTGGTAGGTTAGAACATTTAAAAAAGCAATGTGAACGTTAGTTTCCTAACTCGAAAGCAATGTCAGTGACGGGTGAGCCCATGATTTGAACCCCGCGCATACTGGCCGGATATCTGACCGACATAGCCACTGGCTCCGGCCTTAACAAGCCATATGCCATATGAAGTCATATTAAGCATGATATACAATTTTATCGTCGGTTTTCGCGTCACGAAATAATTTCAGTGAAGTGCTTGAATCCTGCTCCTATTGGTCCCTGGTCAGCCATCTTACCGATTGATTGCACTATAGTGATGCTCTTTCGTGGAAGCTTCAAGGTATATATTAATACTGACAAGCTCATTTGGTGCTTCCTAAAGAACACTCCATCGATTAACGACTTAATCCCTTTAAAAAGGCTTTGCCTCATCCACACCTTAATGTAGCCTATAGTTTGGAAATAATATGACTTCCGAGGTGGTTTCCCTTCTTATCCATAACCAGATTTCCAATGCCTCTAGTTTCTATTTTCTTTCTTTAATATCCACTTTTCACATCCGTTGGGCCTACAGAAGTGTCAACAACATCAATGATTTCATAAGCTCTATCTGTCTGTTTTTCCCTAATATATATATATATATATATATATATATATATATATATATATATATATATATATATATATATATATATATATATAAAGGAAATCGCGTTCTAAGCAATTCCCTTTAGGCACTTCTTGTAGGTGGTACCTTTGAGAAAGATAAATTATTAGTGAAATAATGACATAAGCTAGATTCTACATACAAAAAGGCAATTATTTGTTTTAATCTATCTCCGACTAGGGTCTACCATTATCACGATATAGCAGCATTTCTTCTTTGTGTTAACAGACTTAGTAGTAATACATTGAAAATATAGCTGAGTGGAACGCCTTTCTCCCTATTCTAAGAGGAAACGGAACGCAGGGGTATGCCATTAAAAAATATGTGTGCCTACTAAGCTCTACGATTTCTGACAGGAGCGCCGCTCTCATCCGAAAAAGATAACCGGTAAGCGACGTTCCCAAGTATCCTCCACAATTCCATCACTGCTTGATTGATCCGTCCTTCACACGATATATATGCAGACTTGTAGTCGAGACCAAAACTCCGAGACAAAGACCAAGACCGGACCTTCGAGACCAAGATCAAGACCAGTCCCCTCGAGACCAAGACCAGATCAAAACCAGACCTTCGAAACCGAGATCAAGACCAAGACCAATAAAGACAACATTCCCCAAGTGACAAAATGACAGAAATAGATATTGGCCATAATTAGGTAGGCCATAATTAAGTCATTAAGGGTTAAGTCTTCTGCAGGAGTTTTGTTAATTGTTCTACTTCCTACAGGTAGAGAATTATTGAAATATCTTTTTGATAGGCCATATAGCACCTTACTTTATTGATAGTCCTAAATATGACATATTTGAAAGTTACAAATACTTTAATTACTAATACTAATAAATACAATATAATACTAATAATTACAAATACTAATAATTTTACTGTATACTAGGCTGTTAAGGGCTTGTTGGTAATTATAATCAGATATATTCTATAAATTCCCGTTAGGCATGAGATTAAATTGATTTTCGCAGAGCTGCTTCAAATTTTAAAATAACTACTCCTTCTATTAATCTGTTGACTGAACTTTGAAGTGTAGGCCTACAACAATCGCAGAACAAGAAAAAGACATTATAAAACACGTTATATTGTACTACACCATACAGGTATAATTCTTGGAACTTGTCCATTCACAATTTCATGTATTCTTTAATTGTGTTTCTAGTCAGTAATTAGGGACATTTTATCTTAAGTTTTGTGAGAAAGCTCTGCCGTTAGCTGATGTTTTTGTTCGACCATCTTGTTTTGAATTGAAGTAGGATCCGTGAGGTTATACCTAATTTATGATCTCAGCGCCTTTTCTATCATCGCTCTGCCTAATTTCGCTCATCACTGTCTAATTTTACACACCTGTGTCCATTTGAAATATTTCTATCAAATCGTTCGTCTTGCAGGGAAATTTATCGGGCGTCTTTGAAACTTGCCATTGCTCTACCTAGTTAATTATTGAGTATCTAACGGTTCGTCCTTAATTTTACTATAACTCATCGTAGCTTAGCATATACTCGTTCTCTTAATCTTCTGATTGATTTTAAACTTCTAGACAAAAAGATGGTAAAAATTTTGTATTTGACGAAAATGTTAACGTGATGGCTGATGGAGTTCGTGATTTTAGTGCAAACCTTACTTGTACTACTTGTATTACTTGTTTAGCAAATCTCCAATCTATATACAGATCCTTTTGTTTAAGAAATCTCATATACTCCTTTTACTATTATCATCAGTCTGTCTAATTATCCTCTCTATTATAATTCTGTCTAATTTATCTGTTTAATTTTTATAAGTATGGTATAGTTACTGTATACATCTAATTTATCCTCATCTGGTGTAATTAATGTTTTTTCTGTCTAACTTAGTATTAATTAATCGCTACGCTGACTAATTTATCGTCTGATGATGGATAAGTTAAACTGTATTTTGAAATTTGTAGTAGTAATCTTTAGTTCATTAAATAGATTAGATTTACTGCCATTTAGAATGCCTCAATAGCCCAGTGGCTAGAGACATTAGGTAACATTATGAAATTTAAAATCACAGATCCCGAGGTGAATTGAACTCTCGTGGTTTTGAACTCAGGCCGCGCCAATCTGAGAGAAATCTCAAGACATTCACATGACTAGTTACACGGAAAATTGACTAACTTGCTACCGGGCTAACACGTGGTATTAGAAATGATGGATATCAACATCATTAATCATTTCACTATAATGTGTTCTATAATGTGTGTTATTATTCTATTGTTAATTTTAAAATGTTGTTGCTTTATTCATTCTTATAGGGTGGCCACTGTACTTCATAGTTCAGTTGTAGTTGCCTGATACATTTCAATTTTAATATTTATTTGTTAATTTTTAATAAAATTGTTCTGAACATCATTTGAGATAATTCATACAATTCAATAAAATATAGTTTTAAAGACTTATGCGTATTAGTAAGAAGGCTTTGTGGAAGCTTTGGCGTAAAGTCTGTGATACATTTTACTTCGACTTCAAGCTTTTCGATTTGGCCAGATGAATGATCATGCAGACATGGAAGCATCAGGTATTATTATCATTAAATGTATTTATTATTTAATTTTTTAAATTTGTACAAGTATCCTGCTAGGTGTGCAGACATGGAAGCATCTAGTAATAATAGTTATAAATTTATTTATTTTTGATTTGTACAAGTGTCTTGGTGAGCTCAAGGCTGTCCACATAGGTGAACCAAGTGCAGTTCAGTGGTCAATGAATTATAACTCATGCTTAGAAGATAATTTTTTTGATAATTGAGCAATAAAGTTAAAAATATATTTATAATCTTAAATCTCAAAGTTTTTTCAATTAGGCGTTACAGCAATGTTCTATTTTAGATTTTAGGCCGTTTAATGTAATATAAATTTTGAAATTGAACAAATTAATTATAAAATATGTAAACCTGAATGTTTGAATGTATTTTCAGGAGGAGATCTACATTGGTATTTTACTCAGGTGAAGGGAACTGCTGAAGAGGATGTAACTGAAGGTGGGTCTCTATTTCCTATACAGGGGCGGATCCAGGAATTTGTTAAGGGGGCCCGAAAATATTTTTGAGAGTGAACATTTTTTTGCGTATGCCTTCTTCAGGACATGTGACACAACCAGACAAATTTTTGTGGGGGGGGGGGGCACATTCGGCAGTGAGTGTATCCCCGTATCTTACCCCCCCCCGCTCATACCCATACTAAAGACTAACATAATATACCTCTATTATTTCTAGTGTCTTCTAAAATTCTGCCTCTATTTCTTTCTGGTTTCTTTTAAAATTCTTCCTCTATATGTTTTTAGTATAATCTAAGGTACTAGTCTATGTGTTTCTGGTATCGTATAAAATTTTTATCTCTCGTTCTTATCGTATTAAATTTTTATCTCTCATTCTGGTACCGTGTAAAGTTCTGCCTTTTTCTTTGGTATCCTTTAAAGTTTCACCTCTCTTTCTCTCTGGTATCTACTAAAGTTCTGCCTCGTTTTCTTTGTGTTATTTTGTAAAGTTTTGCCTGTACTTGCTCATACCCATACTAAAGTCAGGGGAAAACTTGAAGTCCTACATTTGTTTTGGAAAAAGTAGGTTAATTTTTTCACCTCTGAAGAAACTGCGGATCTCTATGAATTGCAAAAGTGACCTAATTTTGGCGGTGGGGGGGGCTTAAGCCCCTCCCAGCCAAGGCTGTTTGCACCATGGCTATGGGACAGAGTTCACATTTTTTACTGACACCCTTTTTTCCTCCAATTTGGTTATGCATTGGTTCAAGTGAAAATTGAGAGCTAGTGAAATGGTCAACATTTTTCAAGCCCTTTCCATTATACAGGGCTCCTAGTATATCCTAGAAAAAATCGAGCTTTTGGAACTGCATTCCCTGTCATACCCTCCCTAACGGGCCTCCCCTATCCACTGCCATTACTAACATATTTACACATCGAAATTGCCATAGGAACAATGTATATACCCTGTCTTACCCTCCCCCCGGGCCCCCCCCAACCACTGCCATTACTAACATATTTAAACATCGAAATTGCCATAGGAACAGTGAAAATATAGTTTAAAAAATTTTGTTGGCGGAGCTAAGGGGGGCCTGGTCCCCCCCCGGATCCGCCACTGTTCCTATAGTATCTTATCAAGTTTTTACCTCTATTATTTCTAGTGTCTTCTAAAATTCTGCCTCTATTTCTTTCTGGTTTCTTTTAAAATTCTTCCTCTATATGTTTTTTGTATAATCTAAGGTACTAGTCTATGTGTTTCTGGTATCGTATAAAATTTTTATCTCTCGTTCTTATCGTATTAAATTTTTATCTCTCATTCTGGTACCGTGTAAAGTTCTGCCTTTTTCTTCGGTATCCTTTAAAGTTTCACCTCTCTTTCTCTCTGGTATCTACTAAAGTTCTGCCTCGTTTTCTTTGTGTTATTTTGTAAAGTTTTGCCTGTACTTCTTCGTGCTACCTTGTAAAGTTCTGCGTCTCTTTCTGGTATCTCTTAAGTTCTGTCCTAAGCTCTAGATGAGGGCAGGCTTTTAGAAGCAAATAAAGTTGCATTAATTCCTGTTTTTGAGTATAACTAAGCTGCTCTGTTCTTAACAATCTAAAATAAGTACTACTACCACTCAGTAAACAGACAACCTATTCAAACAGTCTTAAAAATATCGTTCTTCTTGTTTGAATTCTCTATTTATGTGAGGTACTGGTAAATATAACTTTTGTCATTAACTCAACTATACGATTATTTAAACACATTTTTTAAAGTTTCACTTTTGTCTTTATCATAGTGCTTTACATCAAAGGCTGGGTCATTGGCTTGTTGGTATGTTGTCTTACGGTGAATCAGTAGGTCCAGGGTTTAAATGTACCGCTTTCCTTGACACTGACCTGCTATTTAGCAGGAAGCTGTGGTTAAACTTGGGTTGTGGCTTTTTTAAAGGCTAACTTTCCTACTCTTGCTATAGCAAGTGAAAAGCTGGGGTGGCTTCAGATATAACCATTAGCGATAATGGAGGAGGTGGATACCCTCTTCTAATTTCTCAACACTAGTAGAACTGCATGTTTGCTCAGCAGTGTCTATATCTATCTAAATCAACAGTTATATCAAATACTTGTCTGAAAGCCAAATTCACTTTTAGAGCTGCAATGAAGGAAAACTGAAAGTTCTAAGCTAACTAGTAACAACATCTGTTTTAAATTTTTCCAAATATGTATATATTTTTATTTTTTATTTTAATTAAAATGATTCAGTCATTTCACACAATAGAGCTAGAAAAGTCTCACAAAATACAGCAGTTCACATGAAACGAAAAGGACGCAAAGGTCCGAAGACTCTAACATGTATCCTAATTATTATATTATTATATTATAAATTATTATTTTAGTATATTATATGCATCATGAAGAGGTGACTGGTCTGGGGCTGAGAAATGCAACAGTAATTTATGCGAAATATGGCTGATGGATTGGGGTTTCATGAGAATAACAAATGCTCTTAAATTGTAGTTATAGTGGTTGCTGACTGATTGGAAACATGTGCCTTGGACCTAGAGAAACATATTCTTATGGCTGAAGTTATTTTCTGCTCTGTGAATTCTGCGATGCTTGGCATTGGATGCATGGCAGTTAATATGGCTTATATGGTAGTTAATAAGGCTTATGTTGCAGTTAATATGGCTTATATGTTATTTTAATGATTGATTTGTAAACAGCTGACATTATTTCCTGCGTTGAGTTTAACGATGATGGAGAACTGTTGGCTACTGGAGATAAGGGTGGAAGGGTTGTAATATTCCAGAGAGATCAAGTGGTAAGTTATCTTTTTTAATGTAACCTTAATAGCTACGATTGTTAAGTAAAATTGGGTCACCAGTTTAGCAGTACTAACGACATCTGCTGTAGTAAAGGCATCAGTAACATCTGTAGATGAATAATAATAACATTAAATAATGGTTTAACGTCCATTTCCTCATCCAGGGATGATGTCTGGGACGTCCCCACAGCTCACATCAATACAGATCAATTCACCCAGACCAATCTGCAAATGAAATGTGCTTAGGAGAAGTAAGGTTCTAAACGAAAGCCAGTCCGGTGATCTAAAATGGTCAGGGCAGATTGACTATGTCTATGGTGGGAAAAGGTAAGTCTTAAGAATTGTAAATGGTACTGACTTCTCGCTAGAGTAAAAGTTTCAACTCTTCCAGAATCTAATGAGAGTGAAGTTTGTGCTTCTGGGTAGGAATACAAACTAAAGCTAAGGTCAATGTCTGTTTCCATATCACAAGTGAAACTCTCAGAGATGGTTCAGCTGTGATTCTAACTGATGACCTCCTACTTCTCAGGAAAGTGTACTATCCAGTTGACCATCTACCGGTTTGGGATATAGCAAAGCTAACAATAATAACTGTTATTGATAGCTTCTAACATAATAGATAGCTGCTACATACAAGATTTATATATATAGATATAAATCATGTATGTAGAAGCTATCTGTTCCATAATAGATTATACCAACTTAAATTGGAATAGCATAATTATTGATTTTATTATTGCTTAATAATTTTCACAATTGATTTGTTCCATATTCGATTTTACATAATACAACTTGTCACTTTCGGTTTTTTAAATGATTTGATCTGGTTTAGCGTACTACAACGACGTGACATTTTCTGACTGATTAATTGATTGATTGATTGATCTGGTGTAGGGTAAGGGGAGTGCAGAGAGGTCGGCTGAGTACAACGTGTACACGACGTTTCAGAGCCACGAGCCAGAGTTTGACTACCTCAAGAGTTTAGAGATTGAGGAGAAGATCAACAAGATACGCTGGCTGCGTCGCTGTAACGGTGCTCACTTTCTGCTCTCTACCAATGGTAAGCCTGTGCGCTCCACGTGTCTGTAATAGATTAAAGCTGGTTACCGTCAGTTTCCTCACTCGCTGTCAAAGTCTGTGACGGGCGAGCCCAGGTTTTGAACCCCGCACATACTGATCAGTTCTTGCTCTGTAGCCTCTTACGTGCTGTTTGCATTTGACTTGTTCTTCACTACTCCACACATAACATGAGAAAGTGTGTAGTATTTATAAAACATTCTTTTAATGTACTTATTTGTTGTATGCAAAAATTGGAAAGCATGATTTGAAAGATGTATATATTCCTCATTTAATGGAACACGGCTTTTAAATGGTTCCAGTAATTTCAATAAGCAATCAAATTTCAGAAGGTCTCAGCTAGTGGAGGAAGTGCAAGTCATTGTATCAGTAGTATGACTATGCAGACTGTGCAGAAGTAGCATTTCTTCTGTTCTACTAGTTTTCTGGTCGCTATTACTGAATCAAATTTTAGTGGCATATGATACTGGTATATTGACATGTTTGTCTTTGTTATATTTTTTATGCCAAACCACAACATAAATATACCACAACAATATACACATAAAAATGAACTTAACTGTGTAGATGATTATTGACTTTCTCAGATGAAGAGAATGCTGAATCATTATTATTATTAGTAATATTATTATTATTACTATTAATACTCTCCTTGTTGTGTCCTGGTTGTTTAAAGAATAGACCAACCGGTGACCGCACGTGTCGTAGAAGGCGACTAAAGCACTAAGATCCAAACTAACGTCAGAAAGGGCACTCGGTTGGTGTGCGCCTAGGCTCCAGAAATTGCTACAAAACTTTCTAAAAGGAATAGAAGAGATTTTAATAATGGTATAGGACAGAATGGATAAAAGAAAGTCTATTCGTATCCAGACCCTGGTTAAACTATGATTTAAGGGAAGATGATGATGATAGGACAGAGAGGAGTGAATCAGGTCCATTGATATCCTGGTGCTTCTTAACCTGGGATAGAGGGAAGATGATGACGATTAGTACTATTCTACATCTTGTCGTACAGATAAGACAATCAAGCTGTGGAAGGTCTCTGAGAAGAGGAAGCGTGCGGAGGGCTACAACCTCAAGGACGACGCTGGAGTCACGAGGGACCCCTCCACCGTGACGACGCTCAGGGTTCCAGTGTTCCAGCCGATGGACCTCATCGTAGAGGCGTGTCCGAGGCGTGTATTTGCCAATGCTCACACGTATCACATCAATTCTATATCCGTTAACAGCGACCGCTGCACGTACATGTCTGCAGATGATCTGAGGATTAATCTCTGGCATCTGGAGATCACCAATCAGAGTTTCAGTATCCTTTAGTGTTGTCAATTGCAATAATGTGAATGATGTGAATGATGAATGATGTATGTACGTGAATGATGTAAAGTACGTGAATGATGTAAAGTACGTGAATGATGTAAAGTACGTGAATGATGTAAAGTACGTGAATGAGGTGTGGTTGTTGAGTTTGTGAAGAATGCTGAAGCTAAGTGAACGAGCACTGATTTAATCGTCTATATAGAAATCACGGGTGTTTTATCACTAGTGATTTATCACCAGTGATAAATTAGCGATTTATCACCAGTGATTTATCACCATTGATTTTATCACGGGTGTTATCAGTGACTCAGTGACAGTCTTAGCATGAAGGCCACTGATTGAACGCTTAGTGTGTAATAACCTTTTCATTTCATGTGAATTGCTGTATTTTGTGAGACTTCTCTAGCTCTATAGTGTGAAATGATTTAATCATTTAAATAAATTAATAAATAAGACCTAAGCCAATTGGCGACTAGCTCCGGCAGCTTTATTTTTAAATCGCAGTATTTAAAGACTAGGAAAGGGGCCTGTTATTTTCTGAAATTTGCACATGTGATGTGCTTTCAAGGTTTAAAACTGTAGAAATGGACAATTTGTAATTAAAATTTGTTTTTTTATTTATTAACTTATCAATTAATAAAAGAAACTGATTCTAACAGAATCAATTATTGAACTCATAGGAATTGTTGAACTATTTGTACTAACTGAATATCTGCCGCTGTGGTCTAGCTAGATTTTATCGGTTACCACCCCATTCCCATTTAAGGGGTGCACGGCACTGGGGACATTCATTCATGTTGTGAAATATTATTCCTTCTTGGGGGTTATGCTTTTGACGGTGTGGGCCCCTATGCCTACCTCTATTTCGACCAACATTTACTGGGCTGGGGCGTCATTCCCTGAGAAAACTATCCTGTTTACCCATAAAAGATGTAATATATATATTAAATTTTCTAATCCTGACTCTAGCTAAACTGAGATTTTAGAGAAGATGATGATAATGAATAGCAAATAGATTTAATTATTTAGTAGATAATATAATCTAATAGATATAGCGACGCATAGACTGTTTAAAATTATTTCCGTATGAAATTTCTCCACATCACTTTATATGCAGATTCTAAATTTCTTTACATACCTTATTGTTTACCCTAACTGTCGTCTTTGAACAGATATCGTTGATATAAAGCCTGCAAATATGGAGGAACTGACGGAAGTTATAACGGCAGCAGAATTCCATCCTACAGACTGTAACCTATTTGTGTACAGCAGTAGCAAGGGCACTATAAGACTTTGTGATATGAGGTCACAGGCTCTGTGTGACAAGCATGCCAAGTGTGAGTAGCCACCTCGATTCAAATCTATTCCTTTATCTTGAAATTACAGGCTGACCTTATTTGTTATTTTTTGCGTCTGAAGAAGAGAACAGATTTTAATTTTTGATTTTATTCTTTTGATAGAACAACACTGATTTTTTTAATGTGATGGGAGGACGAACCTGGCATCAAACTTGTACCGTGAGGAAATAGATATTAACCCTTTATTAGTAATATTTAAATTTTTATTATTATAACACCGTACGAGGATTTCGCTTGTTAATGTAATCCTGCAATTGATCCTGTATCAATAAGGACACTTCACACCTTAAATATTTTAATGCTGGTCTAAGATACTCCGAGTATCATGTGAATAGAAAGCCTGAGTACTCTACTCTCTACCATTTTGATATCGAACATTTAAGAGAATTTGGTAGTGATTATCGTATAAAACAAAGATATATATATATATATAATATATATATATATGTATATGTATGTATATATGTATGTATATATAGTGTATATATATATATATATTTATAAAGTGTTCGAGGAACCAGAAGATCCGGCTAACCGCAGCTTCTTCTCTGAGATAATCTCGAGTATATCTGACGTGAGGTTTGGTAACAGCGGTAATTACCTGCTGACTAGAGATTACCTGTCACTGAAGGTGTGGGACGTGCGCGGCGCCAGCACGAGACCGGTCGAGTCGTACGCCGTGCATGAGCACCTGCGCAGCAAGCTCTGCGCTCTCTACGAGAACGACTGCATCTTTGACAAGTTTGAGTGCGCGTGGAGCGGAGACGACAGGTAGGCTTTCTGCGTAAAAAAGCACACACATGTATTTTAAAATAACTTCGGAGCCTTTTAATATATACGCTTAATATTTTAAGCCCAAATAGTCTGTACAATGACGCGTAAAATGCGTGAATTTTGTCGCCTTTGTTTACAAATGATGAAGCTATTGAAGCTGGTAAAGCTAGTGTTATGGCAGTTTTCTCACTCGAAAGGGATGTAAGTGACGGGCGAGACCAGGATTTGAACCCCGCACATACTGATCCGCGGTTGAATATCTTACCTATGTCGCCACTGGCTCCAGCCAGTGTATGAAAATTAGAAAATATTTAATAAGTATTATTTATAATTATATTTTGTATAGGCTAAATGATATATTCGATTGCTAACTCAGTAAATATAGCCACTGGCTGGAGCCAGTGGCTAACCTTAGCTTTACCAGCTTTAAATACCTTCAATAATTTTTCCTGAACAGTTAGTCTTTAACGTCCGTTTTCTCATACAAGGATGATGTCAGGTACGTCAAAAATGTGCAAATGGTGGATGAAGCAAAGCTGTGAGATTATTTATAAATACAGGTTTCAACTTTTGTACATGTTAGTTATAATTGCCTATGTAATTCCATTTTTTAAAGTGTTTTGTAGTGTTAGATATATTTAGAAAGTTCTAGCTAATGCTAATGATGACATTCTGACCTGTACAGCATCAACACGCTTCTCTCTACGTTTCAGGTACGCACTGACGGGTTCGTACAACAACTTTTTCCGAGTATTCGACAGCGAGACGAAGCGTGACGTCACGCTGGAGGCGTCACGTGACTCGACGTCAGCGGGTCAGCTGTTGAGACCGCGGCGAGTCTGCACCACGGGCAAGAGACGCAAGGACGAGATCGGCGTCGACTGTCTAGACTTTAACAAGAAAATCCTCCACGCCGCCTGGCATCCGTCGGAGAACATTGTGGCTCTGGCGGCGACAAACAATCTCTACCTGTTTCAGGGGTCGAGGGGAGGGGCGGGGGGCTCGTCCACCCCCGGTGATTAAACCAGTGCTAAATAGGGCCTTGTGATTGCCTGATTGTCTGTCGGGTACGATTAAAAACTTGTGACTGTAGGATTTTTGTATGTGATTTGTCTTTTGTCATTGTGGTAACGTGACGCCTGATTATGTTAGTTGGAATTGTTTACGTGCATTGTCACTGGTATGTCGTATTAGTTGATATGGTAACAGGTGTAACAATGCAATGTAATATTGAGTTCTTGGCGAGTGTAAAAGTAATTTAGTGAAAAGATGTATCGTGTTAGAATAAATTATTCTATGCAGCTGGATTGTTAGACTATACTATAATTATATTATTTATTGAAAATTTCAAATTGATTAAACTATCTTTTTGTTACGGTTATACTTTGTAAAATTTGCTTTGCTTTTATCATATCTGTAGGAAGGAGGAAAATTTAGCCCGTATTGAATTCAGAATGATTATGGCTCACGTTTATCGCTAGTATTAATGTTCTACTAAAGTGTAAAGACACACATTTGAGCACAATATTTATTAACATTTATTAGCATGTAATAATATGATAATATTACATATTTATACGCCTTAGGGACTAATTTTACACGCTACTTATTGCTGAAAGCAGTTCTAGCTGTTGAGCTAGTAGTTGAGGTAATTATAATTGATCCTTTTCCTCGTGTATGAAAAGTAAGCGTTCTAGCGACTATACTTCATCAGGCAGGGTGAGGGTCATCATTAATCTGAACTCGTTTTCAGTATATGAAACGTTAACAGAGAGCTTGCAATTACTAACAGTATGTAAAATGTCTAGTAGAATGCAATATTCGCTTGAATTCTGTGTATATAATGTCTTGTGGAACCGTGTATTGTAGCTTGAATTGATACTTGGAACAAATCTTATATCTGTGTGTGCGTCTGTGTTGGTGTGCGAGAAATATAGAAAATTATTAGTATGGTACGTGAATGATAATAAATATGATTTGAGAGGATATAGGTGCTAATTCCACTTTCTTACTACTAACGTTTTTGCTTGTAAGATTTGTAGTAGATGAGTGCGAGCGCTGGTATTGATTCTGTATACAAGTCTTTAAACAGAGACTCTAAAGTTTAGAATGTTTCTCTAACAAGGAATAAAGCTAAAGCCGAGTTTTTGTTAGCTTTAAAGGAGTTACGATTTAATGACTCACTTTATTTTAGATGCAAGATGTGAAGTGTTGGTGCAATAAGGTCAGATTAAATTAGCATTGTAGAAACTTGATGCTTTTATAATACGGACCTCTGCTTATATAAGTCTGGATCTTGTTCGCTTAATGATGTAAGCATTCTTAGGTTTTAGTTATAGTTTTAATTGGCATTGTATTATTATTTATCTGAAAGAGTCTAATATTCTCAGGAATGAGAAATACAAAACAGGGCTTGTCGTTTGAGAAACCGCTCGAGATTTATCCATCATGCATTTATCATGTAGGCCTACAGTTCTCATTAGACATGTGTAGTGATAAAAATGGAGTGAAACTTTAGTATGCAACAGCTTCTTTAATGGTAGAAAAGACAAATTCAAGGCAACTATTAGATTTAACTAGGTTTAATGGACATTTTTATATAATTCTATATTTTTAATGATTTTTGCATATATTATTGTCAATTTTAATTTTACTAATAATTACTTAGGAATATCTTCGTCGTATAATTATCGACATTTATCTGTTGTGGCCAAATAAGCTAGCTGATTAAGAAATGAAAGTTTTTTGCACGAAATTAAATTATTACAAGACTTTTAAGAAATGCTAATATTTGCTTTAATTACCGTTACTGTACTTTATTACAACGAATTTAGATGATATATATATATACATGTAAATGAAATGACTTAAGCTTGTCTTGAGGTTGAAAATTTACAAATAAATCTTTCCAATGCTTTGTCGAGATATCTTGATTTAACAATAATAATAATAAAGGTTTAACGCCGTTTCCTCATACAAAGATGATCTTACTGTAATGATTACATTACAGTAAGATCATCATTACATTACTATAATAATTAGCATTGCTTTGGTGTATGAGGTCAGAATGCCACTTTTGTTGTATTGCAAATAGCTGTACACTCTCTGACTTGATTTATTGGAGGGCATGCTTCCAACTAACGCTATGTCCCATTGAGAATTCAGTTATCATTTAAATGAAATAGAAGGAAGTAACTTGTTAACCGGTCTTGAAGACCGCTTCGCAATCTTGAAGTTGCAATACCAATATGCCGTTTAGTACAGGAGCTTGAATACTGCTTTGCAAGACTTAGCAATGTCTGACTCGTGTGGTGGGTTTTTCGGACATTGGAAAAATTCTAAGTGCAATTCCAGCTGTAAGAATTCTACCTAATTCTTCTTAAATATACTTCTTAAAATTTGCTTTTGTTCACTTGAAAGACGTACGTGCTACAGAGCTTCCCTGCTGAAGTTGCTGTTTTTTCACTAAACTCTATTTAAATAGTCCGAAAATGAAACTATTTTTTGCGAAAAACCTCGTCACTTCGATATCGATGGACTGTAAGCACTTGTAATTTGTTGAACTCGAGGTTCTCTGCGGGACACGCAGTGGATTGAGTGGAGTGGGCTTCGATTCTGGATTAGGGATTCATCTGAGATATCCACATCACAACATTGATCTACATTCTCACATAGAATTTGTGTTATTGTCCACGAGATATTCCAGTGTATCGTACATTTACATAAACCTAAGAACAGGAGGTTTATGTACTGGTCCTACCAAATGAACACTGGATGGAAAAGAGAGATGGAAAAAGATAGGTCTTCAACTGCCTATGGAACTGGTCATAGGAAAGCAAAGGCCTATGTGATTGAAACGAAGACTTCCGAAGAGTGGTTGGAAGAGAATTCCAGTTCTGCGGTGCAGCATGGGGGAATGAGCGATTGGATAGCTTGGAGCGTGACGTTTAGCTAGGTCTCACAAGAGTAATTAATTTAGAAGACCTAGTAGCAGCAGGCTGCATCACTTTAATCAAGTGAGATATTCGTCTTTGTGCAGGTACCCGGTGTTGCGATGAACTTATAGGTTACAGAAACCGTCTTGCAAATGATACGCTCTTTAATATTTAGCCAGTGAAAAGACTTCAAAATAAGCTGAACATGTGAGTTGCAACGTGTAACATGTGAGGAACTACAAAAAATTGCTCGCTCAAGAGAATTCTAAACAAATTGCAACCGACCAATCTCAGAGCCTCATATAATACCTGCGTTACTCGTTCAAGAGAGTACTGCTTAACTCTTACTCCAAATGTAGTTTGATCACATTTTACAGTCACATACTTTCTATTTTTAATTAAAATTTAAGCTTTTCAAAACTATAGAAATGCTTTGAAAGCGTATGATGTCAATCTAATATCGATTGCTTTGCGATATTGCAATTAAATTCTGCTAAAGTTAATTATGAGCAAAATAAATCCTTTAAGTCGAAAATATCTCTGCCGTTCCGCTCAAAACTATATTGATCTGTTACCGCAGTATTGAAGCGAATTGATTACCATAAGGCTTTGTCTCTTTACGCAACCAGAAGCAAAAACAATCTCCAGAATTACAGTAAAGTTTCATAATTAGACTAATGGTGAGTCGAGACATGAAAGGTGTTCAGGACTCTAGAAGAATTGATTGCTGATCGATCTTTTGATCTTTTGTTTTGAAACCGTATTGATCTAGATCGAAAAGCTACTAAGCTACGGATAGCTGCAGCCTCCCGTGATTGTTTAAATAATGAAACTTTTCCAACAGCAATACGCCATGAATTTTTCAACTTAAGTTCAAGTTTCTATAATGCTTGCAAAACTGTTGCTGAAGTTTTTCATATGGTCGGGCCTAAATTTAGGTCCTACTAAATTAGACTTAAGAAATATGATAGCATTCGCGGATAATCTTTGTCGGTCACTGATATATTGTTATTTGAAATATTTCTGTAGGAGATTTTACTTGTCTAAATGGTTACCTGTATACTAGCAAATTATATACCATTAAAAATATATACCTTTATATAAGCCCCGTATAGATATTTATAAGCAAGCTGAATTTATGACCAGATTTAAGCCGGTGTGAATGACTTATTACAGACGAGTGACCTCTCTAATCTCTTATCACATCTTTCATTTAATTTCACAGAACTATATTTGAAGATTTCCATAGACTAGATCTTGTTTCAAGTAGAGTAAGCTTTGGATTCATATTTCCGAATGTTGTCACGGGTGACTGTAACACTCTGCGGGTTTTTGTTGTAAGCTGTGGCAGATCTGTAAATCAGGGATTTTTTAAGATCTTTGAATAACAGGAGCCTGAATCTGGTCTGGACATGGGATGCTGGATGATCTGATAACAAATTCAGATAGAGAGATGAAAAGGAAGGCTGAGGATAGAATTGGTTGGAAGAGTTATATGTTATACACTAGAAGAAGAAGCAAAAGAAGAAGAAGAAGAACCTGAATAAAATTTAATTACTTATTTGAAGACAGAAAATTTATCAAAATCATGACTCATAGCTGCTGATGGTTATTTTGGCAAAATCAATTTTTAGACTCGTTGTGTAGATTAGCAAGGTCAAGGTGTAAGTGCAGAACGAGAACAAGATCGTGCATTGCGTGCCTGGCATAGAGAAGTAATGAAAGCTGAGCCAGATAGTGAATGATACGAAGAGTTTCAGCAAATAGAGAACGAGTCGTGAATCATAACGTGGAGTGCCCGCACTACACGGCGCTTGTCAGGAGAATTATATAAAAGTGTGATGCGTGAATTATTGGTTCGTAAATTAACAGAGAGTTGACCGAATATTGTGCATAACTAGCTTTAACGTCCATTTCTGATCAACTTATAATGGGAGAGGATTTAACGCACACGGTTAAGCTGCGCGTCAATCGAAGGAAGTAAAGCCACGTTGAGCGCGTTTAGTACTCTGTGGGCGACCACTGTGGAAGACCGAGTGTCGACGGCTTGGAATGTAAATAATCCCTAGGGTGTTAGAGATTATTCATAAATCCGCGCCGTATGCCAACAACATGCAACGATTACTAATAAACATGGAGGATAAAAGGAGGAAATACGAAAACTATCAAAACAGCAACCACAAGAAAGAAAATTCTACTGGACATGAGTATGAGTTGCGTGTAAACTATACGGATTAAAAAGTAAATAATTATCTAGGCAATATTTCCATGAAATATTTTTCTCCAAGATTAAATGATAATTAATCCATCTAACTGAGGAAGGAGGCCGCGGGAAACCACCTCAGATGCCACACTTTTCCCAAACGATAGGTTACTTGAGGTTTGGATACGGCATAGACTTTGTGACGGGATTAACTTGTTGATCTAATAAGTGCTCTTTTGGAGCGAGATAGCAGACTTTGAATATGAATTTGTACCTTGCCCTGCCACTTGGCAGTGCACTGAAGAGAGAGAGAATATATGTTATGGCCAATTTTTTGCGCTTTATCACAATATTAAATTGATGTCTCTTTTCAATTGGCTTAAACCTTCTAAAGGAGTTTATACGTTAACGGAAGTTTTCGATACTGTTGAATTAAAATAAAGCAGAGAAGAAAACAAAATGCTTAAAATTCACCGGAACAATTTCATTTGTCGGTCAGAGATCACTTTATGGGATTTGATAAACACGAACCTGAGTGATTCGTCCAGTTTAAAGCCACTCAGGAAGAGAATTGTATCGGCGCAAGCTATACAGTTCTATAGGAAAGCCTGCATGCTTTAAATCGTCTGAATCCTGTAACAGCAGGATTATAATGACCGGAAGTAGGAGAATTGCCAGTCGTTGTGGGATTTACTTTTTGATAAACTGAGCTCCGGAATAGAATGCGTTACTCTCTTACAGTAAATACCTAAATTGAATTTCTGATACCCGCAATACGTTAAGGAACAAACACTACAACAATATTTATATTCCGACAGTACAACAACAATACAACAATATTTAAATTCCAACAATATTTACATCAATATTGGAATTCCAGAAGCTAAAGTCAGTTAACTTTAGCTTGTGGAATTTCCATATTTTTGCAAATATTCTTGTATTGATCTTCATCGGAGTCAGAGTCACTGAAGATTGATCAAGATTGAATTGTACTCATCTTATAAATTTTGAAATTTATTGATCAGCATCTATTAATATACAGTACACATACATTAGAGTATAGTACATATATTTGTGCAGGCCTATATACAGTATATATATATATATATATATATATATATATATATATATATATATATTAAGCACGCATATTTTGTTCTATCCAAAGGAAGGCTATATTACAAACTAGTTAGGCCTAACCAATTTAATTAAACTAAAGCATTTATTGAGAGTAAATTTTGATGAGCTTGGAAACAAGCTTTGTGTAGAAATCTGCGCATTGAACCTACCATTAGACGTAGTAATTCAGATAAGCCTGTTTGCTCTGTTATGTGAAATGTTATTGTAATATAAGTAAGCACAACCTTTAACACCAGTGTCGTGCGTGTTATTTTTTAAACTAAAATTAAATTTTAACTAATACCTCAAGAATTTGAGATCTAAATGTATGTATCTCATCAATTGCATAGACACTCTTATCAGATGAGAGACAATACAAGCGACAATAAAACATCTGGATATCGAGGTCACTCTCCGAGTGCACTCTCTACTGGCAGGTCCATGGCATATAGCGCCTCCACTCTTCTCTGTCCTCCATTTGCTTCTTAATGTCCACATACGAGTGGATCTTTAAATCATCCAACATTCGTAGTTTCGGTCTGGCTCTGCTTCTCCTTACTTCCATTCTACCTTCTATTAACTCCTTTAGTAGACTCCCCCCCCTTAGAATATAGCCTATTCAGTTCTTCTTCCTGTTTCTTAGTACAATTATTAACTGTCTCTCTGTACTAACCTTCTCCAGAATTTCTTCATTTGTTACAATTTTGGTCCAGCTAATCTTTGCTATTATATCTATATCTATATCTATATCTATATCTATATCTATATCTATATCTATATCTATATCTATATCTATATCTATATCTATATCTATATCTATATCTATATCTATATCTATATCTATATCTATATCTATATCTATATCTATATCTATCTCTATATCTATATCTATATCTATATCTATATCTATATCTATATCTATATCTATATCTATATCTATATCTATATCTATATCTATATCTATATCTATATCTATATCTATATCTATATCTATATCTATATCTATATCTATATCTATATCTATATCTATATCTATATCTATATCTATATCTATATCTATATCTATATTTATATCTATATCTTTGCTATTCTTCTTCAAATCAACATTTCCAACAATTCTGGTTTTCCGTATATTTTCTTTTCTTAAGGTCTATGTGACCAAGAAGTGGTCACATGAAGACCACTACTGAAGACCACTACTGAAGACCACTACTGAAGACCACTACTGAAGACCACTACTGAAGACCACTACTGAAGACCACTACTGAAGACCACTACTGAAGACCACTACTGAAGACCTGATGTGGTCCATGGATCCAAATGATATAGTATCGTGGTCCATAATAACGTTTTCACAATCTTCATATTTGTAGCTTTCTTTAGACTTTTGTTGCTCTGCTTATTTTTAATTATTATTATGTCAACAATTGTAACAATAATAACAACAACAATAATAATAATAGTAGTTATTATTATTATTATTATTTTATTATTATTATTATAAACATTTCAAAAATCATTTCGCAATGTTTATTGTTACATTTACTAAACAACTTACAGTATCAATTTCATTATTATTAGTATAGTTTACGTTTGATGGTGGCAGATACTTTCCGGACATCTATACTCAACTAATCACTCGGGTGTCTTATATTTTCTCTCCAATATCAATTTAGAAAGTTTTGCGGGAAAATTGGACAGAAAAATTGCTGTCTGAAAAGAAATTGTCTGAGACAAGGATAAAAATTAAGCGCCGCAGTATCGACCCTTCTCTAACCTAAGCCATTGCTTTTATCAGATCCTCTATCAACGGCATAGAGGTTATTTCTTTAATTCTCCTGACAGTCGCCACATCAATGGGGGGGGGGGGGGGGGGTGGAGTGAAAGAGGAGAGTAAATAATCGAGACCTGGTGGGATGAAATTAATAGCATGTCAACAATTCAACCAACTCTTCGCTGGCTCTCTATTTGCCTAGTTGTCATCCAAACCTACGATGAGCCCTGCACTGTAATAGCAGCTGATTCATTAGCAGCTGATACATCAACAGTTGATACATCAACAGCTGATACATTAGCAGCTGATACATCAACAGCTGATACATCAGCAGATAAGCTGATACATCAGCAGCTGATACATCATCAGCTGATACATCAGCAGATGAGCTGATACATCAGCAGATGATGCATCAGCAGATGAGGCATCAGCAGCTGATGTATAAGCTGCTGATGTATCAGCAGATGAGCTGATACATCAGCCGCTGATACATCAGCAGCTGATGCATCAGCAGCTGATACATCAGCAGCTGATACATCAGCAGCTGATACATCAGCAGCTGATACATCAGCAGCTGATACTGCAGTAGACGATACCTCAGCAGCATGAAACTACGTAACTATTAAAGAATTTAATATACAGTATACTATCAAGAGATAGACCTATCTTTTAAATACTGTATATTTAAATCCATGGTAGTTACTTAGTTGCACATATAGGGCCTATTCAATTAATTCAATTATCCAATTACCGGTTCAGTAATTGGAGATTTTTAAACAATAATTTGGTTTGACAATAATTTGGAATGTCTCAATAGCGTAGGGGTAACGTCATGAAGTTTTAAATGACAGATCTTGAGATGAATTGAAACCTCGTGGGTTCGAATCCCAGCCGCGCGGATCTTAGAGTAAAATCTCAGACATTCACTGGACTGGTTACACGGAAAATGGACAAAATTGCCTAGCGGATTTAACATGTGGTGTTAAAAAGTGATAGATATCAACGTTGTTGATCATTTCACTACAATGCGTGTTTACTTTTTTTCTATAAATTGCAGGGTTCAAAACTAATGCTCGCATCGTTATTGCTTCTTTCAAAACAGGTTCTTTCGAGACAAGTAACAAAACCTTTTTCGAGACAGGCAACTGACGTTAAACATGGCTTTATTCTTTCATCGGAGCTCATATAAGCAAATTTCCAGTCTCTAGCCAACCTTTACAGTCACTAAGCTAAAAGTCTAAGCAAAAGTTCAAACGTTATTTTTTTCAAATAATATTATGACATTTAACATTTACGGGGCCCGATATGATTTAAGAAACTTTGGTATTTCCTTTAATTTTAAATGTATAGGCCTACTATCTGACAGGTAAGGTTTGGTTTAGTTAGGCCTACTGACAGATTACTGTGATTAGAAACATTCAGAGTTAGAGCTTAGCTCCGTTTTCGCATTCAAAAGCGAATTCAGAGACATGCAATGCAAAAAACAAGACTGCAATCTTTTTCGATATCAGATTTAACTTGCCAATATAGGCCTAATTGGATTTTTGATGTACTAATTATTGTTAGTCTAATTGGAAATCAAATTCACATTTCAGGTACCACAAGCAATGTCCTAATATCTTAATTAAGTATATATATTATAATATCTTAATATTATAATTATAACAATAATATTATTGTTATATCAAGTAATATCTTGATAAAGCATTAGACAGATCCTGACCTTTGGCTTTATCTATCAACCGTCAGCTTTGATAGCCCTTGACTGAAATAGTGCGGCACTTTAAGTCCCCCAAAAGCGACACGAAGTTATAAATGGTTGCGTAGGACAATTGACCTCGACTGTAGGAAGGCCAGCCAATAACGACGAGTGTGAAGTTCAAATAGACTGACACAGACCTCCCGAACTCCCACTCTGCGCTGTTACATGACAGAGTGTTGTTGATTGATTGATGCAACTTCCATCGTTGACATTATTTTAAATTTGTGCTATTTTTTAACACTAATCCTCTTCCATTTCTATTCTCCTATTTGGTCTTGAAAGGGAAAGAGGTAGGGGCAGGCTGAGATTAGGTGATGTTAGATGATTTATAGACACACGCATATGTGGAAATGAAGAGGAAGGCGTAAGACAGAGTAGAGTGGATGTGTTATATACTATGGAACTGCCAGCAGGCAGTGCACTAAGAGAGAGAAAATGAGAGAGAGAGATTTGGTCTTAACTTTTCTCTCTCTTTCTCACTCCATCTATCTCTTTGTATCTATCTAGTTCTCTCAATTTGCTGCAATAAATACTTATATCTGTTGCCTAAAAAACTGCATATTAACTCAATACAAACTTATAACATGAGATATTTTGCAGGCCTTACATATATACAAATCTATCTTCTCCTTACTCCATAGAATTACTCAATATCTGTAACTCTGACGAATTGGCAATATCTTATATAAAATTATCCCACTGTTTACACTGCAATCATCTCTGTTTATAAACCCAGCCGATAATATTCCTCCTCGAAATGAATGGCACAAGTCGGCACATATTAAAGTCGTTTCCATGGCTACGTATCAATACAGGCAAGAATCTTCCAGGGGTTGCTACTGCGATTAACGAGTTAGTTGTTTGTTTGGTGCAAAGCTATATTATTTCTCAAGAAAATAAAAGTATTAATTCAGCCTTTGATTGCTGACGAGTAAGAATCTTACTGCAGCACGTGAGTGCAATCATTGGAGACGTTTTTAATTTCTCTAAATTATATTGGAAATTCGTTTGCAGATATTTAAAACTTCTGAAGCCAGACGCTTTTGAGATTAAGGTAAGCGGGCGCAATGATATTTTTGAATAATTGAAGTACGTTGAATTTGAATTGTCTTTATTTATAAAATTTCCCCAAATAAGTCGCTTGCTCTTCCCGACCGCTATATTCTTCAATGTTGCTCATTTGTTTTAACGTAGACTAAAGTGTACAAAGTAGTTGAACCTCTTCGGTTGCTCTGGAAGGCAAATAGATTGTTTATTAATTTGTATGTTTTGCGAGTAAGACAGCCTAATTATCTACACCTATTAGTTACCTCAGTTTATCGCTTTTTTTGTTCTTCTGCTGCACTCCTTGCTTGTGTGTGTATCTCTGAAAAAGCTTTCTGATTTCGACTTTGCGCCATTTCGGAAATTCGTTTTTCTCATCGGCTTAGATTTGTTTAAAAGTGCTCGATGTTGTCATGGATGACAGTGGCAATCTAATTGTTGTTATGATACGATATGTGTGAGTATGTGTGTGCTATGCACGGGTTATTATGTCTGAATTAATGATATAAATAAATAATTTATCGTTATGCAAGTAAATAAATAAATAATTATGCAAATAAATAGAAATGAACCCAGACGTGCAAAATCCATTCGGATTTGACGGCAGTGACATCATACGTCAGGTTGAGGGGAACAGACTATTAATATTAATTTTTTACTTTTTACATTTATATTTTGTTTATGCTATTACTATTGACCCTTATAAAGTTATTTCTTAGTTGTTCTAGTAGTCAAATGTAGACCTAATTTTTCATCCCTTGTTAAACATTACTAGAAGAAAGCGAAAGATTTTAAATCTCAGTCTTTTTCAATTGTATCTTAACTACTTCGTTTTATTTCTTTTGAACAAATTCATATTCAATCTAGTCGAATAGTTATGGATTTGGCTAGAGTTAGGGTTTGAGCTAAAATCAACGTTAGGTTAGAGCTAGTAGATGTGTGTAACGTAATTATGAATATTATTGTTGTTGCCAAATTCATTTGGTAGTTGAAAAGAAAAATATAAGACACCCACTCATATGTGGAAATGAAGAGGAAGTCGGAAGACAGAGAAAAATGGAGGCGTTATATACCACGGACCTGCCAGCAGGCAGTGCACTAAGAGATAATGAAAACAGCTAATGAAAACATCAATTTAAACTACAAATATGTTACTTATCAGTGCGATTACTAAAATCTAGTAAGTCACGCAATTATAAAAATGAATAATTCAATATGTACAGAACTGTTGCATATTTTAATTTCGACAATACATTTAGAGCAGAATATACAATATTCAGCGTAATGCATTTTAAACATTACAACCGATGCAGCTGCCAAAAAACCGGCGTATGCCTATCAAAGGAGTAATTGATCTAATTAGGTCTACACGCAGTGAGATTCAGAAAATCACAAGTCATGAAAATGCGGAAATTGTTGTAAAAATAGAGATAAAAAACGTCAATTTGAAATAGAAATATTAGATCTCTTCAACAAACGTGCAGCTATATATTTGATAAATCTGCTCTTAACTTCTACCAATCTTCTACAATTAAACATCTAAAGTCACTTAGTTACCAAATATAAAAACGCTTGTCATAAAGTCGCATTGACAAACTGTTTCAGAAAAATCCGTTTCTAGTTTATGAGTAATGGCAGCAGACTATCTGCTGATGCTGATAAGTAACTTTCTTCGCTCTCTCCCTCTCCATCTTTAAACACCACTAAACTAAGAGTTTAGACAAATTAATTTCCACTCATATTTACAAGCAAGCAAGGGTCCATTAAAAGTTGAACTTTGCTGACATATTTGCAAAGTAACACTACATGGGACACGAGTAGAAAAATGCGATAATTTCATGTTGACTCGCTCAGAGACTTTCTCTGGTATCTGGTGATCTACAAATCCTTAGGTTCAAGACTCATGTTTTTCCTCATTATCTTCTATTACTCTCACCAAGCAGGAATCGTGTGTAGCATGGAGCTACCATAGAAGATGTAAAAGTGAATTTGCTTTCTTACGAGTAGTTTACAATAATTAGTCCATTCTACAATGAACCCGAAGAGCATGAGAAAATGGCGTAATTTAGCAATATTTGTTTATTTTATTTATTACATTTAGAAAATTATCACATCATGCCCATTTAAATCTAACAATATAAGACACCCACTCATATGTGGAAATGAAGAGGAAGTCGAAAGACAGAGAAGAGTGGAGGCGTTATATACCATGGACCTGCCAGCAGGCAGTGCACTAAGAGATAATATAAGACAAATAATTACTGCTCGACGTTGTCATGGAAAATAGTAGCACACTAATTTCTTTGAATAAGAAAGCCTAAAGGCTAACGCTGACGTTTCATGCCAGTTTCTTGTTAGATAGCATGTCAATGACGGGTAGAGCACTGAATTTGAACTCTGAACCTACTCATCTGTTGTAGAACAACTTGCCAATATGCTACTAGCTTGTCCTAAATAATGAGAAATTACTGTTCCTTAGATCCTGAGTAGAATTACATTAAACTTATATTAAACTCCAAAGTTGCATTTTTATCGAAACAGCTCAATGTACGATAAACATTAAGTTAAATACAATGATACTAAATGCAACATTACATTCAGACACACGTACAGTTAAAAACAATCCAGAAAAATATAACATAACAGACTTATTCAATAATTATATATCATCTTGCTACAGGAAATATCTTCAAGGCTCTGGCACTACAGTTTCGACTCTGGCACTCTCAAAAACGTCCCCTTGTTTTTATTTCCGGCCAGCACCAATATTCTCCTGCCACCGTTGACATTGCCTGAACTGTGGCTTCTCTTATCACGTGACCCTTCGATCAGGTTCTTGCCCATCCCCTCAGGACCTCCGAAGCTATACCGGGCCACGGCCGTGGTGTGACGCCTCGTCCGCTCAGGGGAACTAGTTCTGTAGATAGTCGTCTTCGACTCTGAGTCCGACATAAAGGATCCAGATGGAGGCCTATATCGCATATTCTTTCTACAGAACGAAGCTATAACCTGACGGAATCGTCTTCCGGTCAAGCAATAGAGGAAGAAGTTAACGGAATGATTGACGTAGAAGAGAAGATTGTTGATTGCCTTGGCGAGATCGTAGACGTATTTGTTAGACCCGGTTGACCAGGCAGGTCGACCTATTACGAGGACTATACTCGGAGTGACGAAGATGAGGAAGCAGAAGGAAGCACTTAGACACATGCAGGTCATTTGAATGAGGGATTTGTCACTGGTGGACACTATAGCCTGCTCAATGCGCATGCGCCGAACGCTGATCAGTGCTCGAACTATGAACACGTTGCAGAGAAGGATGATGACGAACGGTAGACCGTTTATTAGCGTGAATGCTATCCACGGGCGAACGTACTGTTCGAAGTATTTGAAGTCTTCCGTTGGTCTCCCGCAGTTGGTTTCCACTAGGATTGGAATGCCTGTGTTGTTCTTGTGGTAGAACTCGTAGCCTCTTGTCCAGAAAACGTGGAAATTCTTTGAGGCTGAACCGAGTAGAGCTGCTAAAGAGTAGATCCTAAATAAATAAAATACAAAAAATGAACAAATTAAGTTTTATAGTAATTTTTGGTACAAAATAACGAAAAGTTCGACAAATCAAAATTGTTCTTAATAATTATTAACAAACAAATACATGTATTAATTAAAGCGAGAATATATAATTAACGTTTGCCATTAATTATACACCTAATAACTAAATACTAATGTACAATAATAAAAATTAGGGGATCTTCTACAATGCCATGTAAAAAGGTTTTCAACAATTATGTGATCACAAAGAATTAAATTAGATAACCAGACTTACTAGAGTAACGTACGTAATGACTTTAAAATGTAAAAATTTCATGCAATTAAAACCCTTATGAAAATATATATATATATATATATACATGTATATATATATATATATATATATATATATATATATATATATATATATATATTAGCGTATGAAAATAATTGAACTCAATAAATAGTTGCAACTGCATTTGCAATGAACGTAGAGCGTCTCACAAGTAGAAAAACGTAAGTAAAATCAAATTGTAATAAATGGATTCGTGTGGTATTCTAAGTTTACATTTGCAGTTAATATTGAAAGCGAATGTCAATATTGGAAAGATTTCATTTCAAAACAATGAATATTTTAGATTTGCATCTGTTTTCAGTCAAAGTAAGGATGGTTAATGGTTTCAGCACTGACTTTTTGTCGAAAATATCTTTAAAGTAACATCGCAATAGTCTGCTTTCCTCTGCCATTTTATTAGATTTTTGTAAGCTTATTTTTACACTTCTTTGGATTCTTATTTTCGCCATTCCTGAATCGTTGTTTATCGGATAGTTTCGATATTGTTTAGCGGTGTTTGGACGCCAGGCTATGCCGGAGCGTCAGTAACCTGCAGGCAATCAGACCGTGCAAACTTTACGACTGATCGGCTAATTGAAAGCGATTGGGCAAGGAATCAGCGTGGGCGTGGGTGGCGCATGCTGGAAAATAATCCAGGCTCTTTCCCTTAGATGTCGGGACTTTGCTCAGAAACCTGGAAAAATGGACCAAGAATGCATTCCAATCGTGGATTACTTATAGAACCGAAGGAGAGTTATTCCGCCATAGTAAGACAAGCTAACTACGACCATAGTCTGATCTGTTATGTTCAATGTTGTGTGGAGAGGATAAGTAAGCTCTCTAAGTCTCTGTTTTGCTCATTTCCTTAAACACAATTATATTTCATATCAAATATTTCGATACTTTCACGTAGAGTCTGGTGACAGATTCTTAGCGGACTTCATAACAGCACTATTCTGTGCAAAAGCTTCCAAATGGATCAATTTCAGTTCATTTGGATTAGTCAAAACAAAATTGAGGCAGATTTGGGAAAACATTTTTGTTAAAGTAAATATATTGCTAGTGAAGCGAAGCTTCTAAGCGTACACGGAATCCATGGAAAACCTTAAATACTGATTGGATGTTATATTGAGCTGATAATGAGTCTTTAAATTTATGTAGCTACTAAATAAATGAAGGCTATTCCAAATTTATAGGCCTACAAGCTACAGGTATATATTTCAGAATGACCTGCATTTATATAGCAGCTATATAAATTTAAAGGCTCAGAATCAGCTCAATATAACATCCAAGCTGTATTTATGGTTTTCCATGGATTCAGTGTGCGATCAGAAGCCTGAAAAAATGGACCGTGAAAGAATTCCGATCAAGTTAATCTTTCGTCGACCGTTACTGAGATTCATTTCACTTAAATGAATAATATTTACTATTCAGAAAAACAACAAACAGTTTAAGGGTTCTTGTTATTTACATTATTTACTCTATTTCTCAATGGCTTCCTCTGCAGTTCTGCCAAATGTGAGATTCCTATTCCAACCTAGAGTCTTCAATAGTCCAATATATTAATAATAACAGAGGCGTCTAAAGAGCTACTTATAGTTTTTAATTTATTGTTAACTTTTTTATTTTTACGCTCCTCGTATAAGCTTTATGAGAAAAAAAGCTTGAACGAGAATGCCTGTAGGAAGTCTGCTCCAACCTGTATCATAGCTAAACATTTCTGTTTAGTTGAAACATTTATTTCACTTACCAAGTGCTAATATAATAATAATAATAATAATAACAACAATAATAATAACAATAATAATAATATTAATATACTTTATTGTCTTCCGTTTTCCTCTTTAATATACTCTCTGTCTTCTAATATATAATAGTAATATACTCTCTGTCTTCCGTTTTCCTCCTTATGTTCACATAAGAGTCGGTCTTTAAACCATCTAACATTCCAAATCTCGGTCTGCCTCTGTTTTTTCTCCCCTTCCATTCTGCCCCCTATGACCTCTTTTTGTAGACTTTCCCCGTTAGAATGTATCCTATCCAGCTCTTCTTTCTATTTCATGATGGAAGGTCCATGTTGTCCATATTTCTTTTGCATCCATCAGCTATCTATTGCAAACTACTGTGACTAAGCATTAAGAATCCTATCTCTTGCTTCCCAGATAGAGACTGAATGGCGCGCTAATTCTATTACCATCGAAAGAGTAAAATCTGTTAAAACCTGAGTAGCTTTACTCCTCATCACGTTACCTTGTTAAACTACTTACATGCATCATGATGCACCTGCTGTCGTCTACTGAAAAATACCCAAAGAGAAAATATTAAATTTAACTAAAACAATTTTTAGTTACAACAGTATAGTAACTACAATAGTCACAAGAATATTGTAAATAGACAATAAAGTATAGAATCCAAGCTGGTTATACTGTACATTGCAGTCTATGCATTGTACACTTTTCAATGCATTTTCTGCATTATACTATATAGGCTCTCGGTTTTCTAAAACGAATGGAAAATCTATTCGTATCCCGACCCTGGCTAAAATTTGATTCATGGGAAGATGATGATGAAGATAATGATGATCATGCTATTTAGACTGTACAGTAAGTGTATGCGTGTATTACCTATTTATATATAATTTAATTGAGAAGTTCAAGCGGTCTCATTTACATTATGTACAGCTGGGTTGAGTTTTTCTTCAGATCTGTTCCATGGTCACTCTTACAGCTTTTGATTCCTAAAAACGACGTCAAACTGACGCTTTTACTTAATGAATTCTAGTTTGTATAGGGTCTACGTCCTGACATCATCCTTGTATGAGGAAACGAACGTTAAACTTTTATTATTATTGTTATAATAATAATAATAATAATTATTATTATTATTATTATGGCACAAAATAGTATGTTTGTTTTCTTCTACTTCTCAACCGTCGTCCCAAGTTTTCTCGATGAGTCCGAATTTAAGTCACTCAAATGTTTAGAGGACTTGGACTGACCTTGCCCTTGAGCTCAGGCAGAACTACTGACCTTGCCCTTGAGCTGAGACAGAACAACTGATCTTGCTCTTGAGCTGAGACAGAACTACTGACCTTGCCCTTGAGCTGAGACAGAACTTGCTCTTTTGGAGCGGGAAGCAGACGGCAATGAATCGATCCACAGTGAAGATGACGAGTATCCAGACAGCCGTGTCTCCACTCGTGTAGAACAAGAATTTCTCCAGCTTACAGGACGCAGGGTGGATCTCTTTAATCAGCAGTATCCTACAACCAAGACAAGAAATACCAAGAAAAGAAAACTATAGTTATTCATATACTCAATTTATTAATCTAAACTTGAAATATTATTATTATAGTAACGTTATAGATATTTGTAGATTGCAATAAAAGCATGGAAAATCTCCTGGACCAGATGGCATTTCCATGGAGGCAATTTCATTCGCGTGTCCTAGTCTCTACGTTCATTTAAACATGTTGTATAATTTGTTTCTAAAACATAGTCATTTGCCTAATTCATTTATGCAATCTGTAATTATACCTCTAGTTAAGAATAAATCTGGCGATTTATCTGAACTTAATAATTACAGAGCAATTGCAATTTCTAATGCATTATCTAAATTGTTTTAATCTCTCATTGCGCAATCTATACATAGCCTTTCTGATTATGATAATTTTCAGTTTGGGTTTAAGTCTGGCCATTCAACCGGATTATGTACTCATGTACTAAAGCAGACTATCGAGTATTATAGACATCATGGAAGTCATGTTTTACCTGTTTTGTTGATTTCAGTAAAGCTTTCGATAAAGTTAATTACTGGAAATTGTTTGGAAAATTACTCAATTAGTCAGTATTATATTTATTCTTGCATTCTGGTATTCTAAACAGCAATGCTTTGTTCGATGGCGTAATTTTGTTTCTACTTGTTTTCACATTGGAAATGGTACGCGGCAGGGAAGTGTACTTTCACCGTATTTGTTCTCTAGCTATATAAGCGATATGGTTAGAGCTGTAGTAGATACCGGGATTGGTTGTGCAATTAATAATAGATTAATTAACATTCTTGCATATGCTGATGATATCGTTCTCATTGCTCCTTCGTGGAGAGCTTTACAGTATTTAATAGATGTGCTTCAGTTTAACGCTAAAGTTATTAACATGTCTTTTAATATTAGTAAAACTGTCGCCATGATATTTGCTCCTAAGGATCGAAATTGGAGTGTATTAGAGGAATTTCCAAGATTTAAGTTGGACAATTCTTTTATTAATTATGTAACGCAGTTGAAATATTTAGGTCATATTATAACCAATCATAGTCGTGATAACAACGATATACAGCGTGAAATACGTGGTATGTTTACGCGTACGAATATATTAAAGCGTAGATTTGCTTATTGCTCTCTTAATGTTAAGAAGGTCCTGTTCAAATCTTATTGTATGTGCTTCTATGATGTGGCACTATGGTCGTCGTTTACAATAGGTTCAATAGAGAAGTTTCGATCTTGCTATAACAAATGTATTAAAATATTTTTTGGATACAAACGTTGCAGCAGCCTAACTATCGCGCTGCTAGAAACCGGATTGCCTAGTTTTGATACTATCCTTTCAAATTACAGATTAAAGTTTAGAATGTGCTTGCTGGATAATGCTAATATGCTAGTTAAGTGTTTTGATCTTCTGAGCCTATTATAGCCTTGTATGCCTAATTCTATAAGTAATTGTTTTAGGCCTATAGCTCAATTTATGCGCAGACTATTTACTTTTTTGGTTTTTGTTGCATTGTTCTATGTGCAAGATTCATGTATGGATTTTAACGCCTGAAATAAAGCAATAAATAAAAAATAAATAAATATGCCGAAAAACCTTAGCAATAACATGTAGGTTGGCACTATATAGGAGGCACAGCATCGATCAATGTTGCTATTATTTTAAACTTTATTAACTGTCATTTCTTTTACTTGTGTTGCGTGTTTATTCCGTTTGCCGAATTATTTTTCAATTAGGATGGCTGAGGGATGGTCAACTAGATAGACCGCTTGATAGAACTAGATTGTGACCGCTTTGACGGCCTTGTTTGTGTATGCCACTGTATATTTTGAGTGTATTGAAATAAACATAGTTCTCTCTCTCTCTCTCTCTCTCTCTCTCGATCAGTTGAGAAGATACCGTCAGCCATGACGTCGTCGAATGAAGATAGAAAAGATAGATAGGGTATTGTAGAGTAGATACATTGTAAAATTCTCTAGTGGCTTTATTTTTTAAAAGGCATTTTTAAAATTAAATTTATTAAAAAGTACCTCTAGATAAGTAATTTACTAATCAAAATAGTATATTTAGCTGAAATGAGAAGATATGAATAGAAATTTTCTAGTGGATTTCAGATCTCAAATCAAGATTTTAATATAAAGTGTAAATAGTACATATTGTAAAGATTATCTAACCGTTCTCATTGAATCTATTTTTCGTTGTAATTTTAATCTTGAAAAATTGCCACTTTAGTAAAAAATTGCCACTTTAGTAAAAAATTGCCACTTTAGTAAAAAATTGCCACTTTAGTAAAAAATATATTCACGATTTGTTGTAATGGATCTATGGTTATAAATTTCAATGACGCTGGAGGTATGTGGTTATACATGTGGTTCTACAAGTAGTAACACAACGAGATTTATCAGTACGTACTGAGCCAGTAAACATCTCACTGGTGCAGTGGAAGAATTCATCATCAACAAGACGTCGTCATTGTTTAGACTTATAGTTAATTCTGATAATATTTCGCTATATCTGCTGTATATAAATTCAATCGTTAATTCCATGAGCATGTATAACTTTTTTAAACGGCTAACCTTCTTTGATGTAAAACGTTTCAGCCAAACATTGAATTCAGTAGGTTTTAGTCAGACACCATTATAGCTGATGGTAGTTTGGACATTAAGTTTTGAAGCATTATTTATGAATTGAAACTTAATAACACATAAGGGCCGGTACGATGTAATGATATAATCTGGTACCAATCTATTAATTCATTAATTTAATAGTCGATCCATAAGACCTGAAGTAACGATTGCAACATTCATGTTTTAAAATATATTTACCCGCTAGAACAAGGATGGGACTGGGGTGGGGGGCTGGGGAGGATTAGCCCTCTTATCTTCGTTGCTCAGCCCACCAACGTTTAACCCATTGTCCATATAAGCTATGATAGGACTTAAATCACGCTCCCCCATATATACGTCTATTTCATAACCCTAATCTCCCTTGCAGTTGGATATGGCCACTTGACACTAACAATTACTTATTTTGTTGCATGAAATTATCAGATAATACTATTTGCTGAAACGACTGAAAAGAGAAAAATAAATAAATAAACAAAAAATAAATTTGTACAAATTTACAAGTCATTAATGAGAAAATGGTGCTACTCAGATCCAACTTTTATAATCATATTCATTTTAAAAGATTATTAAATAGAAATAACCTTTTTTGGCTGTGCATTTGGCATGACCGGATACGTTTGTGACTGCGGACCAGTATGTGCGAGATTCAAATCCTGGGCTCACTGGACATCATCTTCGAGAGATGAAACCGAGATTAAGCCGACTTTATACATTTAAAGATCTAGGCATATGTGGACATGAACAGGAAGCGAAAAACAGAGAAGGCGTTATATATAACGGGCCTGCAGTGGGCAGTGTACCAAGAGAGAGAGAGAGAGAGAGAGAGAGAGAGAGACACAGACAGAGACAGAGACAGAGAGAGAGAGAGAGAGAGAGAGAGAGAGAGAGAGCGAGAGACCAATTTAGTTATAATTAGGGACAACATACTTGCATGCTTCGAGCCACTCTGGCATCATGCCAGTAATGAGCACCATGCTGTCTGCCACAGCCATCAGAGTGAGGTAGACACACGTGGAAGTCCCACGCATTCGTGGTCTGGTCATTACCAGCAGTATCAGAGCGTTACCACACAGTCCGGCAAAGAAAATCACCGGGCCCATAAACATCCACAACAGCGATGCCACGTCCAATGCATCATGTCTAGCAGGCTGTTTAGTCGCCTCTTCAAAACTCGTTTCTAGCACAGTTAGATCTTTTATTAGTGGTTGAAGAGATGATGACGTCATTGTTGAGTTAACGTCAGTCGTTGCGTTGTGAGATATTGATAAGCGGTATTGATAAGAATATAAGTTACTGTTAGTGACGTCATTTATTACGTAATCTGTTGATACGTCATCTTCCGGAAAGATGGAGGACATTGACTCAATATAACGCTTCTGGATGCTGGATTACGCTTATTTCAATAATTGTTTAGTTTAGATAGGCCTACGATAAATTAGTTGTATTTTAAGTATTTAATTAGATTTTTAATGTTTGTTAAAATCGTCTATGCTATCGAACAGTTCGTTATAAACTCATAATATGCAGCTTTCCTTGAATCTGTAAGGAACAAAATCAATTGTAAATTGTATTTCATTCCTGTACTCATCAATTATGTAAGATTTCAGGCAGAATACTAGCAGTAATAAAGTCATCAACACCATTTCAACATTAGGCCAATATAATAATATGAGTATAAATGAAACTCAAATACGAATTTTAGAATTAGTTTATGGCAGGCAGAATTTATCATGCTTCACGTTAAGATCAGAAGCTCGTCGCTTCTCTTCGACACACTCGAGCTACAGTCAATCAATTAATCATACTTATACTACAGGTTTGCCTTTAATATCATATTAGCACATAATCTTATGATCTCGATCCTCTGTTAATGAGACAACACGATAACATGAAGTATTTAGCAAGCTAACAAATCTCTAATCTAACAATAATAATCATATCGAAGATTAAATACTGGAAGGTCATACAATATACTGCGCATGATGAATGACTTGAAGGCCAGTTGCTGTAGATATAGTTGATATTGGTGTAGTATTTACACAGTTTCGACATCATATTTCAACTATGGACATTCATCATTATCTCACACTGTGTCGAGTAGCCTTGACATTAAAGCTTTATTTGCTCTCGTCGTAGATTTAAATATTCGACGGCGCCCACAGATAAACAATCATTCCATCTAGTACGTACAACATAGAGTACGTACCCTGCAGTTTTAAACCCACGGACACCCTTTAGCTTTAAAATCAAGGGCAACCAACAGCTTCAAAATCCAGGACACACTGTAACTTTTATACCATGGACACCCTATGGCTTTAAAACCTTGAGCACCCTACAGTTTTAAAGCCCAATGTACCCTTTAGCTTTGAAACCTTGAGCACCCTACAGTTTTAAAACCCAAGGCCCCCTTTAGCTCTAGGACCTTGTAGCTTCAACAATTTGCACACTTTTAACTTTGAACATTGAAGGCTAAAGCCCCATGTGGCCGCAGCGGAATCACTTACGTAGAATTTGAGCACACTTCTATAGTTTTTGTTAGTTTTAAATTTTTATTCAATTCAATTCAACTTTATTCTATTCTATTCTGTTATATTCTATTCTATTTTATTTAGCAGCATGTGGGAATGGCGCCACACCGTATAGTATAGGGTCTCATTAACGACCTATCGACACATCAGCATATCTGAATCAGCGTATTTCATTTTTCATTTTATTTTTTCATTTTTCATTTTTATTTTCATTTTTCATCAGCATATCCGAATCAGCATATCAGAATCAGCGTATCTGAATTAAGTCACAAAAATTAGTAAATTAGATGACTCACTACTCAATCTACAGTATTGGGGTACTTCTGATCTCTAGGAATACAGATCCTGAATCCTACATGTGTATTTTATTTATAATGGATATGTACTTATTTTGTATTTGATTGTACTTAAAGCTGAGTAAATTAAAAGATCTGCATAGATGGCGTTGTGGTACCAGTTCAGTATTCTTTATGATGTTCTACTAGATTCTAACAACAAAAACCCACTTTTCTGCGTTCATACCCTGAGCTACAGCAGATAAGATGCTCCGTATATGATCTGTCCTGATCTGCTATAACTCACAAATTCCTGGTATACAATACTGAACAATCTCTTGAACATCACCCTCGAATTTGCAATCCACAAAGTGACAGACGTTTACGATACGATTAGTTGATATTACGTTGAATTATTCTAAATATAAATTCCTGTTTAACCACGTGGGAAGATCGAATGAGTCCGTGTAACAATCGATCTCAAGATCTCGAGATAAGACTTGGTAACGAGCTTATCTTGAGTAAAATATGACAGAACAACACGCTATCGTGGTGTGCATAGAGGTTCATTGCGTGCCAAACCTGTCCGTCTGGAGTACTGGATTCAGAGATAGAGCAGGGAGCGTCGTAAGATATATGGTTTATTATATATCGTGAGTTAATTAACTGGTAAAGCGCGTAAATCTAATGTTAACGTCAGTTTCGTCACTCGAAAGCGATGTCAGTGACGGGCGAGTCCAGGATTTGAACCCCGCACATACTGATCCGCCGTCGAACAGCTTACCGACATCGACACTGGTTCCAGCCGTATATTAAATATACTAAATATGCAATTTCCTATTAAATTAATTAGAGCCATACAGAATAATTTTGATCCAAGAGTCTCGGCTTTTAATACTTTATAATTTAGTTCAGAAACTGAGCGCAATTTCCTCAGGATGGGCTAAATATATAACGGGTCATCTAAAGATAAAAAATACTATTAAAAATGTATCAGTTTATCCAGTTGTGGAAACTTATATTAATTTAAAAGCGACAGTTTATAGCTAAAGACCTCTACCTAACTTAGGCCTAATAATCAGCACACTATAGAAAAAGGAAGGAATATATATTAACTCGAAAACGTTAATTTATAAAATCTCATTTGCGGCATTGTTCAGACATACAAGATTCTAGAAATATTTTCAAAATACCAAATTTTTCTATACATTCATTAGACCTCTCTTGTAGGCATACATGTGTAGCTTTTTTTATTAAGTTTTGTTCATGATTCATCAAGATAGAATGGCATAATGACACGCTCAATAGCAAGAATTTCTTCAGAAACTTATATGGGCCTATAGCCTATATAGGCCTATATATACGAACAGTAGGCCTATGTATCAAAATGTATAGGCCTATATATAATATAATGTAATATACATGTATATGGAATTATTTTGACAAAATGACAGGCCTATATATTTTACTACAAATTTGGTATAAGAAATATTTCATATTTTCACACTTAGGTCAGTTGCAGGAATACCCACTTAGGTCACTTGCTGGAGAATATGTTAAGAAGATTTGGCGTGACTGTACAAATTGCACTGGAAGCAGATAAATGCTACTGTACCGGATAACAGTGCAACATTAGAGTCGAAGTCACTGTTTCTACATGGTGTCCATTAAAATGACTTACGTACCAACTGCGTTGTTATGTACCCGTATCTAAAGTTATTGAACTGCTAAAACTTTCAAATACATGCCGTACAAGTTCTTAATGAATATTTCATTGGCTGCGAAGCCTGCAGTCCTATTTGAAACCTGTGTTTTGATTATCATTTGACATATATGTATATATATATATATATATATATATACATGTATATGTATATGTATATATATATATATATATATATATATATATATATATATATATAGCTCAATCTATACGCAGCCTATTTGCTTTTCTGGTTTTTGTTGCATTGTTGTATGTGCAAGATTCATGTATGGGTTATTTCGCCTGAAATAAAGCAATAAATAATATATATATATATATATATATATATATATATATATATATATATATATAGACCTGCATGCATATATATATATATAATTATATATATATATATATAATTATAGTTGTCTACATACATATACCTGTAGATTGATTGATTGATTAATTGATTGATTGATATATACACTTTGCTTTACTGACTAGACAGAAAAATGTAATCCTGTATAACGTGTAGTGATAGACGATATGCCTAGATAGAAAGGTTCTTCCTAGTACATGGAATATTAGCAACACATCCAACCGGAATTGAAAAACGACAGAAGTTACTGGAAGACTTGTGCGGAAACGACTGGTTTTGCTAATATTTGAGGAAATTTAAGAACCAAATGCACCTGAACAACCGTGCATCTGTCCAAATGCATTAAGTCTGCGAGTTGTTACGCTGTCTAGTAAACCTCTATAAATAAAACTTCAAGAACAAATAAAAAACAAATAAAATAAAATCCTAAATTCGCATTGCAAATTGTTTTTAATAATACTTACTTCTACTAAAATTATATATAAAGTAACTCAAGTCTTAAAAAGTAAGTATATTTTGGCTGAATCATTTTTAAGTCTTTACCGACTGGAAAGAGCCGCTAATGCTTGGAATGAACAGGTACTACCTAACTAGAAATGTATCTATGGATTCTGATAGAGCTTCAATTAACTGACAGACTGACCGTAGAATAAACAGCATCGGCGCCTAAGCTTCTGCCATCGACTGATTAATCAGACGAGGCTAGCCTCGAATTTACAATTAAATACATATTTTTCATGCAAATAAAGCTAGTAAAAAGGTATCTCATCTGACAACAAAGACAGGATTCACTCAGCCAGATCCCTTCTGTTTCGTTATTAGGAAATTATTTGTGAAGAATCGTAATCGATAAGGAAATGAGATTGACACATTTCTAATGTAATGACACTCCAATTAAATTTGAAAAACATTGAAAGCGAAATACCTTTTAAATCTGACTGGTTTTTGAACTCCACTATTTAAATAATGAATCGCTGAAAAAATAGATTTTTCTCGACAAAAGCAAAGTGGCTTATTTAGGCTAGGGTTATGGCTGATGCGCTATATGCTTTCTGTTTAACTTGTGCCTGCGTGTGGCGTAATTATAGGCTAATAGTCCTAATATTTACATTTGATAATGCGTATGCTCTAATTAACGACACATTTACATATACTACATTCACTGACCAAGGCTTCTGCATTTGGCGCGTGTGCCTGAAGGCTTACGTCTCACTCACTCACTCACTCACTCACTCACTCACTCACTCACATACGTATTCAAATATTTCATCATTGACATTGATTTAACGTATTGATTTTTTAGTCCGTAATTTTTAGAATAGTAGATTGAAGTATATTTTACAAGTATTTTCATAGTATCTGGGATGGTCAGCCCTTACAAAACATATAGGCTACAATTCTCCGCTGGTATATTCTCATTCTTCAAAGCTCATATTCAAGAAATCATGTAACACTCAAATGATTCACTTAAGAAACGGATTCATAATCATATACTTCAGCAACTTATCTACGACAGCAGATATACAATACACTTACCCAATTTAAAATCCTTCTATAATTGAACTTATAGAAAGTACAAAGCGATAAAAGACATGTTTGATCATAACAATTTGAAAGGAAGCCATAATAATTGCAAAGAGAGCCTTTTTCAAAAGTCCATCTAAGTTCAATTAAACGAAAAATCATAAAGTTGTTTAGTTTTAGCTAAATGAATTTTGAAGTCATTTTAGTAACATTTTGACTATTGCACCAGCAAAAAGCCTAACTGAGATTGTATATGTTTGCTCTTAATTGAAATTTAAAATCACGGTACTCTTTTTGAATTTAACGACACATTGAACCCACTGAAAAACTACCATTACAAAAACCGGGGTAGTGAAGTAAAGTAAGGCCCAGTACTTGAACCAGTTTGTTAGGTTTCTACACTGATGAGCGAATGCAAATGACACTTTTCTAAGATGGCAAAAAAGCTAAGGCTAACGTCAGTTTCCTCACTCAAAAGAGATGTCAGTAACGGGCGAGCCCAGAATTTGAACACCGCACATACTAATCCGCGTTCGAGTATCTTACCGACGTCGCCACTGGCTCCAGCCAGATTTGGATACGTGCACATGAATTATAACATAATGCGTGGATCTTGAGTCCAGACACTCGTTTAATCCGACTGTGATGGACTTCTGAAAATTTTTAATCGACGCTGGAATAAAATTATGCTATCATTTATGTATAAAAGTGTTTAATTAAACGTTTCCACAAAATTATGCAGTCATGCATGCAATGAACCTTGCAGTAAAAGCATCCATTAAGTTGTAAAACTTTGCCTATACTTATATATAGAGTAATTGCCGTAGCAATGTTTTTTGTAAAAAGAATTAACAAATGAACTAAATGATTAAAATATATAACTGTAGTGTAATGTACATGTACTTTTAAATTTAAACATTTAAATAATTCACTCTAATATTACAGTGTAATGATGTAACGTTATCGTGCTGACTATAGGCCTAAACTAAAATATTTTTACATTTAGAGTAATTTTGTATACATGTAACTTTGAAACAATTGAAGCGCAGACTACTCTGAAAATATCCGCGACCATATGCAACCGTTTCAATGTCAAATGAAAATTTTGGGAATATTAAATTTTCCATTTATTGATTTTATGCATCTGCGGTTAGTAAAGAAAATTACCAGGGAATCGAACCCACGGGAGTTTAAAATATATATCTATCATTTAAAATTTAATGACGTTACCAGACACTCTACGCACTGAGCTATTTAAATTAATCAGTATATGTCGATACAGTACACTAATCAACAAGTGGGTAATGCTATCTCAATCTTTCTCTATCTTTTACTAAGCGGTAGGTCCAAGGTACTTTATAGATCAACAATTTAACTTCTTCATAACATACTACGCCTTATCCACGACTTAAATAGTCTATAGTTTGAAAAAATATATGGCCTTGAAGTGGATCCATTTTTACTTCTTCAGATTTTTAGTCGCCTCCTACGACACTTACATTTAACGGTTGATCTATTCTCCCGTGATTCCGCTATAATAGCCTACGGGTATGGCCAATGATAACTATGAAATAAATGTAATTTCTACCTCCAACTCAAAATTTAATTAACACAAGATGTCAGTTTTTCATAATTATAATATATCGTAGAAAATAATGACCTAACTGTATCAATTAAGAAAATGACTTACAAAGTGAAAATTATTACAATAATTGTACAGATTTTACTATCAATTAATGTTCCAGCGTATTTCACCGTAAAAACGATTTTTAAAATCGATATATTCGTTGTATTTAGAATGAAAATATACTGAAATTAGATCGTCCCTCGACATAGAAAACGTTAAAACATCGCATAAAAGCTTCGGCAGAAACTCGAATCTGATGACTGGGAAAAACCGATTTTACTGAATGCTGAAGGCCATGTCAACGACTGAATTTGTTTCTATTTGTAAACATTTGTTTATATAGATTAATTTATCAGATAGTTGAAATAAATAGTCAACACAATTCTTTTAAAATTTGCTTCTAGTTTTATTTCTTTTTAATTTTAATTTGTATTTATATATTATTTCCTTTATTTTCTATTAAAATTTTAATAGATCTATGCTATTTTCTCAAAAATAATAAAAATGTAATTCTCTAATTTTTCTAAAAATAACTTCAAATTGAAATGGTTCAAAGAATGTTATAATTCGCTTTGAATATTTTAGATAGTGATATTCAATTAAAACGGGTTGTGATTTTAATGTATCAATTAGCTATATCAATCTAAACTAACTATAGTAAAATATTTGGATTTGAAATTTTTTATGAACCTCTGGCTGGCCTACTCTCATATTTGATGGTCAACATTTCAGATAATTTAAGGGATATCAGATTGTGGTATTGAACTTTTGTGACCTGAAAATATCTATAAATATCAACATTTATAAATATCTATAAATATCTATAAATATCTATAAATATCTATAAATATCTATAATTATCTATAAATATCTATAAATATCTATAAATATCATCTTCCCTTGAATCCCAGATTAGCTAGGGAATGCAGAGATGAAATCATATCTAGTCATCATATCATCATCATTATCCTCCCTTGAATCCCAGTTTAACCAGGGTCGGGATACAAATAGACAGTCTCAAATCCTCTAGGTCCTACACCACACCACCAGCCAATCCCCAATTTGAGACTTTTCTATTTGTTTAAATTTTTGTAGCAATTTCTGGAGCCTAGGCACTTACCAACCGAATGCCCTTTCGGACGTTGGTATGGATCGTAGTGCTTTAGTCGCCTTCTACGACACGTGCAGTCACCGGTTGGTCAATTCTGCAAACAATCCGGACACAACACGGGGAAAAATCATATCTAGTCCTCGTTGAAATTAATAGAATAGTTTTCTTTCGGAGATTCGTATTAAAATGAAATGTTGAAAAATGCATTTCAAATAAAAATTGTTTTATTTAACTGCATTATTTATTGTTATTACCTGTTGTGATTGAACGAAGTGGTTAATATTTATTACACGCTAAATAATCCTTATGCGATCAAGTATAGCATATTCCGTTCATTTCTGCATAAAACTCTTTCTAAAACACACTTAGGCATAATTAAATACAAGATCTAAGCACATTGCTTTATTCTTAGCTGTCATAGTAGACCTATAGAATCTAGAAAAACAAATAAATGAACATACTCATTGACATACATTCTAATTTTACTCGCTATCTATCGCCTCCACTGACAATTAAAGGCTAGCTCAATCATTTCACAGCATTTCCTGCTGATCTAATGGCTGGCACAGCGTTTACAATCAAGCTGCTGCTGTGACTGTAATGTGATATCAGATCATCACGTTCAACAACTGGCTAACTCTAAGTCCGCGCCCTCTGTGTCGGCCCTTGCAAAAGTACGTTTTTACAAATTTCGTTGACTTTCGAATGGGCTGATGATTAATTGTACATTTGATGAAGACTTTTGGAAATCTGCAATGCAGAAAAGCAACGCAATTATTCGAGCCGATTAAGGTTTCCTAGAAGCATGCTCTGGTTGTTTTGCATCGAATGACCTAGAGTGTAGATTCTAATCCTGGATTCTATTTATTTATTTATTTACTTAATCTTCTTATAGCCTGCAGAAGATCCGACTGTTCTAACGTTGTCTTCTGACTCTTAAACTAATAGAACAGCGCTTCGTATCTAAATTATACAGAGTAGATTATATAACTCGTTAGATGTTTCAAACTATAAAGAAAATTTATAAAGAAATCGTAGATAATAAACTATTTTAAGATCTATTTTGTGCAAGCAATCAGGCAAACATTCACTTACAAAATCAAGTTTAGCCACTGGTTCTTGTTTGATATTGTCCCAGTGACGAGATTTGAGCCCTTATCTACTGTCGAAAACTCGCCAATACCGGTTCAGCCCAACTTTGTTTGATTCTCTCAAGCAATGAAATAATTTCTGTACATAAGTATTAATTTTTTTCTAGCAAATGAGGAAGCATTCAGTGGCACGCAGTTACTGATTGATTTGTTTATTTATTGATTGATTGTTGGATTGGTTGATTGACTGATGGATGAATTGATTAATTGACTCAAGGTAATTTACAAAAGCCGTCACATTTACTCCCAAAATCAATTATTGCGCGAAGAATTGCGAATTGCGAATTGCGAAGTGCGAAGAAATGCGAAGAATTACTGGATAAATTGTTACAGCTTCCAAATAAACATTCTATTAACTCTACTGCTAAAAATTTATTATTAACATATTCGATCGATTGATTTACTAATGATTGAATAATTTCTCCTCAATCATCGGAAGAGCTAAGTAGGAAAACTAAACCTTGCCGTTTGTTATATTCCATGAGAAGATTTGTAGGTCTCAAATGTAAACGACCTTTAAGATTATTCTAAAGCTTCAAAACAATGACAAGACACACTAGGCACGTAACTGGAGTGTCAGCTTTAGAAACCTCTCACTGTTTTCTTTAATATTTAAATATATTTTCCAGATCCCGTAAGTTGCTTCCCGGGCTCTTTATTTGACTCTCTGATCAAATACCTAAATGTAGAGTAGGCCTACTGCGTTCAAATCGTATCTTGTTTTTAGATTCAGTTTCGAGCAAAACCTATACTTTAGCGTGTACTTGTATTTTTATAAGTTGGTTTATTACTTGATTTATGTATACAGATATCGGGGATGTAGCTCAGTGGTAGAGTGTTCGCTTTGCGAGCAAAAAGACCAGGATTCGAAACACCCGCATCTCCGGGTCATAAATTACCCGTGGTTTGTCCGGGTTGCTGAAGAATAGACCAACCTCGAAGTGCACGTGTCGTAAAAGGCGACAAAGCACTAAGGTTCAAATCAAAGTCAGAAATGGCAATGGGTTGGTGAGCGCCTAGGCTCCAGAAACTGCTGAAAATTTTCCTGATCCCTATTTCCTGAAAAACTTTCTGATCCCGGATCTAGTTAGACTGGGATTCAAAAAATGAGAATGATGATGGTTTATTTATTAGATTTTCTTAAGTCGCAGAATAAGTAACTTTTAACTTCACTACTGTATATTAATTATAGCTGTGTATTAATGCTAGGCTAGTCTTTTGGAGTTAAACCATAATATTTTCGAATTCACATTCGCCTTCGAGCAGTGGCGGATCCAGGGGGGCCCAGGGGGCCCAAGCCCCCCCTTAGGCACGACGATAAAAAAATTTAAACTATATTTTCATTGTTTCTAAGGCAATTTCTAGGTGTAAATATGTTTTAAGGGCGTTAGGGGGGTTGGGCGGGGGGGGGAGTACGAGAGGGAACTCCAACAAATCGGCTACCTGGAATTGTTTAAAATATGGGCCCCACTAGGGGCCCATATAATGGAAGTGGGCCTGAAAAATGAAGACCGTTTCACTAGCTCTAGATTTTCATTTTAACCACTGTATAAGAGAAGATAGAGTGTAAGTAAAAAATGTGAACTCTGTCCCGGAGCAGTGGTGCAAACAGCCTTGGCTGGGATCGTGGGACTTAAGCCCCCTCACCTTCCGCCAAAATGAGGTCACTTGTGCAATTGGTCCAGATCCGCTGAGTTTCTTCAGTGTGAAAAACTAACCTACTTTTTTCCCAAAAAATGTAGGATTTTAGGCATTTTAGGTTTTCTCCTCAATTTAGTAAGAGTATGAGTGGGGGGGGGGTTTGATAAGATACGGGGATACACTCACTCTAGGAGCCGAGCGCAGTATGTTGAAAAACTTTGAGCCTCTCCACACAGAATTTTTTCTGGTTGCGTCACATTTCCCGAAGAAGGCGGTGGGTGTAAGCAAAAAATGTGTACACTCTTCAAAAAAAATTTCGGGCACCCCCCTTAAAAAATTCCTGGATCCGCCCCTGCCTTCGAGCCTATAGTGTCCAATTTCACTTTCTTCACTTGTATTTCTTAGGCATAGTTGCAATATAATTTGGGTGAAATAAACATTTTGATTCTGATTTTGAATAAAAATGCTCAAAGCACAATGCTAGCTAGAGTTGCGAAAGGTTAATAAAATTAACTAATGTGCGGTGGATTTGTATTGGTTCTGGTAAAAGATAAAAGATAATAGGATGAACATTTAGGCGTTATTCCTCCTCTCTAGTGTTCTGTCAGTCGACAAGTCCAAGGTACACATTCCTACTGACAGGCTACTGATACGCCTCATGATGAGTACTTCATAGATCAACAAGCTAATCTTTTCACTAATCCTTTCACAGTTCCTTATAATTCCTTTCACAAATTCTTTCACATAGTTCTTTATCAGCATCTTACTGTAGCCTATAACGTTGAAACCTTAGAGTAAATATAGGTAGAGACAAGGTCCTCTATCATATATTATATAAATCAGACTTTGTACCACAAATGCAAATATCTTTGCATATACATGTATGTAGAAATATTGAAGTTAGATATTTCAAAATTTCATTAATATAAGATACTGGTATTAATTATTGTCTTACTGAATTAAAATGTTATTGATTAACATTTTTACTCATCGCACAGTAAAAACTACCAATAATGTTGGCTGCTATGGTTCCGTTGGTCCAGCTTAATGGCGGTGCTACATCGAAGTTATTGCGCAATACTATCTCTGGTTTATTATTACTCTATAGTTGGAACAATATATATTCTGAAGTGGTTTCCCTTTGCCTCTTCCAGTTTCACTTAATTTCCTGTTGTTATGATACGTGCAGTTTATGGCCCGTGTGTTGGTCCTGATAACAACAACGGAAGTGCTATCCTCCACACGCATCACCCGGAAGTGGTATCCCTCAGTGGACATCGCAAATAAAATTGTTGATTGTGTTCATCAGACTAAAGTACACAAGTCAGAAATCATGACTAATACCATTGTGGAAAAATTCCTGTCAATTATTAAAACTGGGTGGAGAATAATATTCAGTGATATTATGCTAGTATTGCACTAGAATGTAAATCAAAATAATGATATGCCAACAGAGGATGTAAATAATAAATCAGATGTACAATTGAACCAAAAACTGTACTAGAAGCTTTTAAAAATGGTGCTGCATTTACCATTCTGTTGTTGTACCTAGTTAAAAATAGGGAGCAGTAAATTAATTGTATTCCTTGCTGTCTATGAAGTTGTTCTGAAGCTGTTTAAAGTAATAGTTAATGTTCGCACTGTGATTGAGATCTTTGTCAATATGAACATAGCACAATCAAAAAGTCAGATTAAAATGATCTGATTCTGATATATCAAACTTGCTCTCATTTTTCCGCATTGACATGTTTAATGGTCTCTTAAATGAGTTTTCATTTCCTTCTACGGGCATTTGAGTAAACTCGATTTCACAAAACACATGCAACTTAATCATTTTCTCAATTATTGCATCAATATATTGTCTGAGCAGTGTTGAATGATTTCATAAGTTTTTCGTACGTTGATATGAAGAGAATGGCAGAGGATAGAAATATGTGGAAGAGTTATATGCCATTGACCTGCCAAAAGACAGTACACTAAAAAGAGCAAGAGAGATAGACAGAGAGAGAGAGACACACACAGAGAGAGAGAGAGAGAGAGAGGGATGGAGAGTTTTCTTTAACACTCTGCTATGCCATTGAATTGTTTCATTATGTCACAAAGCGTCTATGCTATTTTTGGTATCGTAGAAGACATCGGTATCGTTTGCTCTATGATTTGATTCAGCTACAGATATGAATAGCTTTAATAGCTCTTAATTTAATTTAAATAGCTTTTAATTTGCATATTTAACCATAGAGAATAATGCCAATACGGCTGAAACAAAATCTTAAGTACGACTCAAGGTATACAATAAAATCGATATGTAAAGTATAAGTATTCATCGTCGTCACCTTTCCTTGAATCTAATTTTAACTACAGTCGGGAATTAAACTTTTCCTTTCGTTCTAAAAAATTACAGCAACTGCCAGTAGACGCTGCGCTAAGAGAATTGAGGGGGTGAACATGAATAATAAAATGTTCGAATTGCCCATTATGATGAGGTAGGGGGGATATCACGAAATTTAGATAATCCATTCTGAAATAAACTAAGCCTTCGACAGTTCTATTCCTTACCGAGCTGATAGCAGAGAATAAAATTTCGGACCTTTAGAGGATCGGTAAATGGATAATGAACGATATAAATAAATTTCACAGCGAACGGCTGCTAATTATTTCGCTATAGCGCGTGTTTTCAAGTCAACTATAGTTCTGTTTAGAGCATTGACTAATTGCTCATCCTAGTAAAACACTGGGGAGATTCTAATCTCTCTTATAATTAATAATTAATGCAGCAAGGAACTACATCCATCTAATTTGATACAAATTAAACTTCAAAGTGAGATACTATTTCAAAAAGATACGCTCAGAAAGATCTTAGATTTCAATTTTTTTGCAAACGAGCGAAATTATCTGAGAAATTTTCAGTTTCTAAGAAATGGAAGCTTTTTAGTGTTATACTAGTTTTCTATTTTACCTAATGGCTTCTATTCATTTAATGTAAAGCGAAGTTGAATAATAGTGTTTATGTCACAGTTTTGGATAATGAATATTGCTTAATTCTGCTCTCCCTACAGGAGGGTTTCCAAGTGACAGCTATATCCAAGGTACATATTTAAGGGGCGATTTCATGCGACATGATTACAGGAGGGTTTCCAAGTGACAGCTATATCCAAGGTACATATTTAAGGGGCGATTTCATGCCCAATAAGATCCCTTCACCGATTAACGATCGGTTAATCCCCTCACAAAAAAATATAGGCTTTATCGGGCTATACACACTGAAAGAAGATAGCTTGGGATCAATATGGCTTCTGAGATGGCTTTCAGTTGCCCACTACAGTTTTATTTCTCCATGAGTTCAAATCTCTCTCTCTTTCTCAGTTCACTGCCTAAAGACAGATCCATGGTATATAACACCTCCACTCTTCTCTTGCCTTCCATTTTCCTCTTCATGCTTACATGTACATGTATGTATGGAACTTTAAATCATCTAACAATATTCATTCTTTTTGTTATATACCATTTTTGGTAGATTCTGATTATGACGAGGTGGGTCCTCTATGCCTTACTCAGCTTCGATTAACATTTACGGAGCAGTGGCGTCATTTCCTGAGAAAACTATCCTGTTTACCCTACAAGTTCAAATATTGTATACTGAAAACGATAATAAAACTACTTTATCAGGCTGTATTATACCGTCTTCATAGACTACAATTAATCAGCTGAGTGTTTTCATCTTATTGCACATAATTTATTGAAGCTTCTAAGCAATTTTCTTATTGCTAAAAAAATTGTCGAGAAATTTTTCAGTTATCTACAATCTTCTAAATGTCACATTAAAAACGTATAAACTAGTGTTCCTTATAGTTTATCACTGGACACAATTTACGGTTCATAAAACTAAAACAGTATCACTGAAAAGTGTGCACAGTTTTAAGATATAAATAGAAAAGGAGCATTTCTTCCATTATTCGTCAGTAGCTAATCTAAATATTAAGTTAATTTAAAATAAGCATTTGACTCTACCGCTCAAGTATTTTATAAACCTAAAAATTTCAGCCCATATCGAAACCAAATAAATGTCCCCTACAATCTGGCCTTCGCCAGATCTCAATCCCCATCCCTCCCCGCCTATAGAATTCAGGCGAGTTCGTATAGTGAGTGTACTGAATTTCATCTGAACATTTTGTTCATCGACATTTTGCCACCCAGTCAAATAGCGTGCATCATCAAAGTGAAATGAAGAGGTGACTTCGTACGTAGAAAGAAATAAATTAGTTTTCGCTCATGAAACCAGAGAGAACTCTGAGTTCAAGTCCATTAGTCAGATATCTCATAATGAAGCAACTACATAATTATCATTTCAGCTTTTTCCTGCTGTTATTTAGTTTTTTCTTGATGTTACTAAGTTTATTCCTGATGCTATTCAGCTTATTATTTAATATGTTATTCTGTTTTTCTTGCTGATATTCAGCCGTTTCTTCAGTCAATTCTTGCTGTATTTTATATTACTGCTGAATACTGCAGAAACTTTTGTGATTGGCCCTATAAGCGACATAATAATAATAATAAAGGTTTAACGTCCGTTTCCTCATCCAGGAATGATGTCAGGGACGTCTCCAACAGCACACATCACTACAGATCAGTTCACCCAGACCAATCTGCAAAAGAAATATGCTGAGGAGAAGTAAGGTCCTAAAACATATATACCATACTAGCGACCTAGGCATATAAGCTTTAAGTTATAAGCCAGGCTTTATGACTAGCATCATAATGCCAAAACACTGTTATGATATTATGTAATTTTATTGTATTGCTTGATTTACTGCACGTAATTGTTGTAAAACATAGAGATGCCTTTGCACGATATACTCTGTTAAGCATTAAAGTTATACTTCAATGGCTTGATTGAAGTCGATGAAATGAGAGTTAAACGTACTTCAATTTATTGCTTAATTTGAATGACTTATTGCTAATTTTATGGCATCCCAATGGATAGCTATCGAAGGATTTATCGAGGGGATAGTCACTTTTGGATTTTATGAACACTTGTAGGCTCGATAAAGTCCGCTTATTGACTGGCTGATGATCGGTATCACTATTCACTGACTCTATCAAGAACCACGAATTGAACTTTTAGTTTCGTACAGTAAGTAAATGCTCGAAATGGTAGAAATAAAAAGCTGGAAAAGCTACGGTTAACGTCAATTTCCTCACTCGAAAGCGATGGCAGTGACGGATGAGCCCAGGATTTGAACCAACTGATCCTCGGTCGAGTGTCTTACCGACTTTGCCACTGGCTCCAGCCAAGATAAGGACATCTTGAATCTTTGCCAACATCTGTCGATGATTTTTACCAAAACAGTTATAAAGAGGAAAGCCAACTGTTCACCTAACGGGAAAATATTAAACAGCATGTTGATTAGAAATTCTCTGTAGTGGCGTCTTGACAAATTTCACTTTTCCACAGTCCACTGCTTTATGTTTTGAGAAGCAGTTGAAATTGCCTAATCCACCTACATCACTCAGCGTTTTGCGAGATCTCATCTCAAGCTTACTCGCTACATCGACTCCATATACTTGTATAGGAATGTACTAGAATAGGAAAATACTAGAATAGGAAAATACTGGAAAAAGATAATACTGGAATAGGAAAATAATACTACTATAGGAAAATACTAATATAGGAAAATATTGGAATAGGAAAATAATAGAATAGGCGCTGGTAAAACTCGAATGCTCCTGATCATAAACTTTGAGTTCGTATCAGACATTTAGTGGTACTGTCTAGATCTCCTCTCATGGGAGCAAAATTATCTGTGCAGAGAATAAGTGCACAAATTGTGGCCTCCTGTTCCATCATCCAATTAAACATTTTTACACACTTTTCGCACAGCTCGCAAGTATTTACATTCCTGCTATGATAGTGTCTGCGGCATTGCTACTCCATAGCCTAACTAAATCCATAAGATCAATCTTGTTATCCAGAGTAGAATGTTCAAATGAAATAGCAAGTGATTGCAGAAATTATTATGCATAACTTAATAAGCCATGCAGAATCGGTCCTTATGAGATCAGGCTTGTATCAACTAAATAATTAATGTTTTTGATTTATGATTTTAACTTAAAATTTTGTCGAAATGTTTAACTTTTTTGTTGTTTCTTTAGTTATTTCTGTTGACTTTGTAGAATACAACGCTTTATATTGTGAGTGTGCCGGTGTGTGTTTGTGTGTGTGATTGCGTGTCAAAGAGTGTGTGTGAGAGAGAGAGAGAGAGAGGAGAAGAGAAGAGAAGAGAGGAAAAAAAAAAAAAAAAAAGGAAAAGACAAGAGAAACGGAAATAAGAGAAGAGAAATGTAGAAAGAGTGTCTGTATATGTGTGAAATAGAAAGTATGATTGTGTGTGTACTATGTGTACATGTACGTATTTTAAAACGACTTTTTTATGATACTGTAGTGATGCTTCCGGGAAATGTATGAAAAAACCAGAGTGAATTTATTTCATGTTTTCTCTCAGTGTACTGTCTAACCCCAGGTTCTGGTCATAGATCAGCAAATTAATTATGTTATATACATTATTCATAAAAATATGTACATGTACTTTCATTTTCATCTCAATTTATGAACTTCCTATAAAACCGAGCAACTTAATTTTGTCTCGTAATTAGTGTAAATATTTTCTCGTAAACTCTTCCTTCGTTTTGTATTCTATAGAAAAAGTTACTAAAGTGGAACAATTGAACAAACAAAGGTATGCTCTTTTTTGTTTTCACGGAATTCCTCCTTCCTCTCCTCCACTCTCCCACACTCACTCTCTCTCTCTCTCTCTCTCTCTTTCTCTCTCTCTCTCTCTCTCTCGTCTTCATCACTCGTTACTTACCTATCTACCTTTCCAATTCTATTTGACGTAATAGTAACTGTAGTTATTTTTATCGTTAACCGACATTTCTAACGTATTCATATAAAGTGTTCATTATCAAATAATGTATTACGAATAATATTTTAAAATTATTATTTTTATTATTTTATATAGTACCTTACGTTAACCGAGATTACCTATATTCATAGTCTAATAATTGCTCCAACATAACTTTCAGCTTCAATTGCGCTAGCAATATTCTGTTGTTGCTATTCCTTTTTTACAAACAAAACAAATTTATTTGTACACATACAAAACACTTGGATTGCAAAGAATCGAACCCAGAAGACATTGATACGCGTTTTCTTAATGAGCATTCAACGCAATTAACCTCTCATTTCAGCTCAAAGCAACAATTTTCTCATTATAAAATGCAACCTCCAGCTTAACGAATAAGAAGCATCAATGTTCCACTGCCAGAGATTCTTCAATGACATGCTTGTGTTATAAATTGAAGGTTTCATGACCAAAGAACACTGCTATCTAGATAGTTTATCCAGAAAGACTGCTATCTACGTGTATGAGGCAAGTTTAACTGGTGAAAAATAATTTTAATTAGCAGTTCAAAGTACATGTAGTTCAAAATCTACTTTATGTAACGGAACTTAGTTATTTGTACATTGTTCGACATAATTTCATTGACAATATTTAAGTATCTTGGAGTTCGAGATTTTCTCAAATATACAAATAATAAATCCTCTTGTGATACCATATTACCCATAATCGTTTGGTGCACTGCCTACTGGCAGGTCCATGGTATATAACGCCTCCACTCTTCTCTGTCTTCCGCCTTCCTCTTCATTTCCACATATGAGTGGGTCTTTAAATCATCTAACATACCTAATCTCTGCCTGCCTCTTTTTCCTTCCATTCTATCTTCTATGACCTCTTTTAATAGACCTTCCCCCCTTAGAATGTGTCCTATCCATCTTTTCTTCCTATTTCTTAATACATTTATCAACTGTCTATCTGTGCTCACTCTCTCCAGGACTTCTTCATTTGTAACCTTTTGAGTCCAGCTAATCCTCTCCATTCTTCTCCAAATCCACATTTCCAATGCCTCCAGTTTCCTAATATCTTCCTTCCTTAAGGTCCATGTTTCACATTCATACAATAGCGTGGTCCAAACCAAAGTTTTCACTATCTTTATCTTTGTGACTTTCTTTAGACTTTTTGTTAATAGTTCTTTTCTACTACCAAAGGCCGCTTTGCTTGTGCAATCCTACTGCATATTTCCGTCTCACATTCGGTTATAGTATGACCCAAATATTTGAAACTCCTTACCTGTTCCAATTTCGTACCGTTTATTGTGATATTAACTTCACCTTTATTATTGGACACTCTCATAACCTTGGTCTTTTTTATATTAATCTTCATGCTATATCTCAAAGCCGTATCATTCAGCCTATCCATTATCTTCTGCAATCCAATCTCGCTGCACGCTACCGTTCCTTGGTCATCTGCAAATCCTACATCTTGTAACAAATTCCCTCCTACTTTTATTCCTTCTTCCAAGTCTTCCATGGCTTCATCCATCATTGCCTCAGCTTAAATGTTAAACAGCAGCGGCGAAATGCTACAACCGTGTCTTACTCCACGTCCTATTTCACCTTCTTCTGAGTATTCTTGTTGGATTTTGATCACTGCTTTTTGATTCATGTACAAGTTCAAAATTAGTCTTCTATCTTTTCAGTCAATTCCTATTCTTTTTAAGATATTCATCATCGTTATCCAATCAATCCTGTCAAATGCTTTCTCGAAGTCTACAAAGCATACAAAATCGTCATTTCCATATTCTAAGCTTCTTTCGCAAAGAACCCGCATTACACCTATTGCTTCTCTTGTGCCACATCCTTTCCTAAAACCAAATTGTGTCTTGCTCAGTATCATCTCTGCTTTCGACTGAATGCGATCACTTAATATCTTTAATGAGATCTTCGATGTGTGAGGTATTAAGCTGATTGTTCTGTAATCCGAACACTCCACAGCATTGGCTTTTTTGGAAATTGGGATCATCACTGACTTGGTAAAGTCGTCTGGCCAAATACCTGTACTGTACACTTCCATACATACCTCCATTAACTTTTTGAGTGTTTCCCCTTCCAACATTTTAAATAATTCTGCTGGGATTCTATTCCGTCTGCCTTCCCTTTCTTCATACTGTTAATTGCAGATTAAATTTCCTCCTTCATTAAATCGGGGCCCCTTTTATCGTCTTCTTTGATATTCTCTTCTATTTTAAAATTTTCTTGAACTGGTTTCCCAGCCTTATCATACAATTCCTCTACATATTCTCTCCATCTCTCTTTTACTTCTTCCAGCTCTGTCTTCAATTCCCCATCTTTACCCATTATACTTATGTTCTTTGCATCTCCTTTCTTTTTCTTATCGATTCTTGTTAATATCCTGACTTCCTGGTATAATAGATCCGACCTCCCTCTTCTATCATATTCTGCTAAATCATCACACTTTTCACTCCACCAATGATCTTTTGCTTTGTCTGTAATTCTTCTAAGTTCACTGTTTAAGCTTCTATATTTTCTTCGGCCATGACTGGTATCTATACTTTTCAATTTTCTCCTTTCATTCATTTTGTCTAGCATCTCGCTTGTGATCCAATGTTTTTTTTTACCCATAATAGCATTGTTTATTTGCCTGTGGTTTCGAAATACGTTTGCTATGAGTGTAGTACTGATTCTAACGTATTTTTGCAGAAACTCGAAGTTTGCTAAAACTTTAAATAATTAATATCAATTCACAGAACAGGATTCAGAGTTTCATTTCTATTTTTCTGAAATTCAAAAATGTGAATTTCTGACTGCTAGAATAATTTTCGAAAGCAATTTGATAAAATTTTCGCAGTAGGCCTACTTTAATCTCAAAATATTCCCATCATTCAAAATAAATCTATTAAAATTGTAAAGTGAATAAAATGAATGGTTGTATATGAAAAATGAATAGATATTCTAGCTGCTCAGTTGGTGCCAGGATGTATAAGTTTACTAGCTAAATAATTTACGGCTGATTTGTAATTGGTAATTGGTAGTCTTTTATTTATGATGTACTTTGTTACATTTAACTCTGCTGAAGTAAGAAGTTTTTATTTTGAATTTAACGCTCGTACAGCATATGGTCAGAAAAGTGAACATATTCTTCTCATATTCATAGGCATCGCTTTATGACTATAAGCTTTCACCATAATTATAAGTGTTGCCATGGCCTAATTTTATTTAGCAAATCGTAGGCATTGACTCGACATATAAGATTTCTATGATTATATCAAAAGAAACCATAATCGGTGCGTTCATTTCGCATATAACATTCTTTAATAGCTACAATATAATTTCGAATAAAAATAAATGCTATAATATAATGTCGATCAAATACATAAAAACAAGAAAATTAGAATGAATCTATCATCTATGAAAACATAGGGTGCTAAGCAGTATCATACTGAATGCATAAATTTCGGAAGAAACTAATAAAACATAACACACGGATGTGCTATCAATCTTGTTGGATGAAATGAAGCCATTGCCGATGAATTTATGAAAAAGAAAGTGATATCAGCTATTTAAAAATGTTGTACAATTACCTCCTATATCGGAATTAGTCGTAAATCTAAGAAAATAAATTTTTATTTAAACTGGCTCGCTTTATCATCATTTAAAATCCTAAGATATTTGCACATGTATTTCTGGAGGCGCGTGGTGTGTTTGTAGGACGTTAGACAGTAGACACTTTTTGTGAAGTGGAAGTGTTTCCATTGAGTCAACAGCTGGAGATAAAGAGAAGAGGTAACGTGGAGAGTTTTGTCACAGAATCCTCATTGATTTCCGTTTGATATTATAAAGTACACTAGAGAACCGCAGACACGAGTTGGGAGGTGTAATTTTTTTGGTTCTGATCTTATTTGCACGTTTAAAATGAATAATTAAAAGAGATAGCATTAATGGATAATTATAAGAGATAGTATTAATGGATAACTCTAAGAGATAGCATTAATGGGTACTTATAAGAGATTGCAGTAAATGTTAGTTGTAAATGTTGTAATAGTAAAGTTGTAGTAGTAGTTGTTATCGTAAATGTTATGATTCAATCGGCTGTATAGACTTTGTTTACTATTTGTTAATACCCTGCTAAACTAACTAAAGCTACAAGACTGTCGATAATTTAAAAGAAAAACTTTAGAACACTCGTTCAGAGCAGTCAGGTTCAGGAGCGTTCATAGCAATCAGGTTCAGGAGCGTTCAGAGCAATCAGGTTCAGGAGCGTTCATAGCAATCAGGTTCAGGAGGGTTCATAGCAATCATGTTCATGAGCGTTTAAAGTAGCAATTCATGTTTAAAATGATATACGTAGTTGAGGAATGTGGAGATTGATAGCGTAAGGTAAAGTCTCCCAGAATTGATCTTTAGAACTTGTCTACCTGGAGCCTGAAGAGTATCCTGAATACGTCAGTGTTACTAGAATGAACTGTTATATGCTTCAAATTGTGGAATAAAATTGAATTAGTTTTTCTTCACAAGGATACTGTCAGATGTGTTCGCCTGAGATATGAACCCGTGGGTTACAGCTTATCTAATTTAGCTACTAGCTGTAGCCAGTGGCGAAGTCGGTAAGATACTCGACAGCGGACCAGTGTGCGAGGAGTTCAAATCCTGAGCTCTTACTTCACAGACATCGCTTTCGACTGAGGAAACTAACCAGCAGCTTTACTGGCTTTGTCATCCAATTATTGATCATCCTAAGTCCAAATCCTCAGAGAGAGTTGATCTTTTCCTTCTTGCTGAATTTATCCCCGAGACAAATTAAAAATCAACTTTCAGTGAATGTGAGTATATTATTTAATTTACCGGAGGGGTTTGCATAGGAGTATACCAGTTTAGTTTAAACTTATAAGCTCTCCTTGATGAAAACTGTATACAATTTTTACTTCAGTACGTAAGGATATTTTATTTCAGTAATACACATTCCTCCCTGTAAATAGAACGTTCAGTTCCGGATGTTGGACTCTAATTGATACTCGAATATCTCTTCATTCTGTCAGATAATCATTGTTCTAAATCATTCACTGAAGTACTAATGAAGACGAGTAGATTGTGAAAGTGGGACGGAATATACAGTTGCACATGTTTGTACCAGTTTTGATTGAAGTGAATATAAGGCAAATATAATTAAATTTCAACAGAGATTTTAGTCAAGATTTTCCCGAAAATATCTAATTATTAAAGCAAAATAGGGCGAAATAGAACGAGATAGATAGATAGAAAAATAGAGAGGGTGAGAGTGAGAGAGAATTAAAGAAGAAAAGCAAAAATATTAGAACTTACTCTAAATTAAGGGCATATTGTAGAGTAGTTCTTTATCTGGATGAAGTTTAGTTAGCCATTGAAATTTTCTATGATGGAGATATATTCCTTTTTTCGTACAAATATTGGTTCATCAAATGTCAGTGTATCAGTTCCACCTCTTCTCTCTCTCTCTCTCTCTCTCTCTCTCTCTTCATCGCGCACTCTGCTTTTAACCAAATGGCAGGTCCAGGATTGTTTTAATAATCACAGAATGCTATCATGACCTGAAGTCACTACGCAAAGATCGAAAACTCTCTTTCTCTCTTAGTGTACTGCCTACTGGCAGGTCAATGGTATATAAAGCCTCCACTCTTCTCTGTCTTCCGATTTCCTCTAAGATAATTGATCTTAGTTTATGTATAGTTGTATACGATCCACAATCCTCTAGTTCACACTTAAACCTTTTCATTTTTTTTGTTCATTCTATCCATTTTCTTTAGATAATTCTATTTATTGGAGATTTCATTTGGGCATCATCCGCATCTTTGATATTGCCTTTCCATAAAAATTCAAGGATACGCCCCTAAACAATTGTCTTCTGGCACTATCTAGTATAGTTAAAAATCCATGAGACCCTTTTATGTTGTCTTAGTTAATTGACGAAGACTACATCTTTCGATGCCTAAATAATCAAAAAATCAAGTCCCGATATAATGACAAATTTACATATTCACAGAATTTTCTTAAGAAAACGATTCCACCGCAGTAAAAAGAGTTCTACATTCCTCTGACTCTACAACCAATAAATCCCAGACGACTGTGCATATCTTTACATTGGTCAGCCGTGATTTTCTTTCGTTTTCTTTCATCTCCTCTCAACTCATGGCTGGAGAACGAATATATTTGCTGAGGCAGACAATATTTGACTATTATGCAGCAGACCATCGAACGTGATTCTTCTTCTTTACATTTCGGCACAAATATCATATCGGAAGTAGATGAGTATTTCCATTTATCTCTAGTGTTTTCATTCACTATATCATATTCCTACTTGTGCAAAACAGCCACAAATGTGTAGTGGCAACTAATGAAATTCAATAAATTTGCTATTATTAGTCTCTAATACAAACATGTTGTATTTTCTTTTTTTAAGTGTTACTGTGTAAAAAGCTTTTTGCTTCGGAGCGTTTTTCCGAAAATATATTTTTTCAATGTATTGTTTGTTTCTGAGGAAATCGGATTGCTCCGGAAGGTACGAGTTGCGCCGGACTGAAAAGCATGTCTCACGTGAACTACTAGGACATTAATAGGAACCTGGAGTGCTTGTTTCACTGGAATGAGTGACCTCAGTTATTGCATAGTCGCCTCTTACGCACGTGCAGTTTACAGTTAGTCTATTCTGCAGCGACCCGGACACAACAGTTGAAACAATTCTACTGTGATCCAGAGATTAATATTTATGATGTGGTTGTAGCTGGCTCAGGGTTAATATGATAAGCTTTAGGAAGGTGTAGAAAGTCTATTTCGTGATAATGCAGTGATAATGGTAGTGCAGTGATAATGTTACTGCTAACAAAACTCAGTACCGGATTAATTTACTGAAATATGGGAGCTGAACATAAAACGAATAAGTCAAAACAGAAAGATCTAATAGCCGAAATTGAAATAAAACTAAATCTTTAGCAAAAAATAAACTGAAGTTCAGTCCATCAATAAGAAGTTAACGCCCGATTCCTCGCCACTTCGTCGCCATAAGGCAACTTCAGGGACGTCTCAAGCAGACACCTCACCTAAAGTTGAATCTATAGCTGAAATCAAAACTGAAAGCCTGTGCACGCACGCTAATCCAGACTGTATGAAAATAGCGTTGTAGTATCTGGGCCAGCATAAAGCATCTATTTGTTTTGCTTCATTTCATTTCTATGAGATTTGACACGCGACTGTCAATATGAAATAGCAAGCCAAACACGGTATGAGTTCTGATTGTCATAGCATGAATTTTTAATTGCTGTTTCTGGTGTGATTTTTAGAAGCTCCAAATTCACATTTAGTTCGAGAATAATATTTGATGCTCTGTTTAAGTAAACGGGATTCAATTTACAAAAGCATGGTTTAAATTCAGTGAAACTAGTAGACCAAATCTTGACCAATCAGTGGAGAGAGAGAGAGACATATGTTTATTTCGACAACAAACATCAGTGTGAAGTCACATACATACAAAGTGTACAAAAAGAGAAATAAAAGTGCAAGATTACAACATAATCAACGATGCAAAATTAAAACAATCCCAATACCATTCAATCGGTCCCTAGTGAGAGCATTGCTCTATCTAGCTAGTCGCCGATATGGTAAGGGAAAGTGCTTTGAATTGAATTGAATCACGTTTATTTCACTTCGGTAAAATCGTACACCAGAAATACATGGAGACAAAGTGAAAAAGGACACAAAGGCCACGAAGGCACCAACATGTGCCCTTAACACATATAGCAAATTAAAATCATATAAAGCAGTTAAAAGTTTATAGCAATCAAGACATTCAATCTAAGCCTAATATTACTTACTTCAAAATACCCCTACACATTAGCAGGAAAAAGTATCTTAATACACTAAAACCTATTCACGAATAAAATTTAAAACACCAGCATATACAAAATCATAAAATATTACGTACGTTTGTTTTAGTTATATAGCTAATCAGTAATCAACTTAAAATGAACATGCATTGCAGTCCATACCAAGAAATTCAGAAATACATATGTATATATATATATACATATATATACATATATACATATATATATATATATACATATATATATATATACATACATATATATATATATATATACTTTAGTCATTTTTGCTTCTATCAGAATAGCTTACCAGTTCTTGAATAAAAAAGATTTATATAGGATACTAAAATTATATACATTTTTAGCCGATTTTATGGAATCGGGTACACTATTCCATATTTGAACACTAGAAAAAGTAATCGAGTTAAAAATTTTAACATTGTAATGAAAATACAAATAGTTAGTTTGTGATAGTCTAGTCTCATACTCATGATTGGCAGTTCTGATGACAAAATATTCTTTATTAATATTGGAAGCAGGCCTATTGCTATCGGATTGAATATATTTGTATATTAGTTTACCAATTGCTAATTTAAATAATAAATTAACAGGAAGTACATTAAAATTTTGATGTAATTCTTTAACATTGCAAAATTTATTTTGCTCTTGAAGATGGACACAAGAGCAAAATTTATTTTGCTCTTGAAGATGGACTCAGTGGGCACATTCAAGAGAATTAAATTTTGAGAAAAACAGTTACTCCTTGTCTCTATTACGCGATTACAATATTAATTTATGAAACTAGAATATTAATTAGTTATTCGCTTACAATATAAATACAACTCGCAATATTAATCTCATTTGAAGAATACTTACTTTCCAATCTCTATCTCCTCCATCCGTTGGCTTACGGCCAACCTTAAGTGCATTAATGGAGCTCCTTGTAGCGGACTGGTCTCCCAGATTTTGGATTACCATCTTTTGATAGACCTCATCTTTTGCCGCCGGATAGTCGGATCCGCTCTGGATCCATACAGTGCTCGGTGCTATCAGGAACGGCAGTATAAGATTAATTTTGTTGTTACTGCTGACACTAATGTAGTTTTTGCTGTTGACTCTAGTTTAGTTGTTGATGTCGACTCAAATTTTGTTGCTGTTATTGAATACTGTGGATGCAAAACCGTTGCAGGCTTAGGCTAAGCATGGACATCTTCATATATAGTAAAGATGCTCTGTTTACAATATATGTGTACAGTATTGAGAAATGCGCTTTATTGTGAATTCAATTTTTCATGGGCTAAAACTATTAGCCGGCCATTTCGCTCTCTCACTAATTCGACAGGTCAAATTCCAACAATTGTCGATGCATATAGATATCAAATACCTCACAGTCGCATAGTTTCATAAATATAGAACAAAATGTAAATGTTGTATATGAGTGAGTGAATGGTCAAGAAGTCAGGAACAACAGTCAGTGAGGGTTTAAACTCTCGTTCTCTTTTCTCATTTCTCCGCGGTCTACTTGCAAAAACTGCCTTAATACACTGTACATGTACTTATATCCGGTTAGTCAATTTCTCTTAGCTATGGATTAACGTAAAATGACGCATCAAATTGTTTATAACATAGAAAACCTTGCCATGAATTTCTTAGTAAAATGGCAAGAGCTGCGTAATCCATATAGGCTACCGCTGATCTTTAAATTATCCGGTTATATTCGGTAATATAAAAGCCAATAATTATAATTATTTCATATATCCATAGATTAATTTTAAAATCAATTTCTTTTAAATTAAAATTGATGTGTATGCGTTAGCGTTCCCCTCAATGCAGTTATGTATTCATACGCCATACGACCAATGGCAAGATAAAAGTAGCAGGCTATTTTGCAATGAGAAATCAAATTCTCTATTGTTTGAGTTGTAAAATTATCGAAGCAAACACGTCAATCTACATCCTACACAATAGGCTCAATTCGCTTCCATTATGTTAATTCAGCATCTTCATCTCGGCGGTGACCGGGTCAATATTGAACGAACAATCTTATCTCCCGTATCAGAGATTCTTCGTTGTAGGTAAACGTTCTGTCTTTAACGCACAACCGCTCCACTTTACAGATTGACCAAAAAGGAGGATGTATATTGACATATAAAAATGCTATTGTTAACGTCAGTTTCCTCACTCGTAAGCGATGTCAGGGTCGGGCAAGTCCAGGATTTGAAGCCCGCACATACTGATCCGCGATCGATTATCTTACCGACATCCCACTGGCTCCAACCTACCCCCATAAAATATAGACCGATTTAATAAGGCTACTTATGTTCGACTCAAAGAGTTTAATGGGGTTCCCCGTTCTATAATGTATCATTTTGTTGTTGGGGCCTTGTTTGCTCTGAGGTCTTATCACACATGGCTGCAGAGTGGGTGGAGAGAGAGAAATAGAGAGAGAGAGAGAGAGAAAGAGAGAGAGAAAGAGAGAGAGAGAGATTGAGAGAGAGCGAGAGCGAGAGAGAGAGAGAAAGAGAAAGAGAAAGAGAGAAATTTGTTTTAATTTTCAGAAAGAAGCCGATCGAAGTTTTGATTACCTCTTGCCAATAGAAGATCTATTGTTTACAACCTGAAATTAGTAGCCTCTAACATGAATACTAATATATCCTATTAGGTGCTTACGAAATCACAATTAGACCTAATTTATTGTCTAGGATAGTTTTCCTGAGGAAATTTTTACAGCTCAAAGACACGTATAAGTTATAATACACGTATTAATTATAAAATATCTAAATAAATTATATACTGCTCTATTTAATTTTCTATTTGATACATATTCTTTTGAAGTATATACGCTTTACTTATCATTCTTGTGATTCTTTTATGTTTATCATTTTATCCCTCTGTCTGTCTGTCTGTCTGTGTGTCTGTCAATCTGTTTGTCTGCTGATAGCATTGTCAGTCTGGCAATGTGATACCATATCGTTCTATAGAGCATCAGTAGAGAGCAGAGACGATCAAATTACGTTTAGATAATCTGATCGAGGCTACCTAAATGAAAGTTAATTCTCGATTGATCGATTCCTAACTTATTTCTCGATTGACTATTTCGTTAGGTGATTGTGCTCGATGTTTTCATGGACGACAGTAGCATTCTAATTGTTATGTTATGTTGTATTAACTTCATCGTCTTCATTTAGCTACATTCATCTTCAATTTACGTCATTTAACCTTTTTGAGATAAATGCATGAGCCATAGACTTATGGCTCAACTGTCTGTCTGAAAGTATGCTGTAGTAAACTCGTCAACTAATTTAATTATTAATTATTCTATTATTTATATCTAATTACCTAATTATTTGTTATTTATATATTTTTCACTAAATGATTTATTTTCTTTTTGAAAAATTGAAGATGCCAAGAGCATCTCAATGTTGGTCACATTTAACTTCTTTATTGAATTTTCTTAGTTTCAATTCATGCGCTTAACAGACTGAGATCAATTGAAGTAAGTAAAAAGAATGTAATATTCAACAATAGCTACATGTGGAGGCGTTATCTACCATGGACCTGTCAGTAGGCAATGCACTAAGAGAGAGAGAGAGAGAGAGAGAGAGAGAGAGAGAGAGAGAGAGAGAGGGAGAGAGAGATAGAGAGAAAGAGAGAGAGAGAGAGAGAGAGTTGCATGTACATGCAGGCCTATAGGGAAAATTTACTGAAACAAAATTGTGATTACCTCTTATCTTCAACTGCAGATATCGATCTTATGTAGCCTAAATTTCTGCAGGATCATAAAATTAAAATAAATTGCAGAAACCTACAGACCATCTTTGATACAGATGTTTCACACAAAACATAAGTTAACAAAAATTTGAGAGCCTGTCATCACTGACAATGTCGAACATTATTGAGACAAATTCGAGCCGGCCAGCAAAAAGAAGGTCAATTGATAAAGGGAGCATATTGCAAAATCCAAAAAATCAGTCTAAAAGTGATGCTTGTAGAAGTTGTGGAAACATTTGCAAGCATTTATGGCTTAAATGATTATTCTTGCGATTATATGAACATTTTCGACCGTATTTTATTGTTTGTTTTTATTAATTATTACTTATTATTATTTATTATTACTTTTATTATTATTATTTATTTAGTATTCCTTTTATTTTAGTCATTCAGTTAGTAATAAGCCACTTTGGCCAATTCCACGTCCAGTGGATCAGAAATATTAATTCAAATGAACTGAAGGATAGAATAGTTATAACATAACATAACATTACAGAGTCAGGAAGCAATTATATGCTTGTTTAGGACTCATCAGACTCTTAACTAATACCAATTAATAATGATAACACCTCATAGTTTAATATAAAATATCTAATTTCACCTATCTGTACATCGTAAAATACTTAATTGGTCCTACTTTATAAATCAAATCATACAAATTTCATGTCAACATATCAAATTTATACATATGTATCACACTGAACATGCAATTAGCATCTAATTTACATGTTCCTATGTTTATGTACTCTATATCTTTTAATTACAAGATATTGAATCTTCGCAGATTCAGTAGATATTGATTAGAAGATATTGAATCTTCGGAGATTCGATAGATTAAACTATTCTCAAAACCGGAGGCGAAAATGTTGGATGCTTTAAAAAGAAGGAAAGATAATATTTCGAATTTCTTAAATTGGAAATTCCCAGAGTTTAAGTTCAAGGACATTATGTAGGTCGATTTGAAAAGTAAATAAAAAAATAAAATGTAAAAATTAATTTTAAATTAATTTAATTTATTATTTAATTATATTAAACTGATTCAGGAGGCACTAAGATCAATACCAACGTCAGAAAGGGCATTCGGTTGGTGAGCGCCTAGGCTCCAATGCCACAAAACTTAAACGAATGGATAAACTTCAAACGGGAAAAAGTCTATTCACATCCCGACCCTGGTTAAAGTGGGATTTATGGGAAGATGGTTATGATTATGATGATACTGGTTCAGGAGGCTGCCAAGACCTGCAACACCAGGCTAGTCGTAATATTATACATCATCAGATATAAATTTGTAAGGGGGAAAAATATTAGAATTTCATACCTTAATTGATGAGTCAATCCAACTAACATCTATTTTGAGACATACCTACCATTACACACTCACCACTTCCATACATACCTTCCTATTGTGATCTACCTAAAAACATACTTATCCAAACATATATGGCATATTCACTTACGTAGAAGGATTAAATATATACAATATACACTTACATCATATTTGACTCATAGATACACATACACACACACACTTATAGATATTCATATTTGCATATATGTACACATACACACACTTATACACATACATCCTCATATACATACGCACTTACACATATACACATATTCATACATACATACACTTATATATATATATATATATATATATAAATATATATATATATATATATAAATATATATATATATATATATATATATATATATATATATTTATACATATACACTCACACTTATACATACATATAGACATATATATACTTCTGAACATACACTTATACATGCACCCAATTGCACCAACCGACATGTATCCAGATAGAAAGCGGATTGTACACCTAGATGTACACATATGTACACATACACATAAGCATATATGAATATACACACATATACATTTACACACTTATAGATATCACTAAAAACCATATATGCGCAAACTCACATATGTATACATATATGTACATATGAATACACATACATAACATTTACACACTTACACATCTCACACCACCAGTCCACCACCACCACAGACAATTATAAACTGAATAATCATATGGGCATACATAGATAATAGAAGCACCCAACCAAATCATCCCCTACACCCACACAAAAACAATAACCAGTTAATAACTCATGCATTTTTCCTCCAATACTTATCCAACCTATTTTTGAAGGAATTCATTGACTCAGCTTCTACCATACGCTGGGGTAACTTATTCCATATATTGACTACTCTCTGAGTGAAAAATTTCTTCTAATCTCTTGTCTTGATCTAAGCTTTGTTATTTTAAATCTATGTTCTCTAGTTCTAGTTTGATTGGATAAATTGAATAATTCTTCATACTCAGTATTGTCAAAACCTTTAATTATTTTAAATACTTGAATTAAATCTCCTCTGGTATGTCTACCCTCTGGACTAATTAGACCTAAAGTATTTAACCTAGATTTGCAGCTTTGTCCCTTACATTCAGCAATCATTCTGGTTGCTCTTCTTTGAACTCTTTCCATAGAATCAATATCTTTCCTTAGAAAAGGTCTCCATGCTTGAATACAATATTCTAATTCTAGTTTAGTCCTTACTAGTTCTTTATATAATTTAACTATTACATCTTTACTACGACTCTTTATAGTTCATCTAATTAAACCTAAAGTGCGATTTGAACAATTTACCGCTGAATTACATTGCTCTGAGAATGTTATGGTATTATCAATAATAAAAATAATTTTGACTTGAGTTAGAATCAAACCCCAAACCACATGATCTAAAGTCTAGCATCTACACCACTGGACCAGTGCTGCTTCCTAAAAAATGTAAATCTATTCAAAATTCAGTATTGCGGATGGTGTATGACTCTGTTATGGATCTAGATCAGTGGATGAAGAGGATTGGAGAGACTACAAAGTGGCGCCTAATAGAGCTGGAAGAATAAAATAAAATGTAACAAAATGTAATGAACTTATATGATAAATGAGACATTTAATTTTATATTTTCAATGTTAAAATAAAATGAGAAATGATATTATCATATTAGTATGAAATTGAGAAAAGAGAGTCTGCCTTTCACTGTTATAAAGGTTCTGAAAGAATTTTAGAATGCTATTGAAACAGCTTTGCAAATAATAAAAGCTCTGCCCTAATACTGCATAACTATATAGTATTGCTAAACGACTAATTTTGTTCATATTCTTATGAACAAAATTAGTTGTTTAGCAATACTACATTGTTATTCAATTCGTAGGGCAGAGCTTTTATCATTTGCAAAGAAGAAAAAAAAAAAAAAATCCAACGTAATATTTTTCGAACATGTCTCTTAATTTATATGAATATCTTAAATAGTACATGTATTTGGTATTGATAATAATAAGAGAGGAATGTAATTAGGCTTTCTATACCAATAAAATGAATTAAATACAACTTGTTAAACTACTAGATAAATATTTATCACCACGACTGAAATGTACTATACACTATGTAGATATGCTAGAATTCTCTTACGAAGCAAATCACTTAATGAAAATCTTGGTTTGTAAAACAGCCTATTAACGTCATTTTGTCATAATTTGAAAGAAATTCGTGTTACTGCAAACACTACTAAATTTGACAGAAATTAAATAAACAGATAATATTCAATCCCCATCTCCGCTCCAAGCAAGTATTACCTAAAATGTTTAGGGAAAAGTACAATATAAATTTTCATTGATCATTAGGTTCTTTACTGAAAGAACTTAAATTCAATATAATTACTTATTTCCAGGCTTGTTTACTTAAAATGTCAGCGAACAGTGCTGTAGGGTAATAAGATTAATAATAAATTGTGATGCATATCTGGCTTGTCAAAGGAGCACTTTATAGTGAACGTGAAGGCTGAAGAATATTTATTCTCTTGTTCTTGTGCTTGAAGCACTCATGGAGAGATAGTGCTGAATAAATGTTAATTTTAATAATAAAATTGATTATAAAAATTAATTAATTAGTTAGTGTTTTACAACAAATGTTAAGTAAAAAAGAAGGTTAATTTACTATGTCTATGAATTACTTAATAATATTTCAGCTTTGCATTTTGTTAGATTCAGTTTCTAATCTATTTCTGAATCTTCATTTATCCAACAACTTCTTAGCTTTATTAATAATAAACTATGGCTGATCTGAAGGCACTGGCCAGGTTGCCTCAAATACGAGAAAGATTCAAAAGGTAGGTTTAAAGAACAGTTCAATTATTTTCATATACTTTGTAAAGACAGGGCATATCTTTAATTTATTTTAAACTTTGCTGATCGTACTTGGAGTATATGTATTGTGGATAAGCATGTATAAAATATTCTGCTACTCACAACTGAGCGCTATTTAAATCTGTCCCTCTTCCGCATTCTTGTCGATATTGAGCTATGTAACATATTTTTAGGCATTTTACTTTCAAGAGCTGGATAGAGAGATACTCCGAATTACTTCATCTTAGATTGCATGAAAGTTTCAATTAATGTTTATCAGCTGGGTGAAGGGAAGTGCTTGCTATCATATGAGGCCTTGGGCCCAAATGTCAGGGTTCAAATGTCACTTGGGAAATATTTATCTTTGTAGTACAAAAACTTATGTTCAAATTACATGAAGCCTCAAATTATTATTTAGTCTGTTAAAATATGGAATTGTTAAGCCTCTAGAAAATAAATTCTGTCTCGTAATTGATTCGATATCTCTAATTTTTCTCAAACTTTTTAACTAGCAATTTAGTTAAGATATTCGACCGCAGAGCAGTATGTGCTGTGTTCAAATCTTGGGCTCGCCTGTCACTGATATCGCTTTTGAGTGAGGAAACTGATGCTATCATTGGCTTTTAGCTTTTCTACAGACAATAATTTAAGCTATTCGCGATTCTTTCTCTTAGATAATTTTAGACAATACCACAGAATCCATTCATATAAAACCTTCGTATTAAATTGTTTCTAATTGTTTCGTGTTTAATATCTTTCTCGCTTCGCGTGTCAACGCGTACGGTCGCTTGCGCTACAGTAATTATATAACTCGATTTAGCAATGAATAGCAACTTAAGTTGTACTGATGACTCTATCGTAAGCAATGAACTTCTATGCTACCTAAGTAACTATGGATTATCGATTCCTAAAGACATCTTATTGGATACTATTACTAGTTTTTACAGTAAAGAGGAGATAAAATCAGCTAAATCATTGCTATTTGCCTTTGTGGATAATCACAGAAACGATAAGGACCTTAAACAGGTGCTTCCTCCAGCCACTCAAAGTCGATCAGCAGATAAAATGGTGGACGAAATTGTTGATGTATGGTCCGTCATCAATAAAAACAAAATTCGTACACCCACATATGTTGCAGTTAATCTACAAAGGATACCTCCATCAATGATTCCAGTCATCCTGAAACTTGAAACAAACTTTTCTAAATTTCAACAGGATATAATGAATTCTCTATCAGGTATGGAGGCTAAAATTGAATCCTTATCAAATTCGGCCATGAATCAATCAGTCAATTCTCATCAACAAGATAGCTTAGTACAGAAACTTGACTCAATGGGAAATAAGCTTGACTGCGCTCTATCACAGCTACATAGAACCTCTACCGAAGTTCTCACCCAGCCCACACTCAACGCATCCTCTAGTCTACACGAGCAACCTCAACATTTACTGCGCAATTTGCAAACTACAAATACTAATCCACATACTGTAAATCAACAACCTCAAACAGCTTCAAATAATGTCTCACAAGTCAGTATGTCAGAATCTACGGGCCCCAGGTCATGGGCTGAATTAGCCTCAGCACAGACTGGTGCTTCTTCCCATAATGACAGACATAGTCATGGTAATGGCTTTACGACAGTGGCTAACAAGAAGGGTAGATCAATTCAAGGGAAAAAGAAACTCAATGAAGACTGCTCACTTAAAGTGATACCTAAAAAAATAACAGTTTTTGTTGGGCGTCTTGAAAAATTAACAACAACTGATAACGTACTGGACTATATTAGGAATGCAGGTGCAGTACCTCTCTCATGCAAGAAACTATCAGGAATATCGAAAACTGGCAGAGAGTTCCAATCATCAGCCTTTCTTGTCACATGCGAAGCTAAATTTGAGGATATTATCTACAATGAAAATACATGGCCTGAGGATTGCACTGTCCGTGAATGGTTATTCAACAAGCCTCAAAACTAATTCATTATAAATGGCTACTCCAACTGATACACCTTACAATTACAGCCTCTCAGATCAGCTTTCTACTATATATCAGTCTCCTATCATCGATCCTACCACTGTTCCCCTCCCCTTATCGGAAAATGATGTTCGTAACGTCAATATCGAATACCTTGGTAACATTCTCAACGATGATATTGTATCTGCAAGTAAGCTAGGTCATTACTCTCCTGAAGAGTCTAATTCTATAATCAATAATACTTCTATGGGATTGCTCATCTTCCATATTAATATTAGAAGCTTAAATGCAAATCACAATAAACTATTGGATTTATTAGCTTTATATGATAATCAGTTTGATATTATATTATTGAGTGAAATTTGGTCTACTAATATTTGCTACTTTACTAATCTAATCCCTAATTATACTTTCATGCCTTTTCCGCCTATTAATCAAAATGCTGGAGGTGTCGCTTGCTTAATAAAAAACTCTTTGTCCTTTAACATAATTGCATCTCATAATGACTATAATGCTTTCAATTCTGCTTTTGAATTTGTCATATTTGATGTTATCACAAACATTGGTAAGATTCGTATTAATCTACTGTATCGTCACCCTCATAGCTCTGTTTGTGAATTTATAGAGGCTTTTACTGATATTTTCTCTCTTTATAAACCCACTAAACGTAGTTTAATAATTGGTGATATTAATATTGATTTATCTAAACATGATATAAATTGTAGTGTTAAACGTTATGTCGACATGCTAGGAATGTTGAACTTTACTCCTCTCTCTGTTGTGCCCACCCATTGTATTAGCAATTTATCCAGTACAATTATTGACCATGTATTTAGTAATTTCGTTACAGTTGATAGTGCACGCAACCTCAGCAATATATTGTGTCTAACTGTAATTACTGATATCAGTGACCACTACGCTAATATAATCGCAATTATTCCTATAAATAAACGTATTAACTTCACGGATAGACCGAATATTCGCATTTATAGCCAAACCAAGATCAAAAATTTTAAATTTGATCTCGCTACTAATATTAAATGGTCAAATATTTATAATTCAAGTAACGTTAATGAATGCACTGATTACCTCCTTGAAAGCTTACGCACATTAATGAATCAGCATTTTCCATTAACGCGATGCTCACGCAGTTCATATAGAGACAAACCCTGGATTACAAATGAACTAAAAAGAGAAATTAATTTTAAAAATAAACTTTACTATAAATTTAAGAAAACAAATTGTTTTAAGGATGAAATGAACTACAAAGCTTTTAAAAGCAAACTCGAATTAAAATTAAATGTTTTCAGACAGAAATATTACAAGGGAATACTTGATAAACGTCTTAACTCCATTAGAAACATCTGGTCATCCTTAAATAATGTACTAAGTTATTCTACTAGGAAAAAAGAAACTAATATTAACAAGCTTACTATAGGGGATAAAGTTTTACATGATAAACTTCTTATAGCTGAGGAGTTTAATAAATATTTTAGCTCTGTGGGTAAAAAATTGAATTCTAATTTCCCTTTCTCAATCCCCAATTGTCATGAATACCTACGTGGAAACTTTAACCAAAGTATATTTCTGGCTCCTACTGATCCCACTGAAGTTCTAAACATTATTAACTCACTAAAAAACACTAATTCGACTGGCCCTGATAACATAAGTAGCAAAATCTTGAAAATTGCCTCTGAAATAATTGCTCATCCAATTTGTCATATAATTAATAAATCCTTTGAATTTGGTGTATTTCCAATGGCTTTTAAATTATCTAAAGTTATTCCCATTTTTAAAAAAGGTAAGCACGATTGTATTGACAATTATAGGCCTATATCCCTTTTAAATACAACTAGTAAAATTTTTGAAAAAATACTTTATAAACGAGCTATGGTATATCTCAATAAATATCATATACTCTATAAAAATCAATTTGGTTTTCGTCAGGGCCACTCAACCACTGATGCCTTGTTCAGTAGCTGCAATATGATTAGGATGGCAAAAGGCAACAAAAACCACATACTAGGCATGTTTCTCAATCTTTCAAAAGCATTTGATACGGTTGATCATGGGATCCTTCTTCATAAATTATATCACTATGGATTCAGGGGTAATGTGTTTAACCTTCTTACTTCATATTTATCTGGTAGATCCCAATTTACCTGTATTGGAAACACTATTTCTTCTACCTTACCAATTACTACAGGTGTCCCTCAAGGCTCTATTCTTGGGCCGCTCCTCTTCTTAATTTATATTAACGATATCCAATACGCTTGCAATAATGTTAATTTGAAGTTATTTGCGGATGACACTAACATATTTGTTAGTGAAAGTAATTTAATGGATTTATTTAATTCAAGTAATTATATCTGTGATAAGTTATTCCATTGGTTTAAATGCAATCGTTTAACAATTAATATCTCTAAATCTGCGTATATCATTTTTTTCCCTAGTGCTGCTGATAATCAATTCTTTGACGATCATAATCTTAAGATTAAGTTGAATAATGTCGAGCTCAACAAAGTTAACTCAATCAAATTCCTAGGTATATGGATTGATGATAATCTAAATTTCAAGCAACATATTATATATTTATCTAAAAAAATCAATAATCTAAACTCTATGCTATATGCTCGAAAACAATTTCTACCTGCTTACTGTCGTGAAATGATTTTTCATACTCTTATATACTCATATGTTACGTATGGAGTTGAAGTTTACGGTAATACAACTGAGTCTGCTCTTCATCCATTACATGTTTCTATTAATAAAGTCTTGAGGAATCTACAAAATCATAATCGTTTCTACAATGTTAAGCAACTTTATATGAATTATGATATCCTTCCAATTGCCCTTTTACATAAATTCTCAATTGCTAAACTTATATATAAGCATTTACACTTTCCTAATAATTTGTCTACTGCTATTAGTGATCTTTTTATTCATAGTAAAACCTCGCACAACTACATAACCAGATTATCATTAACTGACCATCTATACTTACAATCTAACCGTGCATTCTTCTCTTCGACGCTATTCAACAGCTACAAAATTTGGAATAGTCTACCAGACCATATCAGATCCATCCAATACCGTAATAGATTCCAAAAGCTTCTTAAAAATCATCTACATGCTAGTTGGTCATCATAATTATTCATGTTTCTCAAGTGTCGATTTGTTATTTAATCTGCTATATTCTTACTAACTTAATTTTTAGTCTGGATCGATATGATAGCCTAATTATGCTACACTTCTAAAGTCTAATAACTTAAATTTAACTTATTAACTTAAATAATTTAATAGCACGTAAATTTACGTGTTTATATGTTTTATCGGTGGCCAGCAAGATAGGGGTATGCCCTCACTGGTGGCCGATATGCTAGTAGCTATTTGATTGCTATGTCTTGAGCCCATCTGCACACCTGTGTTTATTTTAAGTGCACTTTTTATAGTTTTGTGTTATTATGACCTACACTATGTTGAATCTGTGTTTGTAATCTGTAATTGTCAATGGATTGGTGTTGATGCTGAAATAAACACATATCTCTTTAATATGTTTCAGAGCAATGAACATGAAAGTTGTTACTGATAATAGTGGTCATGGTTTTCAGTTTCGTCTGCCTGGATTCAAATATGACGATTTCGACAGAGCCGGTACTAAAATTCTCTAGATTTTTATTAAAATTGCTAGTAGATAATGCTGTAAAACTTTGTATAACTAACCTTGACCATATAATATGTGCTTATGGTTAGTTGGCTTAGTAGATGGAGCAGACGGTATAGCTCGGGTAATCAATCAATCAATGTTAATAAGAATTTATATGTTTAGTTCCTCGCCATAAGGTAATGCCAGGGACATCTCACCCCTAGTAGGAGAATGAAGTAACTTCAGAGAAATTGGAGCAAGTGGAACTGAATCCCCGTATGCCCCCCCTCTCCTCTCACTTTAACCACTGGTGTCTAAGGATATATACGACGGATTTCTATGAAAATGATATAAGGCTAGTTAAAATTTTGTAAGATCTGGCCAATGGGTCCTTAGAAATCACATCTCTCTTCTTATCATAACGCTTGCTTGAAATAGCAGAGGTTTTTAGACGTATGGCGTAGACTACTTTAATAAGCTTTTGCTAAGTAATGTCAAGCCCCTTAAGCGACAGATTGGTTTGAATTTCTGATGAACAGTCGGAGATCGGATGGTTCTATACGTTATGTTTTCTGCTGCATTCACGCAGGCTTCCCGAGTCCTGTCCGACTGAACAGGATGATGGAATCATTTAGATTTGTGAGCCACACTAGCTTCAACGTTGAACAGAACTATTCCGGGAATAGGCTTTTCTTTCTACTGGGAAGTCACTTTGTCATTTCAAACACCCTGTACGACAAAGCGGCTCTAAGGCTTCCCTTAAGATTCGACGGACGACCGATTCGTGTCGGCAAAACTTCTGCGGATTTTTACCACCGGCTTTTCCTCGATCCAACCAATCCTTTGGAAGACATGAGATTCTACATACCTAAAGAGGAAAACCTCCTGGCATCTCGTCTGCTGAGAATCGTTTGCGTTGATAGAGGTAACCAAAAGCCGGTTGAAATACCGGAAGAGATCAGAGTAATTCTAGCGGAAGCCTCACGATGCGCTTCCGAATACGGCGCAGTGAGTGAATTTCCGGAAATAAAAATTTCCACTGAGATTCCCCCCGAGGCTTTCACTTTCCGAACCCACCCCAGGTACTCCGATATGGATTGTTATTTCCATGTAAATCAGGGATCTTATTTGGAGTTTTGTTCGGAGACGGCAGCTCGAGCTGGTAGAGCTGGTGCCTTTCCCAGATTTGGTAATGAAGACATTTGTTTCCGGAAAGTTCGAACGGTGACTAATCTGTATTCTACGGAAAGTTTTCCAACCGACGAGCTCTCGGTGGCTGTATGGGAAGATCCCGCTGATCCTACTGCAGCACTGTATTTCGTTGTTAAGAGAGCTAAAGACGACCAGTTGGTCTATAGGTCGAAGTTCGTCTTTCGACCTCTTGAAGATTTCTTAGGGTTATGAATGGGTCGTCTTTAGACCTCTGGAGGATTGTAGTTAAATGATTTGTTAGAGTTATGAATGGGTCGTCTTTTGACCTCTGGAAGATGGTAGTTAAATAATTTGTTAGCCTAATGTTAGGGTTATGAATGGGTCATCTTTCGACCTCCAGAGGATTATAGTTAAATGATTTGTTAGAGTTATTAATGGGTCGATGCTCTGGGGGCTTTTTTGAAGCTCAAATTGAGATAATCTGTTGATCTGCAATTTATTTGTTTTTATAATTGCTAAGAGCCTGAACTACAGTCAGTATTAGTCTATAAGAAATTATATTAAGTGGTAAATGTAATTGACTTATTTGTGATACAGAAGTGCCAACATATTCAAAACTTGTAAAAATTATTACGTTGATTATAAGTAAAACACGTGTATTTTTTCACTTAGATATATTCCAGTGTTTTTATAATACCGTTTCAGAAGCAATTTATTAGCCGGTCTTATATAAGACTTACATGTATTTAAAAAAGCTTTGAAATCTAACAATTACTTTGTTAAATATGTGTTCACAGTTTTCTTTTTTATTGTGTTATTAATTATATATTTATTTAGCCTGCACATTACTTCCTCTACAATCTGTGCATTTTCTGTAATGTTAAGAAAACTATAAGATAAAGACGTTTCTCTGGCTAGCCTTGTTTATCGAGAGATTGTAATTTCTTCCTTTACTTCATTATCATCGCTACTGGCTTTAGCCATTGGCGATGTCAGTAAGATAAAGATACTCGGCCGCGGATCAGTATGTGAGTGTTAAAATCCTGGGCTCACCCGTCACTGATATCGCTTTTGAGTGAGGAAACTGACGTTAACATTAGCTTTACCAGCTTTCTACTTTTACCATCTGAAAAACGCAGAGAGTTGCAATGCAACAAAGAGTAAAACATTTGCGAGCAGTAATATATCAGATAAAGAACACTACAGAAATGTATAATTAATTAGGCATCAAGTTAAAGTCCATGCAGTTTCATTATCGTACTAATTAGCAGTCCTTTATTTAACATACATGTAGCTAAGTGTAATTGTAAACAAATGTAAATGTCACTAATAGTTGATAACTCTCTGGACTTTTTCTTGTTGAGTTAACTTGAAAACAAATGTATATTTCGCTAATAATTGATAAAGTTATCAAAGAGAATTCATTGATTCTTGTCTTTGAGATTAGAATGTAACACTAATATACTATTATGTGCTCTCTTAAAAATTCTGACTTTTACAAATCAAGCTGCAATAGGGACTGTAGAGGGTTGTTGTTAGATTATTTGTGTTTCCTTGTGTCCTTTGAACACTTAATGTGGCATTTTGCTTAGAGCGTCGCTTTGAAGTGATACTTATTGATTGATTGATCGATCGATAGAACCAGAGAATAACAAATGTAAAAAGCTAAATCTAAAATGGTTACAATGTTAAGATAACATTTGAAAGTGTTCTTAAGTCGTATGCTAATAAACTTTATAAGCAACACTGTAGCATTTTAATTTATTTTGTTGCTTGTGCGTCCTGTTTAATCTGGTTTCTACATTTGTACTGTTGAGGTGATGTTGTTGATAATTATGCATAAACATTATTTGCTTTGAAACATTTCTAAGGAAACCCTAGTTTTTGAATTATAGTATTAGTAATATAGTGAACTCTGACTATTATTTTTTGTAGATTATATTGCTTGTTCGGCTGTGCCTTATAACAGAGAAGTCGTTTGTTGCAATCATGTGTCATGAAATATTTGTCTGCTAAATTTAGCATTATTCTAACATTAGTGTTAACACGTATCATCCTAGATTCAGCTTCAACTATCTGCTTTCAACCATTTCTACAGAACTCCTTGGCACCTCGGATTCGAGTTGGTTGGTTTGAAATCTCGAAATATTCACAGTCCACGGTGACTCTGTACTTGTTATAGATTCAGGACTTAAATGGCGATTTTGTCATGACCGACGGTGGCTCTTCAATTGTTTTGTCATGCAATTACGACGTAACTCTCGATGTTGTCATTGTCAGCGATGGCAACGACATCTACTTGTTGATACTACGACATCTGCAACGACATCTACTTGTTGCAACGACATCTACATCGACGCTACTTGTTGTTGTTGCTTCAGGTCATGTCGCTATTACGAAGCTAAATCGTTTGATGGAGACGAGTCGATTCAGCCTTGCCGCAGGGCACGGGCTCGCCCTGCCGCCCTCCTACCTCTTCTTCGTACTCGGCTCCCACCTCACCCTCTCCCCCAACCTTCAGGGGCTCGCCAGTGTCCACCTTCCGCTCATCTTCGAGAGTCGTCCCGTCAAGGTAGGAACCAGTTCTCTCGATGTCCTACAGCGACTCTTTCTCGACCCGAGTCCAGACAATCCCGTCCACGATTACATCAAAACTCCCAAACCTGAGTCCGTCCTGACGTCGTACGTCTTTAGATACGTATCGCTGGACAGGGACACCCGTCGCTCTAAACCCATTCCAGACGAGGAGAGGACCCGAGTGAACGGTCTGATCGGATCAGGTGGTAATATCGCCGTATTTCCTCGGATAGACCTGCTGGAAAGGCCTCAAGAGGGAGCGGGCAGCTTCACCCACGAGATTCAGCCTCGATACAGCGACATGGATGCCATGTTTCACATCAACCAGGGAGTCTATCTCGACTACGCCACTGAAGCGGCCGCAAGGGCTGCGGCAGCCGGGGCACTGGAGAGATTTGGTTCGGAGGATATCTGCTTTCGTAAACTGGAGGCGGCTTTTAATATTTATTCCTCCGAGAGCTTTCCGTCAGATCGATTGTTGGTGACTGTCTGGGAGGATCCAGTTGATCCGTCAACAACGCTTCATTTTGTTATTCGAGGGAGTGATGAAAGGAACGATGGAAGGAGTGATGGAAGGAGAGATGGAAGGCTGGTCTATAGGTCTAAGTTTATCTATAGGGCGGCGGAGAATGATTCTCAATGAGTGAAAGGTCGTCTCGTTGATGAAGCATGCTTTTCTAGAAAGAGAAGGGAAGATTTATAGGCCTTTTAAAATTAGATTTAGATGATTCTATATTGTCGTGAAGCGGTGAACGTGCTTTTAATTTATGGATTGCTTTTTGGTTTGGATTTCGAACTCTCATTTTAGAACATTTTCAACGTTGACGCTTGATTGGTTTAATCAATTTTACACTAGATGCTTCTATATTATTTATAGGTGACGGTGTACAACATACATGTATATTAATTACAATTTTATAGTGATATAGACGATATTTTTTATAAGAAATATAGATACCAGAAATTGACATGAGTTCTAGATACTGTCGTGTTGTTCGGCGTATTTGGCAGTTTTGTTATCACTAAGATCGACGCTAAATGTTTCAAATAGATTAGCCCAAATTCTGCTCTGAAAACTAATTAAAACTGAAGCCTATTGTAAAGTTATTACATCGATGCGGACGCCTGCAAAATGATGTTATGTTAGAAAGCTAAAGTTTAGGTAACAATTGAGGTTTTGAGCATGAAAACAATTTAGCCTACAAGTGAAAATTGTGCTATTTGGAGGAAAAGGTAAAGAAAGTATAAGAAGGTGAGTATGATATTAAATCGATGACTGCCTTCGTGAAAGTCAGGAGGTATCGACTAAATGTTGGGATTAGACTGTACAAAAAGTGGGGAGTTTACACACACCCCCTCCCTGTCTACCTGTTAAGATAAATATTATATATTCAACAATGTACATTGCTGATTAATTCTGATTTACTGCCTGTAACCCTGCAAAAACATTAGTAGAATTACCTGTAAGAGATATACATGTGAGAGAATTACATATCAGAGATTTAGATGTGAGAGAATTACATTAAAGAGAATTACCTATCAGAGAATTACATGCTAGAGAATTAAATGTGACAGAGTTGCATGCTAGAGAATTACATATGAGAGAATTACATGTGACTGTAAGAGAATTACATTTAAGAGAATTACATGTGAGAGAATTACGCGCGACAGAATTACATGAGAGAATTACCTATCAGCGAATTACATGTGAGATAATCTGCAAATGCAGATTGCGGTGGGGGGGGGAGACAAAGATGCATAATTTGACACTTTTCTATGTTTTTTATTATCTTTTACATAATTGGTTTCTTTTCTATCCCTGTCGCACGAAAACTTTATCGTTAATCACATGAAGCATGCAATTTTAAAAACTTTCTCAGCGTGTTCAGAATTTTATTGGTTAGAGGATTTTTGTTATTATATTATTGATATTGTACTTCTTGTTTCGACCGTAGCACTTGGAATTATAATAAAAAAAATTAAACTAGTACTGCACAGTGTAGGTCTACATGTACTTAACATAACTTATTTTATGCTAAGTAGGATTTCATTGATGTGATTGATCTGTGAATTTTGTGAAATAAAACATATTTTCTTCCTATTTTCTTAAGTTATGTTTTGTTTCTTTTTACTTATTTGGTTTTGAACATAATTTATTCATCATATCAGCGTCTAGGCTACAGTAGACAATAAAAGTGAAAGTTCTGTCTCTAGGCTACAGTAGACAATAAAATAGAAAGTTCTGTCTCTAGACCGTTGATACTGTAACTTCATATGTTTCTGTCAGAAACATTAGAAGCGACAGCACAGGGCTGTGGTTATTTGAAAAGCTGGTGTTAGCGTCAGTTTCCTCACTCGAAAGCGATGTCAGTGACGGGCGAGCCCAGAATTTGAACCCCGTTCATACTGATCCGTGGTCGAGTATCTTACCGACATCGCCACTGGCTCCAGCCAGCGACTTGTCTCAATGAATAAACAAGTCTAGACTAACTCTAAACAAGAAAATCTGCACGATTCAATGCGCCACATTTAATTTTGCATATCAAGTTTTCTTATATGCAATGAAGGCATCAAAAAAAAATTAACCATTTAGAGTCGGGGCATAGACAGAGTTAGCAAATATGACTAATATTTGGATATGGTATTCAACTTTTTATATCTTCACCAAATTTGTAAATTTTATGCGAAATTAGATATGTTCCCAAAATGGAAACGTTGGACTGTATAGAAATAACTACACTTTCACAGACACAATGCAAATACAGCTTGAAATAAAGATGCACAAATTTCTGTGAATTAACCAAAACACAGGTTCTATTTATAAATTGACTTAATTTCTATTTATAGAATGACGTCATTTCTATTCATACATGTAGAATAATAATTTATTTTCAGGTTTTCTGAACCCGGTTAGAGTAGTAAGGATGCTGGAAACAAGCCGCTTCAACGAGGAAATACCCATGGAACCGGTCGATTCCAACATACTTTACTACAGGCTCGGAAGCATAGCTCGTTTCACGAGAACCCTATACGACCAGGCGGCCCTCTATCGTCCTCTAATCTTCGACTACCGGCTTGTCCGTCTGGGAAATTCATCCGCAGATCTACTCCAAACATTATTTCTCGATCCAGGCGATGGTAACGGAATAATGATGCCTCGAGATAAGAACGATATTCTTTTATCAATTAAATCCATTGAAGTCTGTGTGGACGGTTCCACCAGGAAACCTATTCCCATTCCCAAGAACGACCTGGAAGCGTTCCAGAGAGTCCTATCTCAGCCTGATGTGTTCGGCGTGCAACTGGAATTCCCAAAAACGGGATTTTCCGCTGATGATCCTGAGCGATGCTTCAGATTTGACATACAGCCTCGAATGAGTGATATGGATTGCTTCTTCCATATAAACCAGGCAAACTACATGGAGTACTGTTGCGAGACTGCGGCAAGAGCTTCCACGGAAGGGTTTTACGCCGGTTTCGACGGCGATATCTGCTTCCGTAACCTCGAGTCAGTGACGACATTCTACTTCCAGGAGTGTTTTCCCACGGAGAACCTTATAGCGTCCACATGGGAGGACCCAGAGAGACCAGGACGTGGGATCTACTTCGTTATACGCAAGCAGGGAGGGGAGGCAGTGTTCCGTGCGAGGTTTGAGTATCATCCTCCAGAATAGTAGGGTAAACCACTTCAGCTGCCATCCTATAGTTCAGTTCTTTAAACCACTTCAGTTATCATCCTATAAACTACTTCAGTTACCACCCTATAGCTGACATTTTTACGCCACTCTAGCTCAGCTATTTTAAGCCACTCTAGCTCAGCTATTTTAAGCCACTATAGCTCAGCTATTTGACGCCACTGTTGACCAGTCTTTTTATGCCAGTCGTGTCCCGCTGTTTATGCTGCTGCGGTAGCTCTACTGAATTATCACTCGTGGTATAGAAACTACTCTGAATGTTATTTATGTAATTGAAAGTAAACTCAAATATCTTAAAAAATTAAATGAATTTTTTTTATGATTTAATTTTTTATGAGTTTCAATACAGATCACAATTATAGGCTTAGTACACTTAAGGAGCTTAGTACAGTTATAGACTCAGTACCGTTACAGATCTTAGTACAATTATAAGCTTAGTACAATTACAGATCTTAGTACAGTAATAGGCTTAGTACAATTACATATCTTGCTACCATATTGGTACAGTTAGGACTCTTAGTACATTTACAGGCCTTCGTATAATTAATTACACATCTTACTATCCTCCAAATCTTATATTATATATTCTACAGTTTCTTCTTAGTACAATTATACGGCCTAGAACAATTACATCATTGGGCTTAGCCAATATTTTATTGTCGCATGTACTTCAAAGAAGCAAAGCAAGTTACCGTCTAGATAACAATTTGCTAAATAAATCTTCCAGTGAATTGGACTTGATATACTGTAGATATATACTATAATAATTTGGACGATTCAAGATGGGTTTTGAATTTTAAAGAACACAAATTGCTCAGGTCTTCGTATGACGATCATTATTATTGAGCGACATATATAAATTAAATTAAAGGCTTTACGCTGTGGTAGACAAGTTATGACATCAGAGAAATATATTTTACTGTGTCCAGTTTCGCTGCTACAACATCAACAAACAAAAGCTACGGTAAATAAGTCAAGATCAATCACTACAGTATCCATTATGTACAATCGTATTTCTACTGAACGATCATCTATTTGTATTTGTCAGTGATTTGGTGTTGATGCTGAAATAAACACACATATATATATATCTCTCTCATCTATATTACAGCAACGACTGTTCTTAGAATGTTCGACTGAGAAAGTGGCTCATCAGTTACGTTTCCGACTGCAGATCACTATGTACAGTGTTCAAATTCTAGGCTATAAATGTCGCAGTGACGTTTCGAGAGGTGAAACTGCAGTTTATATATTTTTTGGTTTTATATATATTGTCCATATACTCACTGGCCAGTGGCGACGTCGTTAAGATCAGTATGTTCGACCGCGGATCAGTATGTGCGGGTTCAAATCCTGGGCTCGCCCGTCACTGTCATCGCTTTCGAGTGGGGAAACTGACGTTAACAATAGCATTACCAGCTCTTTTATACTCCTAAAGCAAAGCAAATCTACCAATACCAAGTGTGTTTAGATCTAGTTTTAAAAGTTGATTTAATTAAGTTCTATAGTCGGCATAGCATACAGCTATGACTATTTTTCAGAAGCACCAAGTTCATGTTCATGATATCATTCAATCAATCAATAAGAATTTAACGTCTGGTTCCTCGCCATAAGGCAGTGTTCATGTTCATGACGTGGTTCATGACACGACATACATAAACTTACAATAAATTAAATGCTGAAGAGAAAACACTAAGAAATACTAAATTTATAAGAGCAATTTTATATATTTAAATTCATCGAAATGTAACCATTTCAATTTCGTAAAATACAATCCACTAAAAAACCTACACAGCTGCAGCAAGGGATAGAAAACAACTATTATAAATTTCAACAAATTAGCGGTCCATGAGAACACTGGAGGATGAAGAACCGGGTTCAGATGTTTTAAAATTGAGTAGTTCCTTTAAACGATCGGCATACTCCATCTCTTCCTGCAATACACAATTACACACATTACATACACAATTACACACATTACATACACAATTACACACATTACATACACAATTACACACATTACATACACAATTACACACATTACATACACAATTACACACATTACATACACATTACACACATTACATACACAATTACACACATTACATATACACATTACATACACAATTACACACATTACATACACAATTACACACATTACATACACAATTACATACACAATTACACACATTACATACACAATTACACACATTACATATACAATTACACACATTACATACACAATTACACACATTACATACACAATTACACACATTACATACACAATTACATTTTAATACACGCACTAGTACACTATTACAAAATTATTACACTATTAATACAATATTATACCACAACATATTCTATTACATATTCATGTTACCTCGTGGGTTTGGGATTCGAAACCACGAGGGTTCAATTCATCTCAGGATCTATCTTCATGGTACTCTTATAAGCCTACTTTTATAGGCCTGCTCTTACCAGCAGGCGGCTGCATTGGTAGCATGCTGATCGTATTTGAAGTCATGCAGGAACGTCTTTGACAATTACTGTCGACTAAACTGCAATACAGTAACAATAGATACAAACTTCTGCTTTTTAAATCTTTCCTCTCGTACACTCTAACTCACCTGATATTCCGGTTTTTCCGCTAGAAACTGAACTCTGAGCGAGAGGAGCTGCGACAGTTTGAACTCAGGCCTATGACACTCGGCCTGGGCTCTCTCGCAGTCTGCCACCAGACTGAGCAGAGCCAACATGAGCTGCTCGTGAAATGAGCTGTGTTCCGTGTGGAGCAACCCCACTAGCTGCTCTACCATACCCATGTCACAGAGCATATCTAATCAATCAATCAATCAATTAATCAATCAATCAACATGAGCTGCTCGTGATATTAGCTGTGCTCCGTGTGGAGCAACCCCACTAGCTGCTCTACCATACCCTTGTCACAGAGCATATCTAATCAATTAATCAATCAATCAATTAACATGAGCTGCTCGTGAAATGAGCTGTGCTCCGTGTGGAGCAGCCCCACTAGCTGCTCTACCATACCCTTGTCACAGAGCATATCTAATCAATCAATCAATAAGTCAACATTACTTAGCATTGGAAGACAACGCAGCTTTCACCTGCCAATAGTCATCTCCAATCAATCAATCTATCAATGAACCTGAACTTTAAAATATAGCTGTGAAGTAAGCAGAGTATCCCTAGCATATGACCACATATGATCACAGAACAAACTTAAAAGAATCTAGTGTTGTTGTTATTGTTACAGTGTTAGAGTTGCTGTAGTTGTTTTAATGCATGCTAGTGTTGTTGTTGTTGTAATGCTAGTGTAGTTGTTGTTGCAATGCAAGTGTTGAGTACGTAAATTGCATACCACATTATCCACATAGAATAGTTAAATCGACAGTCAAGAGCTGATATATAAATTACACAATTAATTAACTTTTTCTGACTCTAGTTAAACTAAACAAGGATTAAATGGAAGTTGATGCAGATAAATTAACCCTTTTACAGTAACAAAAATTCAAATAATCAAAAAACTGCTCGAAATGGGTCACTTATAGAGTTTATTGAAAGCATTTTAGGTAAGATTTCTAATAGAAATCTAATAAAGTTTTAACCACTTATAAGAAAATTATTTTGAGTGGCATAAAAATACATTCTTTTGAATGAAAGAAGTACTATTATACAATAAAGAAGAGTTATTTAATTAGTATTATTATTATTATTAGTTAGTTAGGTGGCTCACTCTGAAATTCAAAGGATTAAATTCCATATTTTAGCGTTTACCTGAATTAATCCCAAGTGGCATACTATTTGACCTACCAATTCAATTCATTTTCTTCATTACAACTTAGGTTGGATCCTCAACTAACTCATGCAATATTTTGTTAGTTAAAGAAAAACTTAACTGACCTTTAACATTACTTAACTGACCTTTAACATTATGATGTTCTTTAACATCACTTAACTGACCTTTAACATTACTTAACTGACCTTTAACATCACTTAACTGACCTTTAACATCAGGGTAGTCCTGGCAGAGTGACGACAGAAGAAACGTGGCTTTAATGCGTAACTTGTCGATAGTCGTCTGCATCGCTCGTAGTAAACAAGAGAAACCGTCCAACTCTATAAACTTCTCCTTCGTCTCAGCGTTACTCCTCACTAAACCTGGACACAAATCAGTCAGTTCACCAATCAGACATCTGCAATCTAGAACAATAGCAGTCTAGTATGAACTCATTATGAGTCTAGGCGTTAATAGAGTGAAAAATATTCTAGATTTGTAAGATAATCTACCGCGGATCAGTAGGTGCGGGTTCAAATCCAGGGCTCGCCCATCACTGATATCACTTTCGAGTGAAGAAACTGACATTAACGTTATCTTTGCTAGCTCTTAATGATTTTAAAAGATTTCTTTAGTCAGCCCTCAATCAATCCTGATTGCTTTCAGCCTTAAATCAATCATAATCAAAATATATTCTATTACTTCTGTATATACATTACACAACTTATCTCAAGAGTCTTAGAGGTGCTTTGGCCCGTTAAGGAAAAATTAGCCTGTGCAAGTCACAACTGATTTAAAAGACATTTGAAAGTCTATAATTGGAGAAACAAAAATTAATTATGTTGCACATAACCAATGCAAACTTGGCTGAGGTAAAGGTACATTAATATCCACTTAGAGGCGTCGAATTATATGAAATTTTTGAACAACGATTAATTTTTAGACAGTTAAGATTACAAGGAAGGTTAATGACTGAATATACGAGTATCTAAACAAGAAGGAAAGTAGAAACCATAAAAAAAGCTATATCTCTGGTATAAATCAATTTCTCAACTATATATAAACGACAAAATATCATTGCAGTTCATAGTAATTAACAATATCAACTTACATGACAAAGCATAGAGACACTTTACTCTAACTATCTCTTTCTCCTCCTCTCTCTCTATTTTTTTCAACAACACTGACATTAGCTCTGCCTCGAGCACTGCCTGTTGACCTTTAGGGTTATTCTGGGTCAAGGCCGCTATAAGGTCGGCTGTCCGCCATTGTAATTCTGCTGAGTCATCATGAAGTAACCGCTGCAGCATATAACAGCCACCAATCTGAAAGAAATCTACAAACACAGCAATCAAAATATAAATATACAATCGAAGATAACATTAAGCAAGGAGGAAAGAATACGATGATACATATACAAGCACTTGACTTTGAATACATTACCACACAAATCACATAATAAACAGTTTACCTAACGATTTTCAAAATAGGCAGTGCTAAATGGTGAAAATCCAGTGATTGATGTAAATCACAACACAAGACGTGATCTATTTGATGAGAAAACATGTTGATTACAGATACAGATAGAAGAACTTTAGATCAGAGGATGATGAATTTCAAAGATTGAAACAAAGAATGAAACTGCAAGACTGCCTAATGACATAATAAAATGAGATTTCAAAGATCCGCATACTAACGTGATCATTAGCATGAAATATTTACTTACTTTTTAAAATCAAATAAAAAAAGATATCCGATAAGGTAAATGAAAAGGAACGTTCAAATATTAAATATTTTTGTATTTCTTAATTATGCTTGTTAAAAATATTAATGTATTACAAATTTCATTTAAGTGAAGTCATTTTTAAATATTAATATAAATTGCAGTGAATGCAATTTAATTACTTATATGTACAGTACAGTTCTTACATTTATTTCTTTCATTTATTAGTTTAATTTATATCAATAAAACTTCTAGAAGGATACTACCATTGGCAAGATCAATGTCTTCACAATATTCCTTCAAGCTCTCTAGACATATCTCTTTATCTTCTGCCGATGAGTCAGGATTCAACAAGAGCTGAATATTTTCCAGCATCTTCTTCACTGGATCATTCCCTGTCATGGCCGCTAGAGCTTCCTCCAGCCATTTCTTTCTCTGCACATTTACCAACAATTCTTGTTAAAAATCACATCAATCAAACACTGGCAGTACATTCTTGCCTACAATTCAGTTACTTGGATTCAGTTACAAGGATTAGGTTACTAGGCATCGGTTACTACGATTCGGTTACTATGATTCGGTTACTAGGATTCGGTCACTAGGATTCGGTAACTGGGATTTGGTTACTAGGAGAATCGGTTACTAGGATTCGGTTACTATGATTCGGCTACCTTGATTCGGTTACTATGATTCGGCTACTAGGATTCAGTTACTAGGATTCGGTTACTAGTATTCGGTTACCTGAATAGGTATCTAGGAGTCTATATAGTAAAGAATTAAATTATAATGGCCAGATTTAAGACTTTAAGACTCTTAATTTTTTTAATACTACAACAAGGATCTCAACATTTCAACAAAATTTGCATAGGAGCATCATAGAGCTTCTTTAACCAATCGTTGTAGACTCATAATGACACCAAAACAGTGGTTTATATAGAAAAACTACACATTTACTTCAATCAAAATGCCCACATTGACTACCTAAAAAGAGTCTATAGAGATATATAGGGAAACATAGTTGAAAGAGCCTGCAAATTTCTATCAGAATCTAAACAGAAAATTTAAGATAAAAGTTGTTAGTAATGCTAATCAGCAATCAAAATGCAAACCCTTTCTCATCTTGTGTTTTTCATATTTCTGTTATATGCCTTACCGCATAACGTTAAAAAAACCAATCTGTACACAATTATGTAAGGATATAATATGTTCTGGATGATAGACATGCTAAGTAAATACTAGATTAATTTAGCAAAGAATATCAGATTCTTAATGAGATAGCTTTAACAAGGTTAAATAGAAAAATCTCAAACTAGACATCAAAAGGTGTAAGTCAAAGTTAGAATACAAAATCACACCTCTTCCGACATCGGCTCCCTATGGGTCGAGGTAGGAGCATCTTCTGCCTGCGTGCTCTCATAACAGAACCTTAACAGTCCTTGAAGGTTAGGCGGAAAACGTCGATTATTATCGGCCATGTCTACTGATTAGTCGCTAAATTAGTAAAGAAGAAATTTATGTCTATATTGTGATCTACAATAAACAAAATATCACTTCATCATAAGTTTTAAATTGAAGGAGGCAACTATGAATGCTGTAAAATTTTATGGATATTACTTTAAACAAATGTTAAAGCCAAGTTTGAAGTCAATTTTCTGCTCAATAGCAAGTCAGTGATTGGAAGAGCACTATATTGAAACACAGCACCTAAGCATTGTCTGTTGAACAGCAATAAAGTTCAGCAAACTTTAATCATACTTTGTCACACCTTATTAATCACGACTGTATCCTTTAAATTTAATCCAACTTATTTCTTCTTTTTAAATGCATTTAGATACTTAACTATGCATCAAATAAAAATTTTAATAAGATTGTTAAAATATCAATACATGAAAGAATTTTTATAGCATTCCAGCCCAATCCTTGGGTAGTAGAGGTCAAAACTACACAAAATCAAATTCAAGTGATAATTCTAGACAAAACCAAATACTGGACAAGACGCTTGGGTGACATATATTAACAACACACTACAAGCTTACGTAATATACTATTATGTTAGAATTAATCCTAACCTAAGCCTAATTCTAGGAAATTTTAATAGTTGTTAAATCTAAACCATAAGATCTATTCAGTATATCTAATCAGGGCAAAGCAATAACAGCATGATTTATTGAACACGAGAGATTGTACCATTTATCAGAAATCGTTAAAGATTAACATCTTATACATATTTTGAAAGCGGGCAATTGCCAATAAGTTTGTTTAGAATTCAAAATATTGTAGATAATCCATTGAAGTTTACCAGCGAAGTTCAACTAAAACTTAACAATTAAATTAACAACACACTTTTTGACAAATTTATACAAAACGTAAACAAACAAACACGGGTGCCATAGCAGCGAATTTAGAAATTCAGATAAAATTATCAGAAGACCAGTACATAGCCTCTCAAGTGCTCTCTCTGATTGCATCACCAAGATACATATTTCTAAATTCTACCGAAGCTAACACCCAGAAAAATCGACTAAATAAGTCTGCTAATACCATGCTCTAATGAAATATCAGTTATTCAGGATAAGGTAAAGTCACCTGAATTTGGGCTCCTATTAGTGGCTTTAAAGATGTCAAAAACCATCTGACACGGTTACGCTGACATTACTACCTTTCTAGAAAACACTGGAATGATCTCGGACATTCTGCAAGATGAGTCTTATGAGGATAACGTGGTTACGTAGGTTTAACCTATTCACCATGAGTATGATATATGTAATCTCTATTTACCTTAAACCGGAATTGATTAAATGTGAAGTTCAACGGGAAACGTATTATGAAAAAGCACTTCAATTTAAAGTACTTAAATTTAAATCTATCCATCTCAGAATGTCTGTCTGTCTGTTTAATAAGACTCTCTCTCTCTCTCCTCTCTCTCCTCTCTCTCTCTCTCTCTCTCTCTCTCTCTCTCTCTATATATATATATATATATATATATATATATATATATATATATATATATATATATATATATATATGCTGACAGAGCTACACAATATTCATAAGCTTTGAAACCAATATTGCAATTTAAAGTACTTAAATTTAAATCTATCCATCTCAGAATGTCTGTCTGTCTGTTTAATAAGACTCTCTCTCTTCTCCTCTCTCTCCTCTCTCTCTCTCCTCTCTCTCTCTCTCTCTATATATATATATATATATATATATATATATATATATATATATATATATATAGAGAGAGAGAGAGAGAGAGAGAGAGAGAGAGAGAGAGAGAGAGAGCTGACAGAGCTACACAATATTCATAAGCTTTGAACCCAATATTGCAGTCACTTAATTGCATCCAAGGCGAACACTCCAACCGTTATGCCTATAAGTGGATATATTCGCTATATATGCGATGACGCAGTTTGCGTCACGAAATACTCCAGGGGGAGGGGGTACCTGAAAATAAAACTTGAAGGGTATCGTAATTATATATATATATATATATATATATATATATATATATATATATATATATATAATCCATGATCCATTCCCTGATAATAAACATAAAGATCGAATGAATTAATTATAAAATATTTGTAATGCCTCCAGTATTTAAAAAAGCCTGGACCAATTATAAGTCCAACATAATGTCATGCAGTTTTCTGCTCGAACACACGTCGATATTAATAATATAAAGTCTGTATAATTATATCCTTTGGACTGATTTTCTGCACTTTGGAATTTACACCGTTTTTGGACCTTCTTTATGCTCTCCGGCTTGATTTTAACTCAATAGTGCTCGCTGTTGTTATTGATGACTGTTACACTCTAGTTGTTGTTATTATAGCAGTTTTATAAATCTGTCTGAATTTATCATCCGATGCCCGGCAGTTCAAATGCTGTACATTGTTTAGTAAGAGGATAACACGAAGATTTTGACTTTGCTGGCTGCGTTGTCAAAAAAAGCCTGTAGATGCCGATGCTGCAGTCACTCAGTCATCATTTCATTTCTGCGGGTGTGGCTTCAGCAGCAGACATGCTGCTAGCAGCTGCTACATTAATGGTGGCAGCAGCTTAGCGTAGCAGCTGATGACAGCGGTACATCAGAGTAGCTGTGAGCTGATGACAGCGGTACATCAGAGTAGCTGTGAGCTGATGACAGCGGTACATCAGAGCAGCTGAGCTCTGAGCTGCTATCAGCTGCGCTCTGTGAAGTCATTTGCCTCCGGCAGCTGCTTGGCCGGTGTTTCAGTGACGGACTGATTGGCTAAAGAGAAATACTAAAATATCGATTGTAACAGCTGTTCGATTATTAGTGTCTTTAAACACATTGAATATTGTAGATTTAAAAAGTTCAATTCTACACTTTAAGCTTTGCTCCTACAATTACATTATAGTAGTTGCAAGTAGATCTATAAAAATGAAAGCGTATACGTTGCATTATACGTTGCATTCCATTTTAGGTGGATTATTGTGAATCAGATTCAGCAGCCTTGTCGGCACCATATGGTCGTTTAATTCATCCAGTATAAATAAACTTTTATGAAAGCAAACGAAATATTTCTTAGTGCTACAATAAAAAGGATAGCCAAGCTGAGTGATAAGTATTATTGAGATAAATGGATAAGTTAGCGGCTTTATCTGCTTCGCAGGAATACTGCATAAAGAGACGTCCCTGACACTGCCTTATGTCGAGGAAACGGACGTTAAATTTTTATTGATTGATTGAAATCAATCAATCAATTGATTATTTGAAATCAATAAATTGATTGATTGATTGATAAAGATCTAGTTGGGATTCGAACCCGTTGATCCATGCTTCCCAGGATATGCTAGCTCTAGTTCAACTCGACCATACGATGATGATGACAATACAGGGTTCAGAATTATTAACGTCATAATCTCATAGAGATAATTATATATATCTATATATATATATATATATATATATATATATATATATATATATATATATCTATAGCTATTATGAAGGCCTATTTGCGCATATTAGCTTACATGTTCATTTATTGTATTTACCTCAGAAAGGCCATACGGTTGGTGAGCGCCTAGGCTCCAGAAATTGCTACAAAATTTCAACCAATGGTAAAGTCTCAAATATGGGATTGGCTGGTGGTATGATGTATGAGAGGATTTGAGATAGTCTATTTGTATCCCGACCCTGGTTAAACTGGGATTCAAGGGATGATGATGATGATGATGATGATGACGATAACGGTGTTCATTTATTGTATTTATTTCTGTAAATTATAGAGATACCATGGCAAAGGTAGCCTACTGTGTTAAACATTAAACATTAAACAGAGTTCGAAGCATTAAGTATGTTGTGAAGTAGAGTGCTTCTACATTTAAATTTAATTCCATTGGAACATATACAAGCCGTCATCGCACCGGTGCAAAGTTTTCTGCCAGAATTATCTGATCACATCTGATGGCTGATGAAAAAGAGCCTGTGTTGGGGTCTTCAGTCAGCCAGTCTCTCAGTCAGGAGCCGTTGACTGGTGAAAAACGTTCTATCATGGAGAGATTTAAGTTTGCTGGAAGCTTTTCCTGCCATATACCTAAGAGATACATACTCTCTGTGGCAGCCATGTTGGGATTTTGTAAGTTAAATAAAGTACTATATATGTGTATAAATTTCACATTAAAGTCAGTTGTGTTTCCAACCTTTTCCACCAAAAGCTCATTTGAAATGAGCCAATTAACTTAACCCAAGTTTACTGCAAAGTAGACTGCTTATTATGGACAGAATACGTCTTAAAACACGCTTTATATACAGGATAGCATCTCAACACGTACATGCAATCCTTAACTTAGTTAATTTAGTCCAGATTGTTCACATATTGACTGAGAGAGAATTGGTTGATCAAGACTTATATTGATTGATACTGATTTATAAAATATGTACGGATGCCCCGCAATGATTTCATATTGATACAGTATTTTTAAATTATTAAAAGCTGAGATTGATTTGCACTAGCTGCTGTGAAACGATTATATTAATTCATTAATCTTTATTTCTTATAGCTACATGTATTTACTATTTCTTCTTTACTATTCTACTTTACTATTTCTTTGTTACTATTTTACTTTACTATTAATTTTTTACTATTTCTGGAGCGCCTTACTCCAGAAATTGCTACAAATGTAAACGAATGAAAAAACTTCAAAAGAAGGTCTATTCGTATCCAAACCCTAGTTAAACTGGGATTTAAGGGAAGATGATGATGATGATAAATCTTGAATTCTTTTCTTATTGCCATTATATTTAATAATTTTCACTCCACTTGTACGCTTGATCCAGATTTGCATTATGTGGACACGTTATCACGTGCGCCTAATCGTTAAGTGAATGAGGAGTCACCGCGTATGGTGCTTGATTGTATCCCAATCACTGATACCTTTAATGATTTGATCGATTATTTTATCCTCATATTATTCCCATTTCATCGATTATTAATTTTCTCGTATTATATCATATTAAATGATAAATTAATTTGGAAAATTTTGATTATATCAGTTACATTGCTTGCTTATTCTTTGACTGCAACAGGTAACTTGTATGCAATGAGAGTGAATCTGAGCGTTGCCATTGTAGCCATGGTGAAAAACCACTCGAAGAGTGAAAATATATTTGTTAACAGTACAGAGGTTCAGGTAGGCGCTACACTGAATTATAACTTATTGGATACAATCGCTGAATATTAGACATATTAAATTTTATCTCTTTCTCTCTCCCTCTACCTCCCTCCCCTTTCTCTCTCTCTCTCTCTCTCTATCTATCTCTATTTGACATCTTTCAGCTTTATTATATACAGGTTCAATGTACATTTTACTGCTCACTGTCTGCTTCCATGCCCTCCTAACTGTCTGCTTCCATGCCCTCCTACCTGTGTGTTACCATGCCCTCCTAACGGTCTGTTTCCATACCCTCCTAACTGTCTGTTTCCATGCCCTCCTAACTGTCTGTTTCCATGCCCTCCTAACTCGTTCAGTTTTTATGCTTTATCGAGTTTTAGCCGGATGTAATAATTTTTTAATGTAATTGTCTTCTGCATTCATATAAATCAGCTATGTAATTTTCTTCTGCATTCATATAAATCAAGTAATAACTCGATAGCTATATAATGGAAATAACTGCTTTATATCAATTACTACTTTTATTAATTGATATTAATTATTAATTTATATCAATTAATATGCATGCACCGAATAAGGAATGCTATTAAAATTAATGGGCTAATAGGCGCAAATCAAATGAATGGCAGGTGTTGATATCAAGGGTTCATACTCATTTGATGTAATTAAAGACTCGATAATTTATACATGAATCAATTTATCGACGTATTGATCCAGCTACAAATATGTCCTCTTTGCTGGATATTTTGGTAGCATTTATGTTAAGTTAATTTTTGAGATATACCTTATGAGGTATTTTTAATTGCCTCTTATTATGCAAGCCTTAATTAACTCTGGACTCTACGAAGACGAGTAGTTTTTTGTTGGTCTTTTCTCAATTGTCTCTTTAACTCTCTTATCTATTACGGGTATCATGAAATTAATAGACGTTAAGTAATTGAAGCTAATTGACATAAAATATATTTAACACTAATTAATTACTAATGTAATCATTCACAAATTAACACTAATAAAATAACAAAATCTAATTAACTAATTAAGACCAATTAATACTAAACCTACAATATAACTGATGGTAGTAGAGCTTTATCGATACTCAATATGTCTGTACCGCAGGAGGAAGCCGAGTTTGACTGGTCCCCCCAGATGCAGGGGATCCTTCTGGGAGCATTCTTCTGGGGCTACACCCTAACCCAGCTACCTGGAGGTCTCAGTTCAGATCATATGCGCCCTGATGTCCTTGTTGGACGAGAAAAATGACGTTAAACTAGAACCAGTTGTCGGAGTTTATGATTTTAATTTGACTGAAAGTTGGCGGAATTTATCAGAATTTGCTGAGATTTTTTAAATAACATAATTTGGACAAAGAGGTAAAATTGGTTAAAGTCAGTTTAATGTCAGATTTATCTCTCAAAAGTGATATCAGTGACGAGTGAGCCCAGGATTTGAGTTCTGCGCGTATGGATCCCCACGTCCTCAGTCTTAAATCATACCGACATTGCCATTGGTTCATCCAAGCATTTTCACCTGAAGGTCAGAAGTTAACCCAATATAACAATAAATATCTAACAGAAATAATAGTAGGTAATTGAACTGCTGCTATATTAAGTTTAAAAGAGTTTAGCAGAAATAGTTGAGAAGAAGTAGAAATTATAGTTAAATAGGAATAATAACATAGTTCTATAGAAATAGAAAAATATTGTTCATCGTTCCATATCCAGGATCCTCATTTTCCTATTCTGCTCCCACTGATTGGAACATTCTGCCCTATGATCTTCTCTAGTGTTCTACTACTTGTTCTACTACTTTCAACTTACATAGTAGGCTGAATTCGCATCTCTTCTCACAATAGATTTATGTAATCTTACGCGATGGTTCTTTTAACACTAGTCTATCGGACTGGCACCATTTAGGATCATTTTCGTTCTCTACAGCACATGTTTAGTCGTTTGCGTGAATCGATTTGCAGTCTCTTTGACGGCTTGACACGCGAGGTACAATAATAGTAGACCGATGCCTAGTAAAGCATCAGGTGTTTTGTGTCACTATTATTTGTTATATTTCCTTTACTAATGTTTACCCGTCTGGTGTCCGGGTTGCCGAATAATAGATTAGCAGTGGTCTGCACGAGCCGTAAAAGGCAACCAAGCACTAAGATCCAAACCTACGTCAGATAGGGCTTTCGGTTGGAGAGCGCTTAGGCTCCAGATTATCTACAAAAATTTTCTAATCCCGACCCTAGTTTAACTGGGATTCCAGACAAAATGATGATAATGATGATGATGATGTTGATGATGATGATGATGACGACGACGACGATGATGATGATGATGATAATGACGATGATGATGATGACGATGATTTGTATTGCCGTTGTATTGCACTGTGCTGTATTTAAATGCACTGTTGATAGGCTGGTTGGCTAATAGGATTGGAGGTAAGCACTTGCTTGGGTTTGGAGTTCTGTGCACGGCTGTGTTGACGATCATGACGCCTCTAGCGGCCAGGATTGGTCAAGTAGCGGGATTCTATGCTCTGCTTATTGTCAGGATTCTAGAGGGACTTTTCGAGGTCTGTTGCTCATCATAAATAAAAGGTTCAAGATTTATTATAATAAAATAACTGTCGTAAATAAATCTTTCTTAGCTCAATTACTCTTAATTTGTTGTAATAATGGGAGGTACTGTGTTTATTGTCACACTTCAGAAGCATAATACTACTCTTTAAGACGACGCGACATACTCGAGCTACCGTCTGAAAGACTTGTTCAAGTGTATTACAGAATGATCGTAACGGAAGTAGGCCTACTGCTTGCTGTGAAGGGATGACAACTACATCATACAAGGCAAGCAGCAGTTCAGTACTGCTCCTTCTGCGAGACGCTTTTAGTTAACTTTACAAATTATTTATGAATTTTAACTTACTTCGCTTAAAATTTGAATAAATTTGAATGCAGAGTGTAGGGTCCAAAAACGGCGCAAGCCAAATCCGGGAATTCAGTTCGAGGAAGGGTACTAGTGGAACGGAGGTTTACGTGTTGGTCCCAGTTCCTGTGCAATAGTTGAATAGGAGATGTCAAAGAGAAAAGCTTTCAACCGTCTATGAAACTGTTCATTCATTGGGAAAGGGTGATCAGAAGAAGATGAGGGTGCGAAAAGTGGAAGGAAGAGAATTCCAGATCTGTGGAGCACTGTTCTGGAAGGAGCGCTTGGAGAGCTTACTGCAAGAAGGAATACTAGGTCTTTCTAGAGTAACTAATTTAGACGACCTAGTGGATGACTGCATGGAGGAAGGCTGACTCACTTAATATATGTAGGACATGTAACCTTTACCCGAGGTAGTAATAGACTTGTATGCCAGAGAAGCTGCCTTGTAAACAATGCGTTCTCTGACTTTAAGCCAGTGCAGAGACTTCAGGAAAGGAGTCACGTGGGAGTGCTTAGAGCGGTTGAAGACTGCACGTGCAAGGGAATTCTGAATGAACTGCAATCTGTCGTTCTCAATAGAATGATACTATGATGTATTATAGCAGTTATATATATATATATATATATATATATATATATATATATAAGAATACCATAAACCATAATATCATCAATTGGATGATCCAGGTCGAAACCCGGTCCTACTGCCTTTGACTCTCTTATGGCACAGAAAAGCACGTAAAACTCAGCTATTAGCTAACATTAATTATAAAAGTGAGTGTAATAATATTTCTGCGCAGGGAGTCACCTACCCGTGCATGCACACGCTGTGGAGTAAGTGGGCTCCCCCTCTAGAGAGAAGTCGTCTAACTACCATAGCCCTCTCAGGTTTAGATTCGCTTTTATCTGCAATTATTTTGTTTTATTTTTATTATATTTTTGATTTCTGTTTCGTTTCTCTGGAACTGATAATGTTGTTTAAACAGATCTATGAAATTCATCTAAGTAACTGGTCATTTGTCAGTGAATTCGTCCTCTAGTCTGATTTATTAGTATCATGGTAGGTTGCCTGACTGCGGATCAGTATGTTCAGACCTCAAAGCTAGTGCTGGTCCCGTCACTCTCATGCATTCAAGAGAGAAAACCGACGTTAAACTAGTCTTTATGCTATGTTCTATAGTCTATGGGTCACATTAGACGTTTTCTTCGGTTATTATTTCAGATTGATAGGAAGTTTGGCTAATATGAAATAAATATTCCTCCTTAAAAGAGTTTTAAACAGATAGACAGTTGATAAATATATTAAAAAATAGGAAGAAGAGCTGGATAGGACACATTCTAAGGGGTGAAAGTCTACTAAAAGAGGTCATAGAAGGCAGAATGAAAGGAAATAGAGGTTGAGGCAGGCCGAGATTAGGAATGTTAGATGATTCAAAAGATTCATTCATATGTGGACATGAAGAGGAAAACGGAAGACAGAGAAGAGTGGAGGCTTTATGTACCTTTAACCTGCCAGTAGGCAGTGCACTAACATTTTGTTAAAATTTAATTTTTAATAACATTTTGTTTTATATTGTATACTGATGAAAGTGTTTTGTCTCTAGGGTCTTACGTTAACTTGTAACGACTTCTCATCTCTTTTATACTGATTTTTTTATGTTCCTAGGATCATACGCTGGTACTATGATATCTCTGCCCCTGTCAGGGTTGATAGCCGTCACCCTGGGATGGCCCTGGATCTTCTACATCTTCGGTTTGTTGAAATTATATTTAACCCACGAAGGTTTAATAAGGTTTTCCAACCATTTTGACTGTTGCTATAGTACAGTTGTACTATAGTAACAGTTATATTTGTCGAGTCTCTTTGATATCTGATTCATTTATTGGATGCTAGCTAACGTTGGGACAAACATTCTTAGGAGAATCCTCCGAATGTTTGTATGTTTTGTCTGTGAACTCTACAGGGTTGAATGACCCTCTTTGGTGTTCCTATTGCATTTAAATGTATTGAATTTAATTCAATCTCTGTTGGCGATACAAAATATAGCTGGAATATACTATTCTACAACCATTACATGATTCCCATACCTCAATTAATCCTGGCGTATACTGTATAGGCTATACATGCACTTAATTTTATCGTTATAAACGTACTTTCATTTAGGGATGATTAAAAACGGTGGGAAGAACCAAGTTTCAGTTACTTTTTATAGATGGCTTTGTTTCATAGCATTGTGTTTTAAGGTTCTAAGAGTTTCATCTGTTTGCTAGTTACATTGATTTCAAACAAGACCTATCAGTGATAGCATGAATGCGGGTACTTGGGTGACATTTTGGTATATTCTTGAGAGATCGAGAGACTCTATACGACAATATATCGCATTAAAGATTAATTAGTAGTATTTCTTTGTACGACTCTGTTCAACGCGATATAGCGCGATTTACTACAGGAAAATTTAGGTGATGGTGTACAATTAAATCATGTAGTTTTTTATTGCAGGGGTCTTAGATAAAGCTAAATGAAGCAGATCTCTTGAATTTTACGGATACCCCAGATTTAGGTGTACAATTGAATTGTGATTGTTTATCTCGGAGTTTATCATGCAATTACCTCTACAATTAAATCACGGCTTATTTTTATGCTACAGGATCCTGTACAATTAAATCACGACTTATTTTTATGCTACAGGTATATTGGCACTGGTGTGGTACGCAGCCTGGTGCTGGTTGGTGACCGAATCTCCTGAGGATCATCCAACAATAAGTCCTGAAGAACTCGAACATATCACCGGCTCTATCGGATTCTCATACATGCAGACAAAGGTAAAATTGTCCTGTCACTAAAAACAGACGTTAAACTCAGAGAATTTAATAAACACAACATTGCAAACTTCAGTAATAATAATGATAATAAAGGTTTAACGTCCCGTTTCCTCATACAAGGATGATATCAGGTACGTCCCCATCACATGTCACTACAAATCGATTCACCCTAACGATCTGACAAAAACATATGCTGAAGAGAAAGAAAAAGATCGTAAGCGGTGCCGGTCCGATGATCAAAAAACAGTCAGGCAATATGAAAAAAATCTATGGTGGGAAGAGATGTGTTTTCAACCTACAACGGAAAGTGGAAGTAGTAGAACATGAGCGAAGATCAGGAGGCAGAGAGTTCCAAACAGTAGGAGCGGAGAAAGAAAATGAACGTCTACCCAACGAAGTGAGAATATTAGGAATTTTGAACAGTTTGGCATCGGAAGAACGAAGCTTACGAGAAGGTTGATATTGGATTAGGAGATCAGAAAGGTAAGAAGGTTTACCAAAGAGAAATGTTTTGAAAGTTAACAGGGCAATTTTATACTTAATTCTTTGAACCACATGAAGCCAATGAAGATTACTAAGCAAGGAACTAGAGGTGGCCTGAAGCCTTGAGGATCGACAGACAACATGTGCTTGAGAATTCTGAACGCGTTGCAAACGCATGAGAGAAGAAAGTAAACCATATTGCAATGAATTGCAGTAGTCAAGTTTATAATGAAATATTGAGTTAACAAGAATTATGGTTGAATTTTTATCAAGAGATGACCGTATCCGTCTGATTTGACGAATCTGGAAGAAAGATGAACGACAGACAGATGAGATATGAGATTTTGTTTCAAGATTTTCATCAAACATGATACCAAGTACCAAGTACTAGAAGATAAAACTTGTTAGCAAAAAGGCAAAGTAGAAATGAATTATAAAATTACTCAGGACCTTAAGGTCGCTGAAGGCTAAGCCAGATGTAAAATTAGGATAATTAAGTGAACTGTGCTTAGAAAGAAGATAGAAATGATTTCTGCAAACTTGCAATTTATGACTAATTTGACCAAAACTCAAACCACAACCCGAAAGGACTTAGAAGTACAGAACGTATTTTTTAATTTTTATTTTTGGCTAAACGGTAGTAAATCTTTGTTAATTTGACTCATTTTGCAAGTCATATACATATCCGTTTATGTATATCAAATATTTCTAAACTTTATAACTTCTGTGATATACTTATAGCTTCTGTGATATATATATATATATATATATATATATATATATATATATATATACAGTATATATATATATATATATATATATATATATATATATATATATATATATATATAGCTGTGATGTGTTTGTGACGTGTATGTAATATGTACAATATGTATGTGATATACAGGTGTATATGTGATATGTATGTGATATGTATGTGATTTGTAAGTGCTGTGCATGTGATATATGTATGTGATATGTATGCTATATATATGCTATATGTATAGCATGCTGTTACTTGATGCATATACAGGGAGTAAAAATACCGTGGAAGGCGATGTTAACGTCCTTACCATTTTGGGCAATCACAGTATCTCATCTATCAGAGAACTGGGGGTTCTATACTCTACTCACTGAGCTACCTACCTTTCTCAACAGCATGATGGGTTACGACCTGTACAGGGTAAGCTTACTGTGCTGTTGTGTACTGGTGTACTTCAGGATCCCCATTCCTTCTTTTCTATTGTTGTGCATGCTTATCAATGTTAGCATGGATGTTTGCTTTCATTTGATTTTTGTATCTTTTCGTTTGAGAGTATTTAATAATATTTACATGTATGTTGTTTGTCGTTGATTTGGTGTTCATGCCGAAATAAATACATATATATCACTCTCTCTCTTCTTTCTCATTTTCTCTTTATCACTATTTGTCTCTCTGTCGGTCTGTTTCTCTCTCTCTCTCTCTTTCTATTTTCAGTCTAATCGACTGATATGCAATGAAAAATGAATTCATTAACTTTTGTATAATTTATCATATAAGTTCCACATTTTAGCAGTCTAATTATAGTTATTATTATTATTAATGTTGTGTGGTATGTAGGCAGGTATAATGGCCGCCCTGCCCTATCTAGTGTATTAATGTTGTGTGGTATATAGGCAGGTATAATGGCCGCCCTGCCCTATCTAGTGTATTAATGTTGTGTGGTATGTAGGCATGTATAATGGCCGCCCTGCCCTATCTAGTGTATTAATGTTGTGTGGTATATAGGCAGGTATAATGGCCGCCCTGCCCTATCTAGTGTATTAATGTTGTGTGGTATATAGGCAGGTATAATGGCCGCCCTGCCCTATCTAGTGTATTAATGTTGTGTGGTATATAGGCAGGTATAATGGCCGCCCTGCCCTATCTAGTGTATTAATGTTGTGTGGTATGTAGGCATGTATAATGGCCGCCCTGCCCTATCTAGTGTATTAATGTTGTGTGGTATATAGGCAGGTATAATGGCCGCCCTGCCCTATCTAGTGTATTAATGTTGTGTGGTATATAGGCAGGTATAATGGCCGCCCTGCCCTATCTAGTGTATTAATGTTGTGTGGTATGTAGGCAGGTATAATGGCAGCGCTGCCCTATCTGGTCATGGTAATCATGATACAGATCGGCGGTCAGATAGCAGACTATATGAGAGTACGTGAGGTTATGAGTACAACCGCGATCAGAAAAACACTCAACTGTACTGGTTAGTATCAGCTTATTTGTGCCTTGGCTTGGTTCAGGTGATTTCACATTGAATCAGTTTTAACAGTTATAATATTAGGAATCTAAAATATTTTCCGTAGTTATCGCATTCCAGAAACTGTATGTTTATGGTTGGAATTTTTTGAAATCTGAATGAAAAATTAGTGTGGTGTTATCGTCCATGGCAGCAGGAAACACGCTTTGAAGCCCTTACCAATTCGGTATATAATTTAAAATAAATAAATATTAATACTTTAAAATAAATAAATAATTTAAATAAGTTACAAGCATTTAGTACTTTAACTTAGTGCCAGATAACATAACTTTGAACATAACAGCTAGCCTATTTACTATTAAAAAGATAAAAATGTTCTTTCAAAATGTTATCATTTATTTTATAGCATTTATCGGCCAGGCTGCATTCATGGTGATCACCGCGTACTTGATGACCCCAGCAGCCTCTGTGACCTGCCTGATACTGGCTGTGGGCGTGGGCGGGCTTGCCTGGGCGGGCTTCAGCGTCAACATGCTCGATATTGCTCCCCAGGTACGTCTGTCTCTCCCTCTCGGTCTGTCTCTGTGCCTCTCCACGTCTCTGTCTTTCTACCTGTCTCTGTGCTTCTCCACGTCTCTGTCTCTCCCACTCTATCTTTCTATCTATGTGCCTCTCCACGAATGCTTCAATCTCTGTACCTTATAGTCTACTTTTTTTCAAGGTCATTGTTGTGAAATCAGAATTAATGGACAGGTAACTCTCACTCTTGAACCGAACGTTCTTCTCTGATCCCTCTGTCTCATACTATAAGCGAAATTGAGATTTAAAAATTTTCATGAGATTTTCCTGGGACAATTTAAATATCTACTTTAGAAAGAAATAACGAAGACGTTTTCCACTGCATTCTTGACTTCAAAGCCTAATTTTTCCTATTAGGATCCTGCACATTCGGTTTGGAATCCTCCCATCGCATGCTGGTTTTGTCTCATTAATCCAATGCAACTTGCTAATAGCTGCAACGCATTGTCTGTTATTGTCAAATGTTAAATAATATTTATATTTATTTAATAATAAAACATTACTAGATAAAAATTAGCATGTAGCGGCAGGTAAGTTATTCTTCTTTTATAATTTTGTCGAAATTTCGCCGTTCTTTTCCACGAAGACGATTAGGTCTACTTGGAAACTGACAAAATTGCGCATGAAGAATTAGAAATTTGTTACAACAATTAACAGTTACGTTTTGTGTTTTTACCAGTACGCCGGCATCATAATGGGTCTGTCGAACACGTTCGCTAGTATACCAGGAATCATAGCACCGGCTCTAGCCGGGCACATCGTCCAGCATCAGGTAGGAATTCCCATGTAGATTTTAAAAAGTTGTAATGTGTTTAACGTCAAGGTTCAGAAGCACAAGGTTTCTCTTCAAGAAGACCCGACACACTCGAGCTATCGTCACAAAGATTAAGAGTAGCAGTAAGTTTACTTACTGAATTTTATAAATGTAGATTTTAACTTCTGTGAAGTTTTTAAATGACGTTTTTTTGTACTTAATTTATTGTGTTTATTTGTCGCTTAAGTATTTGAAAGAAATTGTTCCTTCTCTATAGTAATAAATTCATTTAATTTTACTTAATTAAATTTTAATTTTAATTTAAATTTTATTTTTTATTTTTTATTTTTTATTAAATTTTAAAGTTAAAGCTAAATTTTTAAAGTTAAAGTTTAAAGTTAAATTTTAAATTTAACTTAATTTAATTTATTTCACACGTTGACTTGTATATATTTGGTATGGGTAATTGACTGATTGATATTTATTGAGTTTGGATCCTACTGTTGATTTGTTTTTTTATCGACGATTAAACATAATATTATTTAGAATTTTCTAGAATATTTGTCTAGGCTATAAGATGCCAGACTACTAAATTATAGTTCACTGTAAATTATTAACTTTCAAAATTCCATAAAATCTCAATACTTTGCCGAAAGTATTAAACGGGACCTTATCTGTTGAGTTTAGTCTTTGGGTATGGTCTTGTATGGAGTATGGGGCCCTTAGCTTAAGTAGACAATATGTAATGTACTACAATTCTATAGCAATATGTTATGTAATGTTCTGTGTATTCTGGGTGAATCTCCAGCATACAGACTGTGTATTAATATAATATGTACTGTAATATATCGTAGTAAATATAATATAAATAAGTTATGCAATATATATATATATATATATATATTATATATATATATATTATATATATATATATATTATATATATATATTATAATATATATATATATATTACAGCATATATATTAATATATATATATATGTGCTGTAATATATTATTCCACTGCATTTTACCAGACGGCAGACGAATGGCGGGTAGTGTTCTACATAACGGCCAGTGTTTACCTGGTCGGTGCCGTGTTCTACGGGGCCTGCGCCTCAGCGAGGCTGCAGCCCTGGGCGGAGATCCACTTCGACTCGACGGCTGAGGACGGGAGCGGGGAGAGGAGGCTGATTCGCCCTGAGACCACCGTCGAGTACGACTCCACCAAAGAGTGTCTGAAGTGAGGTGACTGAAGTGAGGTGTCTGAAGTGAGGTGGCTGAAGTGAGGTGACTGAAGTGAGGTGACTGAAGTGAGGTGACTGAAGTGAGGTGACTGAAGTTAGGTGGCTGAAGTGAGGTGACTGAAGTGAGGTGTCTGAAGTGAGGTGACTGAAGTGAAGAGTCTGAAGTGTGGTGTCTGAAGTGAGGTGTGTGAAGTGAGATGTGTGAAGTGAGATGTTGAAGTGAGGTGTCTGAAGTGAAGTGTCTGAAGTGAGGGGGGTCAGTGCGTGAACTAGAGGTTTATTTCAGCGAGAGAATAACAGATACATCATAGCTGAATTACATCATAATTAAAGCGTAATTACCACTGAATTACAATGTAATTACAGCGTCGGTATAGCTAAATTACTGCGTAATTAAAGCATAATTACAGCTGAGCTACATCGTTATTACAGCTCGGATACAGCTGACGTTGAATAGAGGATATGATGAAATATGGTTGCACATGATGTATTTATTAATTTATAGTGTGCTACAGCTGCTTATATAAACAGTGCGCGGTGAATTTCTAACAGATATTCGGGTTTTCAAATCTTCAAATTTCTTGGTGTAAGAAATTTAAGCGAACACTGCCTCTTGATTATAATTATGAATATGTCATGTTGACAAATCTAAGACAAATTATTTTCGAAATATAATATTAATTAATATATTTAATTAATATCATGAATGAAAGTAATTTATTATCTATATTCGTTATCTATATACTTGTTATTTTGTTATTTTTGTTTGTTTCTGAAAATAAAATCATATTACAAATTCACGTTATGAAAATTCTTATATATGCGTTGGTGTTTATTGTAGTTAAAATATGTAGTGTAAAACATAAGTGCATCAATTAATAAATAATTAGAGTTTGAATATTTTATATCTAGCGATGCTATATTTATCCCATATCTACTTGTATATATCGTTGTCCTGCTGTCGTACCTGTTGTTGTTATCAGTCTTTCTAGTCAATTTTGAGTTGTGATGCTGCCGGTCTGTATAATTTATCAGGATGTTATTCTAAAAGTCGGGAGGTCAATTATGATAATCAAAGGATGCAAGACGAAGATAATTCTGCCAGTCAAGGTTGTCATACAGCCATACTCTGTCACGTTGTAAATATTGTCTATATTTTTCCCAAGAAGGTAGCTATGTTTTATTTTTTTCTGTAATTATAACTTTAAATTCTCACTGCAATCTAGATGCAATTTATCTTTTAAGTGTGTGCTCAAAAAGCAATGTACTGGTTGACGAGATGAAGTTAATTTATGTAGTAGATCAACATTGATGTGGCGCTATGCGAATCTGAAGGTGAAATATCACCTCTTCTTAATTTCTCTCAAGAATATTGAGTTCTGGAAGTAATGCAATTGATCTTCTTTTTACTAGACCCTTCAGATTTGGAGGTGAATAATTCCTCCCTAACAGGAATCAATGAATCACCCATGTTCAGTATTCTCTGTCTATTTTGCCGTAGACTTAATTATGAATATGCTTGGCATGAATTTCTCATTGAGAATCGTCAGTTTAGTCTGACTGCTGCTTTGGTTGGTCGATCATTTGGAGCAGCCACGGCGATGGTCTGGTAACAGAGGTACAACTTGTAATTCACCAGTACACCTGAAGTCTTGAAGAAAACCCCGATGGTTTTCCAACCTTGATGTTAAACCCATGTTACAAAAAATGATAAACCTTTTACAAATTGTTATCTGTGCCGTATTCTCACTGAATTATTTTTCCGTTAGTTTCACTCTAGCTGTAGCCCTGATCATGTGATTAAAATTATCATTTCAATTAAATAAGTCTATCGTTATTACTGTGGTTCTGTACTCAAATGATTTTGCTATGTTTGAATATGACATACATGAGGCATTGCGCAAAATTTTAAACATACTATTTCATAAAATATGCGCTGTAATTGTGTAAGATATTAAAACACCTTTTATGTCGATATCCAAATCCTACGACCGCCAAATCAATTCATTCGTTAAATAAATCATTCATGATTTTATACTTCTTTCTAATAATGGCCGTCAATTATCAAGCCTTTGTGTGACTGTTCGCTTTCGACAATACTTTTATACGATCGTGCCAAAAAATAGATTCCACCGTTAGCATAGGCTAATGATTGTCTACTTAGTTACATATTAAAAGAATTGCTAATAAGTTATTCGATTGGTTAAGTTAATCGGTTAGTTAATCGTTAATTCTCTAATAAACTAATCGGTTTAATAATAGTCTATTTTCTCTTTTCTGTGAGTTTAACACCAAGTTGCTATTCACCCGAGTGCACTGTAAGATTTAGTCTACTTGAAATGTTGTGCACTTCCCGTGCTTGGGTACCGGGAAAAGTGTCTACAGATACTATATGCTGATATTTTCACCAGTATTTTTATGATATTCTCTGTGCTGTTTATGTAAGTTGCTATCTTCATGTCTTTCTACTTCATTCGGCAGATGCTACTAAACAATATTATTTGCTGCTTAGTTTTGATAGAACATTTGAGATGGTCGACATGGACAGTTGATAAATGCATAAAGAAATAGTAAGAAGAGCAAGATTGGACACATTCTAAGGAAGATAGTTTATTAAAGGAGTTCATAGAAGGTAGATGGAAGGAAAGAGAAGCAGTTGCAGATCAAGAATTATGAATGTTAGATGATTTAAAGATAGAGGAAAACGTCAGACAGAGAAGAGTGGAGGCGTTACATGCCATGGACCTACCAGTAGGCATTTCGAGAGAGAGAGCCAGAGAGTTTAAGTTTCTTTGAAATTGGATTTATTTAAGTGATCACAATTGATAGAGTTTAAAAATACTCTTAGCATTACCTTGTGTAGCTATGTCTAGATAATTACGCTTTACAGCTCGGTACTAAAGTCAAGGGTTTAAATTTGTATTGAATTTGACGGCTGATCTTGAGTAGTACTGAGAATAGATTTATTGCTAGTATTACTTACTCTAGTCCAGATGACTGAATACTATTTATGGACCCACTTGAAAGCACGAGGCTAGGAATCCTTCAGGGTGTGGATGTGTGTGTGTTGAACGCATTTTTGGACATGATTTCGTGGATGACATACTTTAGTTTATTACTCGATATCTAATTGTCATTTAGTTCTTTATGATTCAGTCTAGGGTCATACATGTTTTAGTGCTATGAAAAATGACATACGCTGTTCTGATATTTACGTGCAGATATTTCAATATTTAATGAATGCACTATTGATTAATTCTAAATGATCCTGCAAATCATTCTCATTATAAAGGCATTATTCTCATTATACGTTTGTTAAATTTACATATTTTTACCCGGAGAATATATAATTTCCGAGATATTTAGATTTCAATTACCATCTCCCGCAGCTGCATTTGTTGCCGCTTAGAAGCGCGAACTGTATTCGGAGTGGCTACCACCAAACCACAACTTTGTGTTCTGTTGAGTACTGTATATAACAGAAATTATATTATACATTCTTGGTATTACTTTCTACAAGGACACAAAATCAAACAGCCACATCGTCAAAGCTAGCAGCTTCATTTATGATCGTCAAGTGTATGAAGAAGTGTATGTCTGTAATAATGTATTTTAGCCAGTAATTGTAAAACTAGTAATTAGAGACAATTACTGCTGATATTATTTTATTAGACTCTTTGGGTGTTTGTCTGAGTTTAGTTATGGTATTATTTTACACTAAAATTATAAAAATATGGATCGTATTAAAGAAGTAATCTGGTGTTGTGAATTTTCTTATACATGTACATATTCAGCTTAAGTATTCTCATACATCGTCTTTTGACGAGGCACGTAACTTTCCCGGCATAACTTTATTATTGTTTGTTTTGCTTATTAAATAACTTATTAAATATATTTAATATTTTGTTATTTTAATTTAATAAATGAGTTCATTGCAATTTCTACTGATTTTTACTGATTAAGAATTTACACATTCTTAAATTATTTAATTTTATACTTATTATTTTAATACTCCTTGTACACTTAACAAACTTTTGTATTTAGCAGAATTTAAATGTTGAGTAGTATGTTTTGTTAATAACTTTTTAAAATAACATATACAGAACGATTAAATTCATTGTTTGCTAAAATTCAGCGATGCATTTTAGTATATAACTCAGTTGTAAAATAAAAGTATCTTTTTTGTTACAACTTTGCAATCTTCAATGCTAATTTATGTTGTTGTAGTTGTTGTTATGTGATATATTTTTATATTGTAAATGCTACTTTAGTGTTATATATCAGTCAATGATGATATTATCTGCATTAAATCAGCTCTGTTGTATACTATATTGAGAAAAAATGTAGTAAAATTCATCATCATCTTCTTGTCTCTTCATCTATACCTACTAGTCTTCTTATGCTTACGTATAAGCTTTTCAGTGTTGTGTCCGGGACACCGAAGACTAACTGTTATAAACTGCACATGTTATAGGAGGCGATAAAGCAAAAAAATGAGGAAGTCAAATGGGAAACTATCTCAGAAGCCACATTTTCCCAAAGTATAGGCTACCTCAATTGTAAGAAAGGTATAGCGTTATGTAATGGGATTAAATCGATAATCTGTTGAGTGTTCTCTATATGGAGCGTGAAAGCAGACTCTCTATATAAATATATACCTTGGACCTGACACACGGCAGAACATCAGAGAGAGAGAAAGAGAGAGAGAGAGAGAGAAAGAGAGAAAGAGAGAGAGATAGGCAGACAGACAGAGATACGCTTACCGTATTGTACATCTTTGAACTGAAACCGAAAGTTATTTTTTATTCCTTTTACTTGATTGTAACCTTTCAAGAATTATAAAACTAAAGTATATAATAACTAACAGAACTTGGTAACTAAAATGTAACAAAAAGGAACGAAAAGGCTTGTCAAGTATAGAAAATGGAATTTAGCAAATGGGAAATCATAGAAATAGATCAACCGACACGCGCACTGTAATCTAGGAGGCAAATAACAGTAACGCTGAAGAAAATTGTCCAATCAGCGCAGCGTGAATTTCTCGTAAAATACCTTAAAATGCCTTAAATCCATAAAATTCTTGGTAAATTCAAATTAGATATTTTATCACGCAAGTTTCTCTTGCCGCTTCGACCTCTTGCTTCTCAAGCCAGCATGCTGTCCTTTCGGTCAGCCAACCGGTGCAACAATATAACAAAAGCAATATTTTTTAAAATCAGACAAAGAATATAAGCTAATTATAAATCTGATTTGTAGCGTAATACAAAATAGAGTTTAAACGAATCTGTTCGAAGTCTACGTGCTGTCGGCTTGCTATAATGAGCCGGCAGACAAAATGCAGCAGGGCAACCTCTTGTTAGCCTAAAGGCGACTGCATACGTTCAGGATATGTTGAACACTAATTAATTGGTATTATCCAAAGCCCGTTATATTTACCCAGTGGTTAAATTGGGAATTGAGAGCTAGGGGACGCTCACAATTTTTAACCCCCCCCCCCGGTAATGTATTTACAGATCTCCTAGTATCTATCTCTCCTAGTAGGCTAGTATTAATATGAGCCCATAGCAAAAGAAAGCAAAATGAGAAAAAATGAGTGCTAGGGGTACGCTTCCCCTTCGTTCTCCTATTTTAACCGACGTTCTTAATTGCGTACTAAGTAGATACAAAGCTCTCAGATTTAGTTTAGTATGCGCACTCATTGCATTAGACATCTAATTATCTGCATCATTTAAACAACAGGGCTGATTGTAAGAAACTAGTAAACCACTATTAGTAGGCCTACATACACCGATAATTTGATTAACATATTAATTAAAAGTATATTTTCTAATTTGAGTTGATAATAATAATGCTTAAACTTAGTAAATGTAAATTCTTGATAATAAATTACAGTATTTGGTTAAAATATAAAAAGAACTTTTTTTATTTTGTGCAATTCGCAGTATGACAATAACGTTGTGTAGAGTTCTGAAAATAAATCGAATATTAAAATCAAGTTATAGACGGTACTTGCACTTTGATAGGAATTTTATATTATTGCGGACTGTGACGTTCAGGCGAGAATTAACTCTAATCTTTTGGCAGAGCTAGTGATGTGTATTAATCCTAGCCTAATGGCAGAACCAGTACGTGGCAGCATCAAATATATTTCCAACTGTAGCTCCGTGGATTCAAAGAGAACCCGTCTATCTCTAATGTCTAGCAAGGTGGATTGAAGTGTGCTTAACGTCAAGGTTCAGAAGCACAAGTCTTCTATTTAAGACGATTCGACACACTTGAGCTACCGCCACAAATGCTAGTTCAAGCTTAGTTTTGCTTTCATGTATTTTCTGTAAGATGATTATATTTGCGAAGGACTGATAACGACATTATAACACGAATGTTTGAGAATGGCATTTAAAAATTACATATTGAAGAAAAAGTATTAAATTCACACTCTTAATTATATAAGCCTACTAAAATAATGTATTAAAATAAAGAATTACTTTTTCAAAATAATCTGTTACTAGTTGCTAACAGATGTATAAACAACTTATTATGTAAAGCAGGTAATTATATTTATCAGTCACTTGTGCATTTATGCTCAACTTGATTGTGATGTCTAATGTTCCGCTAAATAGTGATATATTTCAACTCTCTGATCATCCTATAATAAGTTAGTAACTGGAGTAATCACTCTTACATGTATTATCTCCTTTAGGTTCGCATCATCAATAAATTATATTATTTTTTTTAGAAAACACATCTCGTTACTTTATTTATAGAAAGAAATCAACACAATTTTATCTACTTAGAGCAATTAAAGTCTAGCGATGCAGGGCAACTACTAAATTTCTAAATAATTAGCACGAATAAAAAACGAAATGGGCAAGTGTGCGAAGAAGAGAACATTCATTATTGTGGGTGTCCTCATCGCCATCCTAGCTGCTGTTGGTCTCACCATTGGTCTAATCATAGGACTGAGTAAAGACGACTATTTTCTACATGAGAATCTACGGATTGACTGCTTTCCGGAAGTGAAATGGAACGACTGGACTATAAACGAGGACAACTGCACTTCACGCGGATGTTGTTGGAGCCCTACTGATATTGTCCAGGCTCCGAATTGTTTTCTATGCCCCAGTAGGTATCTGGGAGCCGGGTATAAAGCAGAGCTGGAATCTGAAACAGAGCTGGGAATGCAGTTTCGTCTGAAGAGATTAAAGTCACAGAAGCCCTCTGAGTGGATTTCTCCGAGTGACGGACGCTTTGAAGTGGAATACTGGGGAGAAAATGTCATCAGATTTAAGGTTTGCTTTGTTTGTTGCTTTGAAGTGGAATACTGGGGAGAAAATGTCATCAGATTTAAGGTTTGCTTTGTTTGTCGCTTTGAAGTGGAGTACTGGGGAGAAAATGTCATCAGATTTAAGGTTTGCTTTCATTGTACTGCATTCGACTTCCCTCAATTCCCTTCAGTCTTCCGACAAATTATGAAAAATTTAAGGTCATACATTACAGATCATGCAATAAAGTCTTTTTCGTATAGTTACACTCATGACATACCGCATGTTCTACAGAGTTTCCTTTCTTGGTTGCTGTTTTAGCAGTTTTCGTTATTTCCTCCTTCCGCTCCATGGTAATTAGTAATTGTTGCCTTTTTGTTGGCGCATTAATTGCAGCCGGCGCGTATTTAAGAACCTCCAACACCCTCGGAATTTTTTCTTTCAAATCTGTCAACCCTCGGTCTTCCAAGGTGGCCGCCCACAAAGTACTAACTGGCGCGATGGGGCTTTACTTCGTTCAATTTACGAGCAGCTTAACCGAGTGCGCTAAATCCCGCCCTAGTTGATGTAGTTGATGGATTAAAGGTTGTATACTCAAAGTAGATTTTAAGACTCGGTAAGAAATTGTTGCTCAGATTGATTAATAATTGTTATCTGATCCCACCATTAATACTAAAATATTGTAATGCAGTCCTCAGCTCTGAGAGATATTGTTTCTGAGGCAATTTCTCAATGTTTTCCTCAGCTTCAGCTTAACATTTCCCAATATTTAACTAATAAATATTTTAAATATATTCCAATAAAATGTTTAAGGCTATCCTGACTTTTAAGTCAGGATAGCCTATGGAGAGCTGTGGAGAGCCTGTGGAAAGCTGGTGTTAGATTTAATCGGTATAATCTCCATCATTTTCCGTTGTTTGACTATTCAAATGGTAGGCTTTTTAAAGTTAAAGATATTTAGCAGATAAAGTTTACAGGTAGGCCCATTGTAATGTTAAAGACAGTTTACAGGTAGGCACATTGTAATGTTAAAGACAGTTTACAGGTAGGCACATTGTAATGTTAAAGACAGTTTACAGGTAGGCACATTGTAATGTTAAAGACAGTTTACAGGTAGGCACATTGTAATGTTAAAGACAGTTTACAGGTAGGCACATTGTAATGTTAAAGACAGTTTACAGGTAGGCACATTGTAATGTTAAAGACAGTTTACAGGTAGGCACATTGTAATGTTAAAGACAGTTTACAGGTAGGCACATTGTAATGTTAAAGACAGTTTACAGGTAGGCACATTGTAATGTTAAAGACAGTTTACAGGTAGGCACATTGTAATGTTAAAGACAGTTTACAGGTAGGCACATTGTAATGTTAAAGACAGTTTACAGGTAGGCACATTGTAATGTTAAAGACAGTTTACAGGTAGGCACATTGTAATGTTAAAGACATTTGATCAGATTCGTTCGCGAAACTTAACGGCATTATAGTAGCTTACGTCATAACTTTATCGGTATCATTATATTAGCATTATCAGTAGCATTATAATAAAGCTAAAAAACCTAATGTTAACGTCAGTTTCCTCACTCGAATGCGATGTCAGTGATGGGAGAGCCCATGATTTGAACCACGCACGTACTGATCCTCGGTCGAGTATCTTACCGACATCGCAACTTGCTACAGTCAGCATTATAGTATCATCAAAGTAGCATTATAGTAACATTATAGTAGGACTATAGTTGCATTATATTAGCGCTACAGTAGCAATATAGCAGCATTATAGTAGCTTACGTCATAGCGTTATCAGTAACATTATATTAGCATTAGCACTATAGTAGCATTACATTAGCACTCTCAGTAGCATTACAGTAGCACTGCAGTAGCAATTTAGTAGCAGTATAGTAGGTTGACTGTTGAACACATTTGCAGCTGATTCCGCTGATAAACCTACCACGGTATGAGGTGCCTCCACGAGTGTTGAATCTGAAGAAACCAGACGCTGGTACTAAGGCAAACCGGAAATACGCAATCAAAGTGACGTCACGAGATCCGTTCAGCTTTCAGATAGTGAGGACCAGTACAAATACGATCATGTGAGTAGAGCTGAGATGTAGTTTTTTTTAATGACTGAATCGAATATACATGTATTTTGTATACACCAGAACAAATGTAGAACATAACAACGATTATTCGATTTTTTATTTCTCAATTATTCAAATGTAAATCAATAATCAAGAACATAAGATTTGTCGCTGAGAATAGAAATTAACAAAAGTTTCCTTTTTAACTCTATAATCTATCTCTCTTTCTCACTCTCGCTCTCTCTCTCTCTCATTCTCGCTCTCTCACTTGTCTAGTTAACGGCTTATGTTGTCATGGACGACAGTGGCACTCTGATTGCAATGTTAATATGAACTATTAGATTTGACACGACAGTTGGAGGACTAATCCTGGCAGATCAGCTGCTGTCCCTATCCACGAGGTTACCATCTGGAAACATCTACGGATTCGGTGAGAACACCCACCCGACCTTCAAACACGACCTTGACTTCAGGTCGTGGCCTCTCTTTGCCAGGGATCAACCAGTGGGAGGGGTAAGCAAATATGACGTCCATAACCAAATGTATTGGAAAGGGTGGGAGCTAATTGTTTGGAATTAATTTCAGAGCGAAATATAAAGATTTGATTAAGCTGTCGCAATTTTGCTTGGGGAATATTTTTAACGGGCATCATAGAAATGGACGCTAAGCTGTTTTGTATAAATGTGTACAAACATCGAGTATTTTGACATTTTTCTAGGAACCACGTGTGCATTACCATATTAATTTTTTTTATAACAATTTCGTATGAGAGGACGCAAATTATTATTTAAATAGGCGGTTAGATTGCTTTCCCCTGTTATGTCCGGGGCACTGTAGAATAGATTAACCACTAACAGCACGAGTTATAAGAAGCGAACAAGCAAAAGCTGAGGAAGGAAACGGGAAATCACATCAGAAGCCGTTTGTTCCAAGCCTTAGGCTACATCAGATATAGTAAAACATAGCCTTTTATGAAGTAATTAATTTTTTGATCTGTGGAGTGCTCTTCATGGAGCAGACATAGTATGGTTATGTACCTTGAATCTATCACCGAGAGAGAATGAGAGAATGAAAGAGAGAGGGAGAGAGGGAGAGAGAGTATGATATATATATAGAGAGAGATAGAGAGAGAGAGAGAGAGAGAGAGAAAGAGGGGAGAGAAAGAGAGAGAGGTTGTTAAGCTTCAGACTATCAGAAGCTGCGATTTAAGGATGGGTAGCAAGCAATGGCTACCATGTTAATTAAATGTTCGTTGATATTCGGTATAATTCATTGATTGATTTTATTAACTGATTGATCTAATGATTGATCATTACTCCGATTTATTGTTGACATGTGTCTCCTGATTATCTATAAATGGTTAGATAAGAAATCATTATGGAGTGCATCCAATGTACACGTGTCTAGAAAAAGATGGAAACAGTCACGGAGTATTTCTGTTGAATAGTAACGCCATGGGTAAGTTACTCTGTTTCAAATCTGTTAAATAGTATAACTATGGGTAAGTTACTCTGCTTCATATCAGTTAAATAGTAAAGCTATGGGTAATATACTCTATTTCATATCTGTTAAATAGTAAAGCTATGGGTAATATACTCTATTTCATATCTGTTAAATAGTAAAGCTATGAGTAATATACTCTATTTCATATCTGTTAAATAGTAAAGCTATGGGTAATATACTCTATTTCATATCTGTTAAATAGTAAAGCTATGGGTAGTCTACGTCATATCTGTTAAATAGTAAAGCTATGGGTAAGTTACTCATTTCATTTATGTGCACTTCATAGTTTCATAGTATGCACGGTGTTTGTTTATTTGTTTGTATGTCTGTGCTGATGTGTAATACCATATAGATAGGTGAATAAAGATTATATTGGATTGTGTAAAGTAAACTTAATTAAGTCTTAAACAAGCATGTAATTGCCTCCTGACTCTGTAATGTTATGTTAACTTCAAAAGCGAGTTCTCGTGACGTCGTGACTGACATTGAGCATTACTATATTTCAAACTAGCCACCGAAAAATCTGACAAAAATAAAAGCTAAACTCGGACCAATAAATTATAAAGCACATCCTTCTATCATATCACAAATGAACCATAATTAATAATTATTGTGACTAAATACTACTACTATAATTTAACGTTTAAACAATTTCTATCTCTTTCTCTCTTTGTGCACTGCCTACTGGAAGGTCCATGGCATATAACGCCTCCACTATCTCTATCTACCGTCTTTCTCTTCATGTCCACATACGAATGTATTTTTTAATTATTTATAACTTTCCTTGTGATATACCATTATTCTTGGGGGATTCTGCTTATGATGAGGTGGGCCCACTATTCCTTCCTCAGCTTCGACTAACATTTACTGGGCAGGGGGGTCATTCCATAAGAAAAAAGTCCTGTTTACTCCTGCGTAATTGCGTAACTATTAATGACAATAAAAATGAAAATGATATTACCAGTAGAAGTATGTAAAAATACGCTTAAATGTAATGGTTTTCAATATTTTTAGACTACTCTTTCACCCCCGAACCGATGTTAAGTTATCGCACTATTGGCGGAATCCTGGACTTTTACATAATGCTCGGTCCAACACCAGAAAATGTCGTACAGCAATACACTGAGGTAGGCTAAACCACTAGATCTCTCTCTCTCTCTCTTTGTCTCTCTCTCTCTCTCTCTCTTTCTATATAGCGCTTCATATTTCTAGTTTGTTCATAATTAACTTTGTTTCAGTCAGCATCAAAGTTTGAACGATTTATAAGGAAAAATCAATATTCCTCTCACAATGGTCTCAATGGACTCTACTGGACTTCCGGTAGACTGTGCATGAGTAAAATTTTAAAAAGCTAATGTTAACGTCAGTATACTCATTCGAAAGCGATGTCATTGACGGGCGAGCTTAGGATTTGAACTCTCACCTACTGATCCGCAGTTGAATATCTTACCGAAGTCGCCACTGGCTCCAGCCAGTCACAGTTACTAGCTGGATCGTCACTGGTCTCTCAATATAGCAGAGTCAAGTCATCGAGTTGTCTAAACAAACCAAAGTACATCAGTTTTCTCTCAATATATATATATATATATATATATATATATATATATATATAGTGTATGATTTATGGCCAGTGCCTATCAAGGCGTTCGGAATTCCCAGGCTTGGACTCTAACATTTTCAATTAGGCCGGTGAAACTTGATAGTGCGAGCATGTAGAAGAATTCACTAAAAATCTGTTTTAAGAAGTTTTAATGAAAATACTTGTGGACGATTATTTGGAATGAACAATTATTGAGTAGACTAGTTACTCATTCAAAGGTAAATGAAGGTCGATATAATTAAAATACTTCCAAAAGAACGTGGCTGCTAAATTTTAGACGCTATCTAGCTGTTTCTGTAAGTCAGTAACACCTTGTGAAACTATTATATATCTTGCAAATTTCGCTAGAAATTGTTAAAATTTCTCTTTTGGCTTTTAGGACCAGTTTGGTCTTCAAATAATTAATATACCAACCAGTACAATTTGCTAACTGTGTAACTTTTCTTTTTAAATTCTGTCTGAAATTTCTTAAAATAATTTACATTTTTAGCTAGTTGGAAGGCCATACATGCCTCCCTATTGGGCTTTGGGATTTCAATTGTGTCGTTACGGATATAACTCGTTGGAAAACCTGAGAGCTGCTGTGGAAAGAACAAGAAACGCCAGCATTCCATTGGTATTTTAACATAGCATAACAGTTTAAGTCAGAAAGCAAGTTGCAGCTTAAGACTCGTTCAAAATCACTAATTAAAATATGCCTACACTATTAACTAACAAAGAATGCATATATATATATATATATATATATATATATATATATATACATGTATATCCTTAACTAACACAATATACATATTTAATTTAGATATGACATTACACAGTTGTATTTACAAAAGAAAGCAAGGTAAACAACTATTTGAATGAAAATTATCAACACATTCCATTGATATTATCAACTCATTACATTGATATTATCAACACATTCCATTGATTTTATCTAATGAGTTTAAGCGATATTTTTTCTAGATTTATTTAGAATGGAATAATAAAGTAAATCAAATATAATAGTTCAAGAATTTTTGTTTTAATTTTGCATGTGCATGTCATTGTTTATATTTAAATGGCGTTATCTGATTTATCTTTTGATAAAGCTTTGGTTTACGGTTTTTGGATAAGTGATTGAAAATGTATTTGAACTTTGGTATACTTAAAGATCTAAACGGGCTGATTAATTTATTCGATATCGGATTAAGTCTATGATTGATTGATGAATTGATTGAACGTTTGATTAATTTATTTACTAACTGCTGATTGATTGATTAATTAATTAATTGACTGATTGAGTGGTTGAGTGATTAATTTGTGGACTAACTGTTGGTTGGTTGATTGATTGAATGGATGATCGACTGATTAATCGACTGATTAATCGACTGATTGATGGATGGATCGATTGTCTGATCGATTGATTGATTAATCGATTGATTGATTGATTGATGTAGGACGTTCAGTATGCCGATATCGATCATTATGAAGAGAGAAGGGTGTTCACGGTAGATAATGTAGCATTCGCCGGTCTCAGGGAATATTTCCTATCTCTCAGGGATGAAGGATTGCGTACAATTATTATACTGGTACTACACCGCTTTGCTTTACAACACCGATTCTACAGCTCGTCTTAACATATTATTTTCATATTATTATTCTTTAACGTATTCTACTTATTATTCTCTTCAACAAACGTATTTTGAAATTGTCTTGGATGAATTGATTTTAAGCGTTGTGCGTTGTGGGCACGTCCTGACAGAACACCTATACGACTCAGGAAACAGACGTTAAATCTTTATTTTAGCTGCTCTTTCTAATTTTTACAATTGATTTTCCTCCATCATCATAGAATTATTTATCATGCTGAGTAACAGTACGTATGATAAATGTAATCTCTAACGATTTATTACCAACTGTCGTACATTTGAATGTTACATGAGACATACAGAGACATGTAGAGACATATAGAACCATACAGAGACAAACAGAGCCATACAGAGACATACAGATACATACAGATATATACAGAGACATACAGACACATACAGAGCCATACGGAGACTGACAGAGACATGCAGAGCCAAGCAGAGACATGAAGTACTTATTCTTGTGTTCCTTGTTGGTATTACTGTGCCACATGAGACAGTACATCACAGGATATTGTATTTTAAATAATGTTATTTCATTTAGTTTAATTTTACTCATTTACCTTGCGCTGCATTGCCTTGCACAACAGTTTATTGTTTTGTATTACATTGCTGTGTAGTACACTGTAGTATACTGTACGGTAATGTATGTACTATATTGTACTGCACTGCACTGTACTGTTCTGTAATGTACTCTACTGTACTGCACTATACAGTACTATAAAGTAATCTACTGTACTGCACTGTACTATGCTGTACTACAATGTACTCTATTGTACTGCACTGTACTATGCTGTACTGTACTCTACTCTGCTTTAATGAGCTGTACTATACTGTACTGTACTTTTACTCTACTATACTATACTGTACTATAATGTACCCTACTATACTATACTGTATTGCACTGTACTCTACTGTACTTTACTGTACTATACTATACTCTTCAGTAATGTACTCTACTGTACTATGCTGTACTGCACTGTACTGTGCAGTACTGTACTGCACTGTACTCTACTGTGCTGTACTATACTGCACTGTACTCTATTATAATGTACTGTACTCTACTGTACTGCACAGCAGTGATATCCCCTCTCTGATGTTTACAGGACCCTTGTTTCATAACCAATGTCACGGGTTATGAGCCCTTCGTGAAAGGTCTGCAGAGAGATGCTTTCATCAAGTGGCCTAACAGTGACGTCATGCCACGCGATGATTACGTCGTCACTAACTCTACAGTTATGCTGGGATATGTAAGTTACATCTGTGAAAAGTTTCACCTGTTTTTAATTTAAAAGTTTTTAGATTAAAATGATTTAAGATCAAAGCTATCGAAGTATTAATTCTTAGATTTACGAAGATGATTCTCAACAGCATAGCTAAAATTTACATTTTTCCACATCAGGAAAGTACAGTCTAAGGCTTGCTCAATGAGGCTAGATTCCTCGCTATTGGGAAAGATTGGAGCAAGCATGTTACCCAATATTCAACTAGATTTAAGTTTAGTATATTGCACTCAGTGAGAATACGTGCACGTAAATTTTAAAGACCTGCAATAAAATCAGCGGTAATAAACCGACACTACCGGTATGCTAGAGTAAACTTAAGCAGTCAGGTCTTTGCCACTCAATCACAGAGAAAGTTTATCCTTCCTGATGACCTACAAATATGACATACGTTGATCTGTCTGCTATAAAATTCTCTCCCCTGAAGAAGGATAATCTTACTATTAGAATGTTAAAATAGCTAAGTGTGTAGAGCGTGAGGTAACGAAAGTAACTCAGCTATAAAGCCAGAGCCACTGCTGCACAAGATTCTAATGGGTTCGATTCCCGGACTAGCGGATTAGAGAGTAGTCTAATGCTTCGAATATGAACAGGACGATATTGGATCATATAATAACCTGCTTTACCGTTCAGAAATATTAGGTTACAAGTGAGAGCTATCATCTTGTATGTGATCAAAGTGTGTGTTCAATCTTTTTATTAGCACTAATTTTGCAAATTAAAGATAATGGCTTATTTATGGGAAAATCTAATTCTACTTCTATATTACTATATTACTTCCTTACTTAAGTCTTAAGTATTTCCTAAAACGTTTTTTCCCTCAGAAATAATGTAGAATTTCCTTATTATTTTAGATGCGGTATGAGAAAATTTGTAGTTCGTGTTTATTTGTTAGATATATGTTTATTTGTTGTATGATATATGGTTATATAACCTTCTTGATTTCAAAACTACTTGTAGGTGTGGCCTATTAGAAAAGTTATTCTTTATGACTACTTGTAGGTGTGGCCTATGGGAAAAGTTGTATTGTATTACTACTTGTAGGTGTGGGTGTGGCCTATGGGAAAAGTTGTATTGTATGACTACTTGTAGGTGTGGCCTATGGGAAAAGTTGTATTGTATGACTACTTGTAGGTGTGGCCTATGCGAAAATTTGTATTATATGACTATTTGTAGGTGTGGCAAATGGGAGAAACGTTGTATTGTATGACTACTTGTAGGTGTGGCCTAAGGGAAAAGTTGTATTTCCTGACTATTTGCGTAACGCTACCGAAGATTTGTGGGCGGAGCTTATAAAAGATCACCATAGCGTGCTTCCATTCGATGGTCTCTGGATTGTAAGTGGCTGAAGGAAATTCTTTATCTGAAAGTATTTTCTTTATATATTTAGAATAAAAGACTAAATATTATCCTATCAATAAAACAAACTGTGTCAAATTTAGTATGCATTTACCAATGAAAATTAAATTATTCCATACCAGTGTGTATATTGCAGCCAAAATATATTTCTAAAATAAAGTTTTAAGTGAAATATTAGAAACACAATGCATACCTTTATTACAGAATTTTTAAAGATATTTAATACAAACTCAATTCATGCAACGTTACTGAGAGAGAATGCTTGCTTATCTATTATTAGTATAAGTTTTCTCAAGAAAGGTTATAAAGCGAACGTTCATCCACAAATGTGTTTATGGTAGCTTACTTTTGCGAAGTTGTTGGATAGTAAACAGTCTACAAAGATGTCTCGAGTTAGAAAAGCTACGATGAATAAAATTTCAATTTTAGAAATCGTTTATGATACTTTTAAAAATAGGTATTCCAATGCTTCGTTGATGATTAAAGGATCGTACTAGCCCTACATTGGTACAGGCTCTTATAACGGAAAGCGAATTTATAGTGTGGCGTATTTGGAATAAATATTAAATAAATAGAAAATAAGATGTTTGTTATATAGACTAATTTGTTATCTACTGCTACCACTACTAGTCTACTACTACTGTTCAAATTCAATCGGCTAATGTTCTTGCTGATAAGGCTAAGGTCAGGGACATGCAAGATTCGTAAAATCGTCCGACTGTGGGTGAGTTTGGATAATTCATAAGAGACGACTACACGACCAAATAATCAATACAACCTCTTCACCATTTTATTGGCTAATTAAAAGCATATAACGTACAACCTACAACATGTCCAAGCAATATTTCTTTAGCATTTAAATTCTTAAATTTTATGTTCTCAAGTTAGGTTAATCATTAGTCGTTCACTTCCTATGGATACAGTTATGGTAATGGATTCACCGCAGGAATCAACTACTGTTCTTGTATATACAGCAGATAATGGTTTTATGTGATTTATGTTTATATGCTTTATGTTTTATATTTTTATGTGTTATATGTTTTATGTTTTTTATGGTTATACTTTAGTATCCCATTCAGAACGGAATTTTCCGTTAGTTCTATTTTAAGACCGCCCTCGCCTGTTAGAGTATGCATATACATGTATGCCTACCGTATAGTAATCATAATAACCGATGGTCAATAAATCGCCGGCATTCAATAATTAAGGCAAGCGACGATACCAATTACCAACACTTATACGGAGCAATAACCGATACAAGTAGGCTTCATTTGTTCATTTAACGTCAGTTACTTCATGTAGAGGACCTCTACATTCATTGGCACACAGGTCGCAGTTGAATATCATCTGCTCGAGCCACACGTTGCTCTAATCCAGGGTATCCATCAAATTGCTGTAAATAATAGAAAACAAAAGCAAATCACCTCAGATAACAGTAAGACTTCTTCAGTGCTTAATTTAATATTAATAATTTGCTTTTGAATTTGCTTTGATTTAAATTTTAAATCTCTTTGCTTAATTACCTAGATGTTTTTACTTTTATTTGTTTTCTAGGTTATAATTAGAATGTTTCTCTTTGACGTATTTTGTTATCTAGTTTTGCAGGGTAGACTAACGCCATTTTGTTTTCTATCACTTTGTTTCGCCTAGGATATGAACGAGCCAGCAAACTTTGATACTAATTTCGAGAGACCGTGGAACTGGCCGGAAGACGCTAAGCCGTACTGGAACCTACATTGTCCTACTGGACCCCTCGATGATCCGAAGTATACAACTTGTAAGTATTACAAATTATCTTAAATATTAATTGCTAATTCCAGAATAAAATAAGTTGAAGAGTCAATCATTGTTTTAACGCAATGAATATAACAATGAAGATCGGATTCATACAATGAAAATAAATATTAAAAGTTTATTACAAAAACATGAATTTGGAATATATAATTAAAAAATTGTAATAATTTTCTAGGCACCTAATTCTGGCCTGTGTGAAGTAAAACGGCTAAAGCTAAGACCAAGTTTGACACTAGTTTCCTGCTCGAATAGAATGTCAGTGACGGGGCAGGCCGGAGAGCTTTGGATTTGAGTCCTACATCTACCGACCCGCAAGTCAACAACTTACCAACGAGCCAAAAGCTTATCCTATAATAAATATAAATTCTGAAGATTATAGGAAATAGATATCAGGCAACAAATTGAAGGAAGCTGAACAATTCTGAACTGTAATAATAGCTATTCGGTTTTATGGCTTATAGCTTCTCTATAGTCTTAATCTCATCCTCTTTTAGTTTACCATTATAATATCCTTTACAAGCCAGACCCAACCAATTTTGGACCGCAGTTGATCTAATGCAAGAGATCCTTATAGTAATACATGAGGCTCGGCAGATAAGATGTTGACAAGTTGTTCGACAGCGGTGCATGGTTCAAATACAGTGCTCTCACCGTCATTGGCGTGATTTCTAGTAGGAAACTGACGTTAAACTTGCCAATAACCTTACACTTTCATAAACATTCAAGATCGACGGTAGCCCTCAAAGGATAACGCTTACATTTGCTGCTACATAACGAATAACTGCTGCATTTGCTGCTTCATAATGATTAACTATATTTGCTGCTACATAATGTATAACTGATTCATTTACTGCTACATAATAAGTAACAGCTATATTTGCTGCTACATAATGAATAACTGCTAGATTTGCTGCCCATAATGAGTAACTGCTGCGTTCGCTGCTACATAATGTATAACTACTGTATTTGCTGCTACATAATTTAAATCTACAGTTATTCTTAAACAAGCATGTAAGTCCTTCCTGACTGCAATATTTTGTTAATGAATAACTGCTTGCAATGGCTACTACATAACGAATAACTGCTAGCCCACATATGCTGCTTTTTTCACAGTGGCGACCTACGTCTACGACAGAGAGGTGATCTCGAGAGGAAGACCTGAGGGCGCCAGACTCTCAGATAAAACCCTTTGCATGATTGCCATACAGGGGGAGGGGGCAAGAACTGGGGGAGCTTCCTCCCCCCGTGAATTATACAATCACTACGATGTTCATAATCTGTACGGAACTAGTCAAATACCGTCTACGCTTAGGTTTGCTGCACTATTTTATAGTTTTAAACTCTCTATTTAAATGTTTTATTTCATTTCTGAAGTTAATAATTGTGTTTCTGCTTTGTCCTATTTCAGAGAGAGAGAGAGAGAGAGAGAGAGATATGCTTTATTTTCACAAAATTTCACAGAGTAATTACATCAACAGAGTACGCAATCAATGTGATCAAAGTTATCATTTTTATCAATCCAGTCAGTCAATCTGTTAGCAATCCAATGTTTTCGATGTTATCAGTGTTATCATTCCATTCAGTCAATCTGTTATCAATCCAATGTTATCAATGTAATCAACACAGTCAGTTAATTTGTTATTGATTTTAGGTCAACAAATAAATCATCCTTTTCTAATTCGTTCCTTTAATTAATTCTGTAGGTAAATTTATTAGAATTGTACATTATGAAATTGTTTGTAGATATTAGTAACATATGACTTCGCCTTCGGTGGTTTTCAACCGGATATTAAATCTTTATTTAAATTCATTATAAAGGTTTGTATTCCCGTATTGCGTCCGGGACATTGAAGCTCAACAGTTAACAGCATGAATCGTAAAAGTGACTAAGCAAGAACTTAAGAAGAAAGGAAACCACCTCGGAAGTTATATTTTTCCAAGCTGTTGGCTACATAAGATATGGATAAGGTATAGCTTATTGTTAAGGTATTAACATTCTAATCTAAGGAGTTTAATCTTTATGGCGCGTGAAAGCAGATTCTGAGTACGAATATATAATTTGAACCTGCCATTTAACATTGTTAGAACATTAGAGAGAGAGAGAGAGACAGAGAGACAGAGAGGTAGAGAGACAGAGAGATAGGGGGAGAGAGAGACAGAGAGAGAGAGAGAGAGAGACAGAGAGAGACAGAGAGAGATGGAGATGATGTTTGTTTGCAGAGGCCTGAGATTGGCACAGCCTGGACAGAGAGGTCTGGTAGTGGGGAGGTCAACATTTCCAGGCAGCGGTCAACTCTCTGGACATTGGCTCGGAGATAACTACTCTGACTGGCCGAATATGAGGGAGTCCATCATCGGAACCTTGGAATTTAATCTCTTTGGGATTCCATACGTTAGTAACTGTAATATGAAATCCTCTGCAGTAAGCTTTGAACTTATTCTAGTTTTACTGTATTCTACAGTTTTAATTTGAGAGTATGACTGCAAATCTCTCTCTTAGTGTACTTCCTACTGGCAGGTCCGTTTTATATAACGCCTGCACTCTTCTCTATCTTCCACTTATCTCTTTATGTCCACATATGAGTGATCATTAAATCATCTAACATGCCTAATCTCGGCCTGCCTCTGCTGCAGGCCGAGATTAGGAATGTTAGACGATTCTCAACTGTCTCAACAGCTGAGTCTCAACAGCTGAGTCTCAACAGCTGAGTCTCAACAGCTGATATGCGCATGTGACTGTGACAATAGTGTTCATTTGTTTTTCCAGGTAGGACCGGATATCTGCGGATTCTTTGGCGACACTACGGATCAGCTGTGCAGACGTTGGATGCAGCTGGGAGCGTTCTTTCCTTACGCGAGGAACCACAATACACTGGACAGCAAAAAGGAACAGGTTTGTTCTAATCTACACTGGTTATATTTAATATATTAAAAGTGCAATCGTTTTTACATCTTCTCTTTCATACTAAAATACTCTGCTGATAATGAGAGACGTTAAGGTAGACCTCAAAAATAAGACGTTACCTATGCGCCGCCTGTTTGCCCTTGAATTAAATTACCAAGGTTCAACTCTCGCTCGATACTGAGAGATTGAATAGGAAGGGTGATCGCTAATTAAGCTCAATATGGGTTCTCCACAATCTCCGATAATTCCTGGCCTATTTGCCCCATAATTCCTCTTTATTTGTAATTATATAGGATCCAGGAAGTCTAAGTGAATTAGGTCAACGCTTGTCACGTGATGCGCTGATGACGCGATATGCACTGTTGCCATATCTCTACACCTTATTTCACCTCGCTCACACACGGGGTAACACTGTCGTTCGTCCTGTACATCATGAGTAAGTAATCCAAACTAACTGAATATAAAATCAATGTTTTAAAACAATTAATTATCAGATTAATAATATAATTTTAATACAAATGTGAAGGATTTGCTGGAGAGAACTGATCTTTATTCATAATTAAACTAAGAACAATTAGTTGACCTTAGACATGGTAGCACAATAATGCTAGCTTTCGGTAAATAATAGTATTCGTGGGGTGAATATATCGTCTTAAGCGATAATGAAAAATCACCTCGGATTTCATATATTTTTTCAAAGACTACATAAGACATCGATAAAGGGATAAGGTCAGGGTTAGATTTGTTACATTTTTCCAAGGGGCCCATTTGTAATGAGGGGTCTATTCCTTTCAGCTGCATCTTGTGACTAAATGCGGACGACAGGAACATTGTTTTAGCTGATTTTCGACTGAGACGAAGTATCCCATACGACCTTATTCCACAAGGGCCTACCCCACAAGAAACTATCCTATAAGATCCTATCCCATAAGATCCTATCCCATAAGATCCTATCCCATAAGATCCTATCCCATAAGATCCTATCCCATAAGATCCTATCCCATAAGATCCTATCCCATAAGATCCTATCCCATAAGATCCTATCCCATAAGATCCTATCCCATAAGATCCTATCCCATAAGATCCTATCCCATAAGATCCTATCTCATAAGATCCTATCTCATAAGATCCTATCTCATAAGATCCTATCCTATAAGATTCTCTCATAAGATCCTATCCTACAAGATCCTATCCCACAAGATCCTATCCTACAAGATCCTATCTCATAAGATCCTATCCCATAAGACCCTATCTCATAAGACCATAAACCATCATACTCTATATCATTACGTCCTATCCCACATGACCCTATCCCACAAGAACCTATCCTATAAGATAGTATTTCATAAGACCCTATCCCATAAGACCCTATCCCATAAGACTCTATCCCACAAGATCCTATCCCATACAGCTGAAGACTGCCTATACAATATTTCCGCTAGGCGGAGTTTTATCTCTATAAAGATTTTAAAGGTTGATCTTTTGTGTCGCAGGTTTCCTCAGGACAGCGAAACATGGAGTCTGGACAAACAGTTCCTTTGGGGAGAGTCCTTAATGATTGTTCCCATACTGTTTGAGGTGAACTTTACTTCCTTAGTAAATTAATAAATTAGTTAATTAATTAATTAATTAATCGGTTCGTACTGTTAATTATTTATTCAATTCACGATTAATGACATCCTTGCACTAAATAGAATTAGATAGTAGCTGCAGGTGAAGAAAGTTTATCCTCTTAACTTGTTAATCTCTAAATATATATATATATATATATATATATATATATATATATATATATATTTGAATTAATTATTAATATAATATCAATATAATAATTCTTCATCGCTTTTGTTTGACCAGTATTTGAATTAGAAAAAATATCACCATAAAAATTAGAATTCCAAATTTCATCAAATACAAGGTATAATTCAGAAAAAATGAGTAAAGCATATGGATTAATTTCTTTAAAATGCTTAGCCTACTTTAGCGTCAGTTTCTGCCTCGTAAACATGTCAGTGACGGGACAAGCACTGGACGCGTAGCCTAAATATATAGAATTTGGAGATCGTTTTCTTCAAGATTTAAGTTTCACAAGATTTAAGATTTATAACTAAATCTGAAACCGTTAAAAAATGATATCATTTCTGGGTTCAAATTTTGTCAAATCAACTCAAATATGCCACATATGTATTCTTGTATTCTGTCTGCGTTACATTATGAAGTATAATATTGGTTTTTACATGTATATATGCGTGTAATTATTATTTGTGATTCTAGAATCAGACTACGCTTGAGTTTTATCTACCAGATGCTGCGTGGTATGATTTCTATACAGTAAGTTACTATTTATTAGTATTATTATTAACAACGAAAACTTATATAGCAGTGTCATGGCCGAACTCGGTCTTCGAGACTACTTTACATTAATTATTAATTCTAATTAATAATATATATTTATCTAGTTTGGTTTCTATAAAGTAATTACTAATACTAATTAATAGTATATATTTATCACGTTGGCCTTGGGATTATTATGATCTATTCTATTATACTCAGTGCTATTTTATCTGAGAAAAATATTAGTTCATCCTTGTGGTTTGTAGATTATAATAAGTTTAACATCGAAGGTTCAGAAACACAAGGCTTCACTAAAAACTACTCGACATTTTCCAGATACCGTCACAAACAATATTTCAAGATTACTACCGAATACCAATTTCGTCTGACAAAGCTAGCATCTGTACACACAACTGCTCATAATATACTTTATTTAAAAGTAAAAAGTTAAAGACAAGTTTAAAGCTAGATTTCTGCTCCTATAGCATGTCAACAACATAGAGAGCGCAGGATTTGAACCCTACTGATCCACTGTCGAACAATTTGCCAACAAGCCACAGGTTCAGCTGTTATCATTAGATTTGCCTAGATTTATCACTAGAGTGCTCTGTGAACGGGTAGGTCTATTAATGGACGCATCTCAGTTGCTTCCTTATTGCGAAGTTATTTAAAGGTTGTTGCAGTGTTGCAGCAAACTTAGGTACTTTACACTACGAAAATTCTGCAGTGTTAGGCAGTTTCTGTAGTGTTCTGCTCAGAGCCCTCTGGTTGTAAATTATTAATTAATACAACTAGAACGTACATGTAATTTCGTATAGTGTGCTTCAAGAGAAAGAAGTGCCCTTTGGGAACCTCCAAACACCGTCTGGTTGGGACGTACTGCTACTTGCTTCGTGCTGTGATAGCTATGTAATGAACTAATCCTTGTGACACTAGATCGAGTGTATCTAGTCATTTTTGTCAGAGCGGCAAGCTTTTGATGTTGTCGTTAAACACTCTAATGGTACTATTTTCTACCGCTTCTACTCTGATATGAATAGCAATAGTGAATCAAATGGCGACAGCTTCTTCGCTTTGATAACACGTGACCATTGTTGATGACAGAATGGACTAGCTTCATCCAGTGATTCTGGATCCTGGAATAAGAAGGAAGTCACCGAGGAGAGTCCTGTGTCCCTGTTCATCAGAGGTGGAGCGGTGATACCAACACAGGATCCTGCTGTAACCACCAATAAGAGGCTAGTTGTAAGATCTGATGAGAATTGTAAGATCTGATGGAAGTTGTAAGATCTGATGAGAGTTGTAAGAGATGATGAGAGTTGTAAGAGCTGATGAGAGTTGTAAGAGCTGATGAGAGTTGTAAGATCTGATGAGAGTTGTAAGGGCTGATGAGAGTTGTAAGATCTGATGAGAGTTGTAAGGGCTGATGAGAGTTGTAAGATCTGATGAGAGTTGTAAGGGCTGATGAGAGTTGTAAGAGCTGATGAGAGTTGTAAGAGCTGATGAGAGTTGTAAGATCTGATGAGAGTTGTAAGGGCTGATGAGAGTTGTAAGATCTGATGAGAGTTGTAAGGGCTGATGAGAGTTGTAAGATCTGATGAGAGTTGTAAGGGCTGATGAGAGTTGTAAGAGCTGATGAGAGTTGTAAGATCTGATGAGAGTTGTAAGATCTGATGAGAGTTGTAAGGGCTGATGAGAATTGTTAGAGCTGATGAGAGTTGTAAGAGCTGATGAGAGTTGTAAGAGCTGATGAGAGTTGTAAGATCTGATGAGAGTTTTAAGATCTGATTAGTAGTCTGATATTCCCTCTATCTTTCTCTGTCACAGTCTCTGTCTCTATTTGTCTCAGTCTATGTCTATATCTTTCTCAGTCTCTGTCTCTATCTGTATCTGCCTCAGTCTTTGTCTCTATGTCTATTTGTCTCCATATCTTTCTCTATCTGTCTCAGTCTCAGTCTTTGTGTCTATATCTCGCTCAGTCTCAGTCTTTGTATCATTTGGCTCAGTCTCTGTCTCTATCTGTCTCAGTCTCTGTCTCTATCTCTATCTTTCTCAGTCTCTGTCCCTGTCTGTCTCAGTCTCTGTCTCTATCTGTCTCGGTCTCTGTCTCTATCTCTGTCTGCGTACATAATATCATTTCAAGAATTGTTTCTCTGTCTTTCTCTCTCTTTGTTTCTCTCTTTCTCTCTATCTCTCGGCGCGTCTCTAGTGTTCTGATAAATTCATTTAATTGTCTAATTTATTTATTCCTGCGCAGAGCCCATTTCTCAACTTCTCTATGGAAAACTCAGTCAACGACTTATATTAACTTCGTCTTCTCTTAACCTGTACTTATTACCTGTTAATTTGATTATTTTTCTAATCTTGTATTAGTCTTAGGTGGTGTAATGTGACAGGTAAGAAATTGCGATTACATGGACTCCATTTTGCAATATCTATTGAAGACCTTTTGCAAATTTTACAAATAGGCATATGTTTTTGATTTTCTGCTTTTAACTAAAGGAATAGCAACTGTTTACTTTTTATTTTAATCCTTAGATTTCATGTGCAAATTGAGCACATGCACTTGAGTATTAATCTATTTAATCATCATCGTCATTATCTTCGCGTAAACGATGATGAAGATTAAATAGATTTATACGCATGTATCAATCTCTATCATATCTTTTTTATTTTCAGTCGAACGAACGACTTTCATTTCAAGGCTTATCTGGATTCAGATCACAGTGCTAAAGGTCTTCTATTCTGGGATGACGGTCTTAGCATTGGTAAAAGATTATGATTGCTTCATTTAAATTATCCTCACATGTAATAAACCGTGTTTCACTTTGGACTGTGCGTATCTTTCAGTTATTGTAGAACAACGTCGTCATTGGCCCATGTAGAAGCAATTCTGACAAGAAAATCTTGATTGACGAAATTATTCCAAGCCTGATCATTGAAATATGATAGCGTAATATAAGAGAGAATATATTGGCATGGCACATTAGAAAATTAATAGCTTATTACAAAATAGAATATAATAACATCTTATAATTATATATAATAGAATACTACAATAGAGAATATAATAGAATAGTAAAATAGAGAATTTAACAGCTTAGTGTAAAAGAGGATATATTACATAATATTGGACAAGTAAATTTAGTTTAGACGTATATTAGGCCTACAAGTAGGGCCCAGTTTGGGGTCCATTAACTTAGCCCCCCCACCACGGAATTTTAAATATCAAATCACATCAGCGTTTTGGGCTCGTTTTGGGCTGAGATGGGCTGTTGAAATTTCGTTTTGGGCTAGCACCGTTTCAGAGTTATAAGATTCTTTGAAGTTTAAAGTTTGAAGTTTTTAGAGTTCAAAGATTCTTTGGTGGGGGGGGGGGTTAAGTTAATGCTAGCCCCCCATCATCTCCGATTTCAATAAAAACTTATAATAACTTTATTGGCTCGTTTTGGGCTGAAATGGGCAGTTCAAATGTCGTTTTGGGCTAGCATCGTTTCGGAGTTATTCATGATTATTTGGTGTTGGCTAGCATTAACTTAGCCCCCCCCACCATCTCCGATTTCAGTAAAACTTATACCAACGTTTTGGGCTCGTTTTGGGCTGAAATGGGCCGTTGAAATTTAGTTTTGGGCTGGTGTGGTTCCAGAGATAATCGCATTTGAAGTTCTGGTGTCAGCCTCCCCCCACTACCTCAGATTTCAAAAAAACTTATACCATCTTAGTACGGTTCGAGAGATAATCGAATTTTAAGTTCTAGGGTAAGCCACCACGACTTACGTTTCAATAAAACTTATACTGTCGTTTTGGGTTCGATATTTTTTCAGTTTGTTGATTGCTGTTGCTATGGATAATTTTAACGTGTCAATCACTGTAATTAGTGGACGCTTATACGAGTTACGTTTTGCTATATAGCGTGAAGATTCAATCTTAAGCATTGGATATGTCGACGCTGCAGTATGATATTGATGATAAGCAGTGATTACCTTTCAACAAACTAATTCAAATATTTATTTCCCGTGCTTTGTCAGCAGCTTTGAATTTGCTCTCCGACAGTTAAATTGACTCATCAACTTTTCCTAAAAATCGAAGTCTTACGCCGAAAATAGGAGCTCTTTTTATGCGAATTTTTGATGTGACTCATGTGAGTCCTTCGTTTGACCCCGTTTCGCAGGGCCTACTTATTTACTTAATGGAGAGGCGAATCTAAAACCCATTCAAATTGACAAAATAAAGTTCGTATCAACAAACACTTGTGCTTTTGATAGTCTCATCCAGTTTCTCTGCACATCATTTTGCGATCATCCAAAATTGTACGACATAGCTGAACAATCGCTAAAAGAAGAAAAATTACTTCAACTAGTCAAGGAGGTCGAAAGGAGTCACTTCTCTAACATACAGACTTCGAATGTTACTTCTTCGCGAACTATTTACTCTTACTTATTTACAGCTAGGGTTCATATAAGTATCAGCAGAATACACAGCAAAAGATATGGTGTCAAAAATTCTGCCAGTTCCTCTTTGCAATAGGGAAACAGCAACTTGCGTGACAAACCCTATTTGCGCGGGGAACTGTTCTCATACACAAGCTGTCATAAGCATAACCTTAACTGAGGAGAATTTATGCATAATTCAAGAAAATATCACCAACCAGATTACACTCAACTGAAGCTCAAGTGATTCTGAATGAGAGCACTGTTTGGAACTCTCTTCTTCGCTAATAATTGAATCTTTATTAATCTCTGCAAGAACATCTGACATTGCTACCGATGTTGTAGTGGCCTTGGGAGATATTCCTGCACAATTAAACCTTCAGGACAAACAATATATACTGGCCGGCGCAGTTGGCTTTTCAAATTACCGATCTGTCAAGTTATCCAGCATTGGACATTACGTAGCATTTAGCCCACGATTAGGAGATCACGGGGAATGCTACAAAGATCCGAGTAAGAATGTCCAGATTTGCTCACGATCAAAGTTAATTCAGTGCAATTTACTATTATATATCCTGCAATGAGTAAATATAGTTGTGCCTGGGTGAGCGGTGCAGAACATTCTCAAATGAAGATGTGCGGCTACAACCGAGCAGCTAAACCGGCTCAATTCATGACTCCGGCTATGATCATAAAACTAAAAAATCACCATTTTTCTTAAGAAGCAACGGGCGTCATAAAAACAGCAGCTGGGCAACATGTAACCACAATGTAGTCAACTATTTCTCGACGTGTCACAACATGTACTACGAATACGTAAATAGCGTTCAATAAATGTATAAACATATATATATATATACGTAAATAGCGTTCAATAAATGTATATATATATATATATATATATATATATATATATATATATATATATATATATATATATGTATATATAAATATATATATATATATATATATATATTTACTATATAAATATATACATATATATATATTTTATATATATATATATATATATATATAAGGCTAAGTTAATGCTAGCCCACACCAAATAATCATGAATAACTCCGAAACGGTGCTAGCCCAAAACGAAATTTCAACGGCCCATTTCAGCCCAAAACGAGCCCAAAACGCTGATGTGATTTGATTTTTGAAATTCCGTGGTGGGGGGGCTAAGTTAATGCACCCCCAGTTTGTATTACGTAAAATACTGATTAATATTTATTATAAATTTGATGTTTAGATACTTTTGAGACTGGACGCTCTTACCTTGCACATATGAACGCAACAAATGTACGTATCCTCTATATACTGTGAACATATATTTATATATACACACACATATATTATACATATAAATATATATCTATATATATATATATATATATATCGGTATATATATGTACAAGTAAATAAATATATATATACTGCATATACCTATATATATAGTACATATGTACATGTCTATATTAGATATCAAAGCTGTATAGGACATATTTTAAGTGCGATGGTTTTCTAAGGGGTGTTATAGAAGGACGAATTCAAGGGAAAAGTTTTAGACGCAGACCTATATGACAATGCTACTAATTGCAACCTTAGTGATTTGCTAACAAATACATTTATAGAGATGAAAAGGAAAGCTGATGATAGAATTCGTTCGAAAAGTAACTGTTGGACCTGCCGTTATGCTGTGCACTAGAAGAAGAAGGCACTATACACCGTTCGTGTATATTTTGGTTTTTAATTATTAGTGGATAGATATATTAATTAGTCCCTTTTTTTTTTTTTTTTTTTATATTTAACTACAACTGAACAACAGAGTGATTAACAGATTAATTGATAAGCTGATTGATTGATAAGTACACCTTTGATTAATTGATTGATTGACGAATTCATATTGCAGAGTAACTTTACACTATCCATCCAGCACAATAACGTACCTGAGGTCATAGGATTAAAGGTAGAGTCTGTGCAGATAATAGGTCTGCAGGAGAGACCAGAAGCAGTTCTAATAAATTGTACTGCAACTACAAATTTCACCTACGATGCAACAATTAAGGTTTGTTTTCCTTTTTTACATGCATGGAAGACTATTAATTGTTCTCAAATATGTAGTCTTGGTTATTCCGTTAAATCGCTAATCGTGGTTTTTGTGTAACTATTTCTTTAGACAAATTCCTCTACTGGCGTGTTTTTAATATAATTAAAGCTATTTGTTTCCACTCTTATTTAGCAGTGCATTCTGAACGTGCGTAAAATAGAATATCCATGTCAACATCTATAATTGCGAAATTAAAGCCTCTCCGATAGCAGCTTTTTTATTGATTAAAATATTTAATACCACCAGATGTCTAAACCTATACTAAGACTGCTTTGTTAGACATAAACTGCGATACACTTACATGTAGCTAGTCTTTGTGAAGGTAGCTGGAATGGGGACCGCAATGTTAAACGCAATAGTTCTTGCATGTGATTCTTACTTTAAATTTATCTTTTTACTTAACAAAGCTGATCTGTAGGACAGTAACAGAACGAGATAAGGCTGAGGCCAAGTTTAACCTGAGTTTCCTGCTCAAATAGCATGTCAGTGATGGGGAGAGCACTGGAGTCGAATCCAGTACCTAATGGTCAGCTATCGAACAACTTGCCAACAAGCCACCGGCTGAAATGTCAAACACATTTCAACCAAAATGTGTATTCAAATTACTTGAGACGTTTTGTTAACACGTTCAGTTTTATAATTGATTTAACAGGTACTAACGGTAAACAATATTGGCAGTGCCCTGTCAGAAAGCTTAGAAATAAAATGGAGGTAAATACACCTTGGCATTTCTGATTATTAAAAATTGTTGTGTATTTCACGTAGGGCCTATTGCTTTTCATCTGTTTACAATGTTCAGTGCACATTTTCATTGAATAATCAGGCGTCTTTAGATAATAATGCCCTCTTCCTTTAGAATGTGGAATATTCGCCAGCTTTTAGAAATTGAATTTAAATCTCGCCTCTTCGTCATAATAGCTTTTTCTGTAATATACCATATACTGTATTTGCTTATAAAATCGTATATCAGATACCCCTCCTACGCGGTGTTTCTCAAGGTTCAGTGTTGGGTCCATTGCTCTTCTCTTTATTTATCACTCCTCTTAGCTACTTGCTTGCTCAGTCTTCCATAAATTTTCATTTCTATGCAGACGACACTCAACTGTATATTTCCTTTTCTAATCATGATTCCGATCAGAAACTGGCCCATCTCTCATCCATTATAGACACGGTTTATTCCTGGTTTTGCGCTAACCGTCTTGCTGTTAATCCCTCCAAAACTGAATACCTTTTAATTGGTACTCCTTTACAAAGAAATAAAATTACTAATAATTTTGTTAATTTTCAGAATCTTGCTCTTTCACCTTCTCGATCCGCCAAAAACCTTTGAGTCACATTTGATGATTACTTGACTTTAAATCCCATATCTCTTCTGTTTGTCGCGCTTCTTTCTTTCAGATTCGTCAGATTAGGCATATATGTCCATCCCTTACTAGAAATTCAGCCACTATCCTTGCTAATTCTATAGTTCATTTAAAGCTCGACTACTGTAATTCATTATTACATGGATTGCCTACTTTTTCTCTCAATCGTTTGTAGCACGTCCAGAATTCTCTTGCACGTGTTGTTTGCAAGTCCTCTCGACTTCAATTTCGCTCTCTTTCTTTACTTCGCAGACTTCACTGGCTCCCTGTTAATCAACACATAAAATATAAAATAGTTCTATTAACTTTTAAAACTCTGCGATTTGGCAAGCCTTCTTACTTATCTGAAATTCTTCTTCCCTATCTTCCGTCACGTTCACTTCGTTCCACCGATGCCAATCTTCTCTCTGTTCCAAATATGCTCACATCATTGGGCAGACGTTCTTTTTCTTACGCAGCACCCACAATCTGGAACTCCTTACCTGCTAATCTTCGCTCTTGTTCTTCTCTTTCAACATTCTCTAGCAAGCTTAAGACTTACCTTTTCCCACCGTAGACATAATCAATCTACCCTGACCATTTTTGATCACCGGTCAGGGTATCGTTTAGGACCTTACTTCTCCTCACCACATTTCTTTTGCAGATTGGTCTGGGTGAATTGATCTGTAGTGATGTGTGCTGTTGGGGACGTCCCTGACATCATCCCTGGATGAGGAAACGGACGTTAAACCTTTACTATTATTATTATTATTATACGATACGATACGATAGTAAATCTATCTTATCTCAGTAGGCTACAATTTTATTTGTTACAAAAGCACGCAGAGGCCGCTATGGCAGTAATAAGGTAAACAAACAAGCAATATGAAAGTGTTTACCAAAATTTAAATCATTTGACTTTGTGGATCAAGATATTTGAATTACAAATGGCTTAATGCTTGGAGCGTCAATGTTCGTCCTATACATTTGCATATCCGCTTCCGAAGTAGGTCCACATTGATATCTCGTGGTTTCGAAACTCAAGCCAGGGACAACAGATAAGAATCAACTAACACTAAGACTTAACTATACAAACAAAGTAATTATCTGAGCTTAATCTAAGAATGATTAATTAATTATTGAATTTAAATTAATAATTGAAGTTATCTGCCAGAAGCAGATAATTTCTATCATTTTTGTAGCATGTAGGAAGTTAAAACTACTCTTTCAATAAGTTAATTAAATTAATTAAATAATTAAGTTAATTAACTTAATTAAATAGCATCGGTAAAACATTGATACGTCATTAGATGACAACGATAAAACATTGATACGTCATTAGATGACAACGATAAAACATTGATACGTCATTAGATGACAACGGCAAAACATTGACAATTATACGTTAAATTTAACTTTAGCTGTCTATAAGGATGGCATCGGTAATAGATATGCCAGTTGGATTCGGACTGATCGTCTATGAAAAGAGGAGACAACACTAAATTTATTCGCCACAGGACAAATAAAATTAATCTGAGACTACATAGAACCAGTTGGCTGTTTTTCCACGTATAGCAATTTCTACATAAAATATTGCAAGAGTGTCTTTTTCTATTTAATTGTTTTATTGATTTTATTCAAATATATTGCAGTTCATCGGGGAGTTACGTCTGCAGATGATTGATACTGCCTCTGAATATTGAACGGTGATTGTAATTAATTGATCAGTGTAGAAATTTTTATTCTATTTAAACACTACAATTTATCGTTGAGAAAATAATTTTCATTTACATGTATGTGTTAAATCAATAATAAATAAACTCTTAAAGAAGTAGTGATGCAGATATTCTATTTTATCCACTGTTACCGGAACGTTAGCAATAAAAATCCCACATGGGCACCCACACCCGCCCATGTAGGATTTTCTCCCGGGTGTGGGGACGCTCGGATATATCCCAGGACGCCCCTATATCCGGTGGGCCTGGGGGAGTGGGTGCTCTGGGATGGTGCACCCCGACAATGTACCAAAACCCAGGGCACTTGCCCTCCGGAGCACCCCTCCCCGGGCCCTGGCACCCCGGTGTTCTGGCTTCCCTGAGTCTGAGCACACCCTATATCAGGGCACCCAGAAGCCCGGGCACACAAACCACCAGGACATCATAAGCCCCGGGGCACCCTGCTAGACGACCCAACACCCCTCACGTCAAACTGATCAGTAGTCAGACTGGACTGAGTGGTGAACTAAGTGAGTTGAACCGGGTTCCAAACAGTCCTGGGACTCTCTATGACCAGAGTGAACCGTGCTCCAAACAGTCCTGGGACTCTCTATGACCAGAGCCCGTCTCAGAGTGATTGCCCACAGCTCACGATCAAGCTGGGCTTGGTCGTTCAGTTCATTGCGATAATACGCACTGAATATGAAAGTCCCATCCCCTTCCTCAGTGGCGAGCACTCAGGAACTTTTTTATACCGCCTCAGAGGTGCAGCAGTCACGTGATTGTAGAACCCGAAACCGCTCATTTGATTTTACTGTCTAACAGAATTAGCCTAGTATATGTGGTATTCATACCATCTGTCAGAATTAACCTAGTTTACAGTATGTGGTATTTATGCCATCTGTCAGAATTAACCTAGTTTATGTGGTGTTTTTACCATCTGTCAGAATTAACCTAGTGTATGTGGTATTTATACCATCTGCCAGAATTAACCTAGTTTATATGCTATTATAACAATCTTGGCAATAAAAAATCACCTCAAAATCGCGTCAATGAAAAAATTATCTAAGGATACATGATGTACCAGCTTAAGAGTATACCCTTTCGGATAGGGATTAGACTTTGGGACTTAATTGATATTAAATTTGCGATTAATCTGATGCTCAATGAAATGTTCTTAGCGAGTGCAATGAAACACTTTTGCGAATATTTGCACTAAATGTGTTAATTACACAAGATTTTGTTGGAGAGAGGGACATACAGTATTATATTAGTAATAAATATTCTAAGTTCATTTCGTAAAATTCACGTGATTCTAAAATTTCAGTGCAGCCTCACTGTTAGTGCCTTTCAAATTCGCCACTCACTAGGTACGTATATAATGGCATTTTAGTTGATAGTATATATATCATATATCGTGTTCCGGATGTTGTCAACTTAAAATAATTCTTTCAAAATGTAGTTTAAGGAAATAAAAGCTCGCAGTAGGATGCTTAAAATGTAAGTTTTCTTTGAAAATCAATTAGTGACGTTGAAAACTAATAATCCATTGCAAAGTCATACAGAACCTGAGTGCAAAATGTATAGCTGCGTGGCGCATAAAGTAATATGAAGGCTGTAATGCAGTATTCAAAAGAGTTCATGAATCAATCAGAAGAGTAATGAGTCAATCAGAAGAGTAATGAGTCAATTAGAAGAGTAATGATTTTAATTGATTTACTTGTCCATCTGATTGATTGATTATCCATCCATTTTTCTTTGATCTGATATGACATCCACACTGAAAGGTCAGCAGTTTATCTGTTAGTGAGTTAAACCTTCATAAAAGAGTGCGCCTTCCCCATGCCTAAATGTAGCCTAGAGTCTGGGAAAAATATTGTTTCTGATATGGTTTCCCTTCGCCTTCTTCAGATCTTACCAAGTCGACTCTTACTACTCGTGCAGTGTATAATCTTCAGTGGCCCGGATACAACACGATCTAATATGATACTATTTTAAACAAAATTATGATAATCAGATTTCATTAATTTTTATTCTAGTGTAACAAATTAACTGAATAACAATTTAATGTTTAACCATACGTTTAAGTTGACATTCACATGTTTTAAAAACCGCTGATTTTCTTTTCAGTTCCAACAAGAGTCTAACTCTAAATATACAACCATCAATATCTTTCCAAACTGACTGCGTCATTTCGGTTAAATATTCTACGTACACAAATTTCATAGCTTTAAATTAATCGTTTCAGTAGAATATTTTACGTAAACAAACTTCACTTTTGTTTACTTTGCTTATTTCACAAAATAAACGAGTACATCTGGTTTAAAAGGCGTTGAAGTTACGTTTAACGTCTGTTTCCGTATCACAGCGGATACTGTCGAGACAACCGGCTAATATTCGAACAGATAGCCTCCCGCTTCCAAGAAATGCTTGCTGTCCATTCGGCCATCCAAGTGGTACAATATCACATTACATACATACATTTATAATACATTTAGAATACATACAATACATACTTACAATACATTTAGAGCGCTCTTGCCTCATAGGGCAACATACCAACATCGAGCACTGTGGAATCCAAGCCGAACTTATGGGCGAGCAATATTTATCGTCTATCCAACGAAACGGTGCCAATAAATTCTAAAAAACAACACACGGACGAGGATAGCATTGAAGACACGACGGTTAATTTTCATTGCTGTCTACGCATCATATGTTGGGCAGTAGATTACAGACCAGATACGTGCAATTTTCTCCGCATTAGGTAGATGCACATTTACTTTTTAAAAATCCTACTGTTTGGAATTCTCTACCTCCCAGTCATCTGTCATCTTCTACTATTTCAACTTTCTGTAGTAGGCTACACACATGTCTTCCTACCGTAGCCTTATATGATCGGGCCTGACTGTTTTTTCACCGACCCGGACCTTTTAGGATCTCTTCTCTCTTTTTACCACATGTCTTTTCAAGTCGTTTGCTTGAAACCATTCGGAATAACGTGTGATGTGGGGACATTCCTGACATCATCTTTGCATGAGTAAACAGATGTTAAACCTGTTGCAATTATTAGTACTATTTTCCGTTTTGCGCACGAGTCACTGAAGAATAGAACCTGCGTCAAGCTAGCGCAAGAGACAACTAAGCAAGAATCTGATGGATGGAGGTAAATGGAAACCAACACAGAAGCCATGTTAGATTTTTGACTAGATTAAAGTTTATTTAAGGCACACACACACACACACACACACACACACATATATATATATATATATTTGTATACCCTTAGAGTCCTAGAGTCTTAGAGATAGCCCTTTGTAAAGGGATTAAATTGTTTTTAAAACCTGACTAAGAGTAAGATGACTATGAGCATATGGCTTGAGCCAGTGGCGATGTCGGTATGATATTTGATCGCGGATAAGTATGTGCTCTCAAATCCTTAATTAGCCCGTCACTGACATTGCTTTCGAGTGAGGAAACTGACGTTAACGTTAGCTATTCCAGCTTTTTTAAAGAATATGTTAGCATTGTTAACGACGACGCAAATTGTGTCGTAAGGAAAAGGTAAAAGCTTTAAAGATAGGAGAGTGGAAAAATGTGCATGGTGAGTCAGGCAGCTTAGAAAGTATGCATCATTGCACTAGGGGAGAGGGTGCTCTAAGCCCATGTCAATTAAACAGGTAAATTAATTGAAGTGTAAAGAAATCAATTAACCTATTGTCGCCACAACATTTAATTCGGGTTTTTTAAAATCCTTTCTATTAAAATGAAACGTAACAACTTTATATTAATATATTCATAAAACATTTTTCACAGTTACAAAGTATTTCAGCAATATTGTGAAAGAAAATGGCTAGAATTTGAGTTTTGTTGCATTGTTTAGAAATTGAGAACTAACCAAGTGATTCTTTGACTAGCAATGAATCACGAGGGCTAATTATTAAGTTAAATATTTAATTAGAAATTTTAAAAGCTATACCTGCATTACGATGAGCCTGGAGCTTTAGCCTGGAGCTTTAGCCTGGAGCTTTAGCACTATAACTCATAGATACTATCTTCTTTAATAGCTTTTTGTCAATCTTACAATTTCCCCGAGTTGTGTTCAGGTTGTTTGAAGAATTGACCAACCGGTGACTGCACGTGTCGTAGAAGGCGACTAAAGCACTAAGATGCATACCAACGTCAGAAAGGGCATCCGGTTGGTGAGCGCCTATAGGCTTCAGAAATTGCTACAAAAATGTAAACGAATGGAAAAGTCTCAAATAGGGGATTGACTGATGGTATGATTAGGACAGAGAGGAATTGAGACAGTCTATTCGTATCCCGACCCTGGTTAAACTGGGATGCAAGGGAGGATGATGATGATGACAATCTTAAATTTAAAAAGGAACATATCTTTTAATGTAACAAATTGGATCAGTTATCGTTATATTATAAAAACATTCCATTAGCACTAAAGTAAAGTTGCGTAAATAATATATTTATAATTATATATATAATCAATGATATATATTATAATATATTTGGTACCAAATTAAATTGGCAAAATTATTCAATGTTAGAGAACCGGTTTAGTTTGAGACCGGTTTAGTTTGAGCCTACAATGTAGGTTATAAATATGGTATAGACTGTACGACAAGTTTACAGTAAATAAACTAAATACCGCCTATTGCATTTCAGGGAAAATCAAAGACTTTCTACTGAGTTTTATAATATCGCTGAACAACAAGTCCATCTCCATCTTACTAAAACTCTTCACATATCTATCGGTAGCAAGTACTAGCATCCTCAGTCTTGTTTCCTACCTCTCGCAGCCGATACATCATCATGGCTAGACGAAAAGTCCAACAGCAGACCCACGAAGGTCAACTCAATAAACCGGCCGTCGTGATATCGATGATGATCCTCATCGCTGTCTGCGCTGTAACGGCCGTTCTGACCAAACTACTCGCCAATCGGGAGGTGATGATAATGGCCGGCTGCTTCGTTGGACTCATGGTCATCCTACTGGTGGTAGACACATGGGTGACTCCGGTTAATCCTTTGGTTATAGCGACGATCCTCATCCTAATACCGATCATCCTCATAGCGGCGCCTGTCTCCGTGAGAGTGTTCAAAGCCATAAAGAAGCGCTAGAGGTGGCGCCTAGTTGTCGTCTGGCTCGAATGATCATCCGACGCTTTTGTATTGCAACTGACATTGAAAGTCTACATGTATATAGGCAGTGTGACGATTCGTGCGGTATTTCATATTCTTTAGAAAGAGTCAATAGGCAAAACTGGTTAGTTTTTGATAGAGAATAAAATTATAAATTCTGTTCTTTTACTTCTGAAGAAATTTAATTTCACAGAAAATCAATGAATTTACAGTATCTTACTGCTGTACGATAATTATCTGATTTCTATCGAACATCGGCGCAGCAGTTCTACGTGTTGCCTCCGCAGAAATCAAAACGAAAATCAAAGACTTTATCGTAGCTGCTAGCCTATAGCATTGATACATATGACGATTACATATGATATGATACATAAGTCGTAAATGAATCCTACACGTTTCTCACAGAAATATCTTACTCGCATCTTCTACAACATCTCAATTTTTCTCACATCCTCCTTGACAATTCTTTGCACCTATAAGAACCAAGGTTGTCGGTTATTTGAACTAGAAGCCAATTTTTGCCAATCTCATCTCTGATTGAATCATTCAACTGGATAGCAACAACACTTCTGACCTCAGCTATTGCTTGGACAGTCAGCGTGCTCTCATTTTCCTTCGTCAACTTGATGATCCTAATATCCAATAGGACTCTAACCTAGCCATGATGATGGATGACATGATGTTACCTGTTCATCCGGTTATCATTATCGTCTTCATCTTCCTCGTCTTTCCAATCTTCTTAATTTTTCTACGGGACTGGCGATATCTACGGCTCCATTTATTAAAGAACTAAGCAGAAGGTAGTAGGGATTAGTGACTAGCTTGCAGACATTTATCTCAGACGTCTTATTTATCAATTGACTCTCTCGAATTCTAAACGACGAGAATAAATGTGTTTTGATCTCAGCCAAAGAGTGGCTTCTAAAATAACCTGTTTACAACGTTTGGCACGAGAAATCAATACACTGTAAAAATGCTCCAACATCGTCTAGAATTCAATGAATAACTATTCCGATAAGTACTTAAAAATTATGACTAAATGGTCCGTACTAGGAACAGATGTTAAAACTAATGTTCACCGATAAATTTACCTGCGAGTTATTTAAAAAGGTTAATTCGACGAGCTAATATCGTTATCAACGACGCGCAGATGAAATACCGATAGTGACTATGGACAACATGAGGATAGCTTAATGATAACGTAACAGATCGATAATGTACTGATAACATGCTTGATAAATTACTGTTAACGTTCGGCTAATGTACTTATAGTATGCTGATAATGTACTGATATCATGCTGATAATGGACTGATAATATGCTGATAATGGACTGATAAAATGTTGATAATGTACTGATATCATGCTGATAAAGTACTGATAACATGTTGATAATGCGCTGATAACAAGTTGATAATGCACTGATAACATGCTGTTAAAGTACTGATAACATGCTGATAATGTACTGATATCATGCTGATAATGGACTGATGCCATGCTGATAATGCACTAATAAAATATTTTTTATATTTATGATATTCCATAAAGCACAATTCTTATAGGTAGTATTACTACTGTAGTTATTTATGAGATACGTAAGTTTCAGAAACTTTGTATACAATTCTACATTTTTATTTCTTATTTATTCATTGTACTGAGCAAGGCAGCGGGAAACCACCTCAGAAACTATATTATTCCCAAGCTTTAGACTACATAATATTATAGTTGTAGATACTACCCATTGTGAACTCAATCTGTCGATATATGCCTTATATGAACCTTGAAAGCAGACTCTGAATATGAATATGTACTTTGGACCTGCCACTTAGCAGTACTCTAGAGAGAGGTTGAGAGATTTATGTATTTCAAATCCATATATACGTGTAGAGCACACGAGCATATGGTGCACTTTTGTATAAGAATGTCATGATCTGGAACAACGCTGGATAGTTACTATGAACATTGAAAAGCATGGATTGCTGCTAAGCTCGTGTGATCAAACTCAGCATGGTAGAAATACATCAATCAAAATTTCATTTATTTGTTTATTGCAATGATATCTGGCACAACGCAGACGTATTACACAGTAAGAAAAACACATGCAAGTACAAACAAGTACAGCTAAACACAGGTAAATACACAAGCAAATAAGATCAATCATAAATTTATTAGCAGGCTATGTTAAGCATCCTCATGATAAAGTTATTGTCACTCATAGTCTGCACTGTTTTAAGATGGAGCATAAAAGGATGGGCCCTATCTCTAAGTTTACGACGACTATTATTTGCCTTCAACGATGGCATGACAGGAAACAAAACGTGATGAGAGTTATTGAGTACAATCTCCTATCTGCTTTTTCACCAATTTCGATAAGGAGATGAATATCATCACAAAAGTTGCATTTTTTGTTTTTTTAAGAAAAGTCTAAAGTCTCGTTTTATCCGAGGCTCTAATAAAATCCCAACAGAACTGAGATGCATAAGTATCTGTCAAAGTCATCTGATTTTTTCTAAAAAGATGGTAATACCATCGATTTCTTGAACTAAGAGTTACAGTGTAGAATGAGATAACCATGCTTCACTTTACGTGTGACTGCTTAAATTTGAATAATCAGTGCAAGAGTATTCCTGTTTGTGTCTATACAAAGCTAACTTTTAGAAATATATATGCAAATGACCTATACAGTCAACAATCAGATATAGATGTTTAAAATGGTTTGAATTGAATATTTGAACAAATTTTGTTAAAATATTAAAGTGCATGAACATATTTCTTAATTTCAATATAAACTTGACTTCTTAAACATGCATGTAATGATTTTCAAAGTTAGATTTCGAAATGAGCACAGCCTGATGTTATCTTGTCAATATAACATCGCTGGTGCTGACGGGGAACGTTAAATGTTTTATCTATAATTTATATTTCGCAGTAAGCTAAGTAAAGCCGTGACAGGCCTCTGTATGTAAACACTCATAATGACGAAACCCTCGTATATAAATGACAACTCATCGAGGCGTGACTGCAATACCCTCAACGCAGTCTTAGCCGTCTTTTAATCGTCTTACAATTCAAATAATTTTAATGTCTGGTTATTTCTGAGTAAATGAATTCGATAAATTTTAAAAACTATTCAAAATGTAGCACAGAACAGATATTCTACATCTAAGACATATTTGTTTAGCAATGCAATTTTGCAGCTCCAGTTATAGTGATTTCTATTGTAACTGCAGCAGGTCTAGACAATTTACACTGAAATTCCGGATTCATGAATTTGTCTCATAGCATCCTAAACAGGGAAATAAGGACGAATTCTATTCCATGTAGACTTGTAACGTAATATTTGTATTCCTTCAAAATCTTTTTGTCTCTGTTCTTTCTATACATGTACGTTCACTATAAATGCTATTTCCCCCTCGAGATATATTCAAGATATTCTGTTATATTAATTATTCTGGTGTGAATTAAATTCAATTAAATTTAAATTTAATTATATGAAATAATTTTCTTCTGAGGATTAATTATTAATTCAATCGTGTCTTTGTACTTTGAGCGGTATGTCCTAATCGGCAATCGTTCATCCGCGACTCATTAGCAAATTTCTTTGCACGTTTTATTTGGATATCTATAAAGTATTGAAGAAAAACCTGTTGCACTTAAGCCGCATGATTTCACGTGACTCAACTCTTGTTTAAAGGATATTATTGCAACTATTTTATTTCCCACGTTACGTACACTTATATCTTTCTAACCGGCTCGTTGTTTTTAAAATCTCACACTTTGTCATTACAAGGTCCCAGCTAATCTTTTAAAAATAACTGTTTAAACGAAAGTGATAGCTGATAAAATAGTAACAATAATATTAATAGTTAAAATATTGATGATGATGTTAACAATAATAATAATAATAATAATAATAATTGCTCTAGTCGTTTTTATCAAACCTTGTGCTCTTTACACTCGTGTCCTTTTTTATTATTTAAAAATAATAATAATATTAAGAAATAATAATAATAATAGTGATAATAATAATAATAATATTAATAATAATAATAATTTTAAAATAATAATAAAAATAGTCAAATAATAATATTAGATAATTTGTAGCTTGAACTTCACATAAATTATTCTTCATTGAGAATGACTGGCGCAAAATCGTTACAGTTTGAATATTCGTATTAATATTATGCGTAGCATTCATCCCTGTTGCATGCTATCAAAAAAACATTAACATTTTAAGACGGTTTCTAAAGAATTCTCGTCCTTGATTTAATATTTTTAAAGTTGTCCTTTGGAGAACTGTACTGGTTCTAGAGCCTAAGCCATAGTTTGTTATTGCTGTCAATTTCAATATCATTTATATATACATATTGAAAATTGGCAGTAATCTTTCTATATATCGCCTGATCGCGACTTTATTATTCCATAATTTTGACCTAACAGCATATTCCTCATTCAACTAGTCACTATTGTTTTAAATTATCAGTATCATATACAAAAATGTTAATAGTCTCATTTTATCTAATGAAGGCTTATATATCTTTGTTTTGGGCCCATGTGCATTCTTCTGTATACACTGCCTTTAACACCACACGATATATTACGTAGGCCTTTATGTGTGTTGAATTTTTGTAGCTCATTGCTTCGTGCATGGGCCTACATCGCATAGGCCTACAGCGCTGTGTTCCATTGAAAATAAAAGGTGACCAAAATGTATAACAAGGCAAAGGCGTTTCAAAGCTTTCATACTCACTGAGGCTGATCGGGGTTCTTTGAATAGGCTCTAGTAGGCTATAGTAGGCTCTAGTAGGCTCGGCTGCATTGTATGAGAGGGCGGGTAGCACTGAAGGCAGACAGACGAGATATAACAGTTAACACCTAGAACGGCAACTGACACTGTCGTAATCGCTATAATTATTCTAAATATTGATATTGACTGTATCTTCAGTCGTATCGTAAGATTTATAGCGACGTTAAGTAAGATTTAAGCTAACCTCGTAACTACAGACTAAGCTTTCTGTTGAAAATAAAGTTTTAACATATAAGATTAAATCGGTTTAAACCAGGATAAGAATCGATATATAATCTTACATCTAAATAGGTAATTAAAAAGTTTCGAAAGACGTTAAGTATACTTTCATAGTTCAACGTTTAGTATTAACTTCTGCCAGTCTATGTTCAAAATGGGTCAACCAGTATCTAAGAACGCGCAAGGAAATGTAGCTTACCCTCCATTTGAAAACTATGCCCCTGCGGGTGCGGGTCTAACCACTGCCCAATACCCCCCGCCCGGTGGTCGAGTAGTTAACATCGATGATCGCGATGGTTTCTGGGACCAGGACCCCGTGTATGTCCCGGACTCTCAGCCACCCCCGCGCACTGTCCACGGTAACTTTGGGCCCCCAGGTATGCCTCGCCGTCGACCCCCGTTCGGGCCCCCCTACGGTCCCCCGGACAGCATCACTCAAGCGCCAGGGTACGCCTCGGCCCTCAGAGATCAGATGATCGTTGACGCTGAGAGTGCCCCTAGGTACCGATCAGCCCCGCCAAGGGGTGGCCCCTCCCAGGTCCCTCAGAATCGTCAACCGTATATCAAAACCGTGAGGACTGTCATCAACGAGCCCAGAGGCTACGCTCCTCCGGGTCAGAGTCAGGGATACCAGGTTCAATCCCAGCAGGCTTCGAGCCAGCAGCCCGCCAATGTTCTCTACTATGATCCTAAGACAGGGGCTCTGAGCAACAGTGGACATCAACATTCAGCGCCCACAGGACCTGTGGCTTGTGGCTCACAGAGCTGTGCCCCTCAGGTAGCCTACCAGGCTGCTCCTCAGAGCTACACCATCCAGCAGCCTGCACCCCAGGTTGCCTACCAGGTTCAACCACAGGTTGCCTACCAAACCCAACCCCAGGTTGCATATCAAACCCAACCCCAGGTTGCCTTTCAAACTCAACCTCAGGTAGCGTATCAGACTCAACCGCAAATGTTTGGCTACCAGCAAGCCGCCCAGCCTTTGGCATTCGCCTATCCACAGCAACAGCAGAGTCAACCAATTGTGGTGCCAGGCCAGCTGTACACTGCAACCGGAGGCGTTCAGCAGCTTGGATAGAGTGGAGATTATCTATTGGAAATATGGCGATATCCGGCTTTGAAACTGGAAATAGAAACTTGACGAAAAGGGCAAAGGATTTGCTAGTGGAGGAAGAATCATTTAATACTAGTAGAAAATAGCTACAATCAATGTTGCTGTAAGATTGTAGTTTACTTGACTTCAGGATTCAGAAGATCATTGATTCTTTGCAGGATGACTCTACACATTCGAGCCACCGTTAAGAAGAGATTAAAGCTCATTTCGGCTTTATCAAATCATTATACTTTAATTATAATAAAGGAAATTAAAAAATATCTTATAGGCCCTATTACAAAAATTAACTACTGATCGATCTTAACTAAATATATTTCTATTAGTAAACGATTTTCTAAGCTTAATAAAACTCTATGTGATAAAAAAAATATGACTCAAGTTATTATAAAAATTAAAGTAGTATTTTGAATACTCTGTGACGAGAAGATAAAACAATTATAGTACGATGATGCTTTTAAATACTTTGTTTAAAATATAGCACGTAATACGGTCACGCTTAAATTATTTATTTGGTAAACTTATGTCTTAATGAATAATAAATTTAAGATTAGTAATTACAATAATGGTGTAGCTTTAGTCATTGCAAAATATGGTGATTGTGAAGTTAACAAACCAGTCAATGCTTTTTTGTCATGTAAGCATTTTCTTGTTGGCTTCTTTTGTTGAACACAACACGCAGTTAGAAGATACCTGAGTTTTGCCGAAGTCACCTAACGACGTCACTGTATTAGAAATATTGTCAACACTTATTTGTAGTCAATACTACGTAGCACGATAGAAATTTATTATTAAATTTATTATTAAACAACATACTAGAGCATAGAATTCCAAGATGATGAGAGGCGGATAATTCGATTCTAAACGACGGTGGGCAGGGCAGACCTGGCATCAATCATTATTCTATTCCTACTGGCTGGAGCCAGTGGCGAAGTCGGTGAAACACTCAACTGCAGATCGGCATGTGCGAGGTTCAAATCCTGGGCTCGCTCGTCACTGACATCGCTTTCGAGTGAGGAAACTGACGTTAACCTTAGCTTTACCAGCCTTAGCGTCACCTCTCCGCCTCTGTGCATAGTCTGCAGGAGAAGTTCTCTGAGATAGGCCCCTTAGCTTTAGTCCTAATCCGCACGAGTGGTGTAAGCGAGCAGGTGTTCAGTAACGGGCAGCTGTTTTCTATCTTATCCTTTCTCTCTCTTAGTGTACTGCCTACTGGCAGGTCCATGGTATGTGACACATCCACTATTCTCTGTCTTCCGCTTTCCTCTTCATTTCAACATATGAGTGGGTCTTTAAATCATCTAGAATACCTAATCTCGGCCTGCCCCTGCCTCTTTCCCCTTCCATTCTATCGTCTATGACCTCTTTTAATAAACCTTCCCCCCTTAGAATGTATTCTATCCAACTCTTCTTCCTATTTCTTAATGCAGTAAGCCCGCAATATATTAACTGGACTATTGGGTATAAACGCCGTGTTATGTCTGGGTTGCTGAAGAATAGACCAACTGTGGACAGCACGTGTCTTAAAAGGCGACAAAGCACTAGGATCAAGCTAACGTCAGAAAGGGAATTCGGCTGGTGAGCGCCTAGGCTCAAAAATTGATCCAAATTTTCTAACCGACCCTAGTTAAACTGGAATTCAAGGGAAGAAGATGGTGATAACTATCGTGTATAAAAGATTAAAGCCAGTTTGACTTCAGTTTCTGTTGTCAAAGTAGCGATAGTGATAATGAGAACGCAGGATTTGAACTTATAGCTCCGCAGACGGACAACTTAACCGAAATTACATGTAGATTTCATTTATTTCTGAATATAAATAAAAATGGAAAACTTTACATATATTTAAGAGATTAATCCATTCTGCGAAATGCTAAAGTATTTTATTAAAATGCATTTTGGACTGAAACATCCAAACTCCATTACTATTTGTAGTTTCGGAACAAGAAATTTTCTACGGTTATCTAGGTATTCAGTTGAACTTAAGCCTCTCATCTGCCTTTTGATCTGTTTGGCCAGTAACCTTTGGTAGGTGGTCGCAACAGGAACAACAAAAGTCATAATTGTTCATATGCAGTGGCGGATCCAGGGGGTCCCCCCTTAGGTCCACCGATAAAAAATTGTAAACTATATATTCATTGTTTCTTTGGCAATTTCGATATGAAAATGGACCCTATGTTAGTAATGGCAGTGGTTAGGAGAGGCCCGGGGGAGGGTAAGACAGGGTATATATTCATTGTTTCTACGACAATTTCGATGTGAAAATATGTTAGTAATGGAGGTGGTTAGGGGGGCTCGGGGGAGGGTAAGACAGGGTATATTTTCATTGTTTCTATTGAAATTTCGATGTGTAAATATGTTAGTAATGGCAGTGGTTAGGGGGGGGGCCGGGGGGGCACGGCAGTGAACTCCGTTCCAATAGCTCGATTTTTTTCTAGGATATACTAGGAGCACTGTATAATGGAAGGGGGTCCAAAACAATGTTGACCGTTTGACTAGCTCTCAATTTTCACTTGAACCAATGCATAACCACTGCATTAGAGGAAAAACGGGTGTAAGTAAAAAATATGAACTCTGCCCGGTAGCAGTGGTTCAAACAGCCTTGGCTGAAAGGGGCTTAAGCCCCCCCACCGCCAAAATTAGGTCACTTTTGCAATTCGTCGAGATCCGCAGAATTTCTTCAGAAGTGAAAAATTTAACCTACTTTTCCAAACAAATGTAGGATTTTAGGTTTTCCCTGACGGGTATGAGCGGGGTGGGTAAGGTACGGTGATACACTCACTCTGAGCCGAACGCAGTAGTGAACAAATGTTGAGCTCCCCCTCCCCCCACAGAAATTTATCTGGTTGTGTCACATGTCCCGAAGAAAGTAAAAACTGTACACTCTCAAAAACAAATTCGGGACCCCCCCCTTAAAAAATTCCTGGATCCGCCCCTGTTTATATGCACAGGAAAAGGTATTCAAAGATAAGTCTAATGATAAGAATTCGAAGTTTGTATTTTGTCCTTCCACTTCATAAATCCCCTACAAACCAGCAGGTTATGAACAAATGTTAATATTTAGATTTTAACCCTCAACAGGTTGTCAATAAGGCTTTCAGAGTTCAATTAGATTTTACAGGTTTTTGAGAAATTAAATTTACGGAATTACAAAAGAATGAGAGATCTAAGTGGATCAACAGAAAAGCCGAGGCCCTTATATATGATTTTTAACGCAAGTCAAAACATACGTGGTTACGCGGTTTTATTTCATGGAATAAAACGACTTAAGCAAGCATTTAGTCCAATTACGAATGAATTTCGCCTTTCAAATAAGCTTAATTTTATTATATTAAATTGAAGATTTCTTTGATATTGTCATGTTTCCGTGTTCTCTAGATAAACAATATTGTCGAATTATTCTTAAAACATGTTAAAATTGTGTTATCCGCTATCAAATTTTGCTTTGAATTAATGTTCTTAAGCGAATTGTTTTTCGTCTTGGGACTGCAGATATATTGTTGCTCAGTTGATGAGCGGGAAGAGAGCGGAAGTAGCGATGCCGCACATGTTCACGTTTCTCTCCATCATCATATAGCCGTTCATTCCCCAATCCACTCCCCATCTGCAGCAAAACAACGGCAAAAGATTAACCAAAATTGATCTAATTAAATAATTTAATTAAAAGATTACACATAGGCCTATTCTATCACAATTAAACTAGATAAAATTATATGAATTTGGCAAAACAGGTTTAATTAAAGGAAGATTGTCGTGCTTCTGAACCTGGATGGTATCTACTTATTAAAACCTAAATAAACTCTGTTCAAACTCTTACACAAATTCTATATAATAAGTATCTATAGCCTACACATCTTTTTCTCTCTCTCGCTCTCTCTCTCTCTCTCTCTCTCTCTCTCTCTCTATATATATATATATATATATATATATATATATATATATATATACAATTATTTATATACATGTATATACATGTATATCTATACATGTATATATATATATATATATATATATATATATATTTGTACATGTACATGTATATCTCTCTTCCAAAAATCAAAAATCTCGTGGGCTGTCGAGAAATATGGAGAATTATTTACAGTGCATCAATCCCGGATTTTATAAGTAGCTAAATCTTTAGCTGCTACTAAGATACTGACGAGTTTTTGATGAGCCAGTAATCCTGCCCATCCGATGTAGTTCCATATCCAACCACCAGGATAGCGTGATCCAGTTGAGTGCTGGAGCAGTTGACGGATGAATACACACCACTGATGTATGACTGCGGTACATCACAATTTAAGCAATACAACTTATATGGTATTAATATCATCATCATCTTCCCTTGAATCCCAGTTAACTAGGGCCGGGATACAAGGAGACTGTCTCAAATCCTCTCTGTCCTATACCACCTCACCAGCCAATCCCCTATTTGAGACTTTTCCATTCGTATAAATTTTTTGTAGCAATTTCTGTAGCCTAGACGCTAATCTTACTTGTCTATAAAATTATCGACATGAAACGGAGAATCAGCGATTGAGTTCATAGATGCTGAATGATTGATCTATTTTATTAATAATTGATACTTTTTTACGCACCCGTGTTCTGTCCGGGTTGCTGAAGAACAGACCAACCGTGGACTGCACGTCTTGTAAAAGCGACAAAGTACTAATATCGAAACCAATATCAGAAAAGGCATTCGGTTGGTGAGCGCCAAGGCTCCAGAAATTGCTACAAAATTTTCCAAAACGAAGGAAAGAAGGTCTATTTTTATTCCTAATCTAGTTGGGATTCAATGAAAGATAATGAGATGATGTGTTTATTATGTTTATATTTATATATTTATCTTATCTTATGTTTTTGCTAACTATATTTCACGATTATTAGTAAACTTCTTTTCTATCAACAGTGTATATCTCTTTCCGCATAGGTCTAAATTTTTACCCCGTTTGCCTTGGATATTGGACTTGCACTGTTTTGATCTCGCTTTCTCTTGTGATCTTTATGCACTCAGTCCTCATCGTGTGGTGCTTTGGCGCCTATTTGTGTAGAGTCTGCTAGAGACGTCCCTGACATTACCTTATGACGAGGAGTCGGACGTTAAATTCTTATTGATTGCTTGATTGATGATCTGTTTATTATATTTATATTATATTTTTATCCCTCCCTTAATTCACTTAGTTCACTGGCAACTGGCAAGTCCACGGTCTGTAATGCATCCACTCATCTCTATCTTCCGTTTTCCTTTTCATGTCCACATATGAGTAGATCTTTAAATCATCTATAACAGTCCATTTGATAAACCATTGTTCCTGGGGGATTCTGCTTATTCTGCTTATGCTTATATTTATATATTTATCTTAGTTTTTTTCTGACTAAATTTTATGTTTATTTTATTAGTAAACTTCTTTTCTATGAACAGTTAAGTAATTGCAGGCTCACATCGAAGGAGGGCTGGCTGGCATCAATAGCGGCAGACACTGGCCCCACTAGTGCTACAGCCTGCTGGAGGGCAAGCTCGTCTCCCTCTGGTATGTACATCCAGCCGCTGTCCTGAGTCACCGAGGTATCAGCGTTGTACTTGCAGACTCCGTTCTACGCACACAGCATCAAAGTTGTATGTGAATCAATAACATAGTTCCTAGCTATCGCGCTCTCTCTTTATCCCTCTCTCTCACTATCTATATATCTATCTCTTTCTTTCTTTCTCTCTCTATCTCAACTATCTGTTTTCTCTCTCTTTGCATCTCTCTCTCTATATATATATCTCTCTCTCTCTGTTGCATTCTTCTGAAATGGTAAAGGTTACTCTAGTCTCAAGTAGACTCTTAAATGGGAAAATACGGCTTCTGAGGACGATTCGCGTTGTCTTCCTCAGTTTTTGCTTTGTTGCCTTTACAAAAAGGAAAAATTAACGGTTGGTTAAATCTTCATTGTTGCAGACACTGCATGGGATCAGTAAAATATCATCAATGTTTAATTGTTAATGTCAAATATTTCTAGATTAGGATTTTTGTGGCACTTATCAGTTATTACAGTTCTTGCAGCACTTGCTACGTTTTCTGAAGCTTCAAGCTTTTAAATAAAATTTATAAAATATATCATTATCTCTGTCCAAATAGGAACAAATACAAACTTGATTTGCAGGAATATAAACAAACAAACATTAAGAGGATGGTCACCACAAAAGAGCCTAAGATCTTTAATGCAATAAAATATATAGTAACTATCAAGCAGCTAACATTGGTAATGTTGTTGTTGTTGCTACTATAATGTCTTCATTCTTACAACTGATTGATGTACATGATATACGATCAGTTTTCAAAATTTTAAAATTTATTACATTTTATTGCACGAAAATTGCAGTGATTGCAAAGACTCACATTCGCTCGACCGGTGTATGGATAAGAAGCGTTGGTGTCTATTCCCACCGTCATGACGTAATCAAAGGCAATAGCAACGTTTCCTCCACTGCATCCCAGGTTTCCTGTAGGGCAGTTACAATTATTTGAAAAGTTGTATGTGTATTCAACTTTTTAATTGACTTTATTTATTTTAACTTTATTTTTTGACTTCATTTTATTTTACTATAGATGTATAATAGTTGCATTCATTATTTAAGAAATGATTTCTTTGCTCTAAATAGATGCTTGCATTGTCCAGAACTGTGACCTGTAGCTTATAAAAAGTTACAAGATCGATTAGATTGAATTAAGTTTTGTCTCTATATATCTCTCATAATTATTTTATTTGCTGATACGAGTGTGTAGCACTTAATTGTAGTCCTGTATTGAGCTAGGATCTTCAGAATTAAACTGCGGTGGAGAATGTTTTTTTAGAAAGTCGAACTTAAATTTAACGTTAGTTCCCTGCTTGAATAGCATGTTAATGCTAGGAATATCACTGGATCTGAACCCCGCGCCTAACAATCCGCTGTTAAACAACATGCCAACTAGCTACCGACTTAGCCCAATATATAGGCAAAAGGCATCGCTTTATCACAACGTGTCAGCCAAAGGCAGTTGGAAAAGATAAACACGAGATTTAGGCCTGGGCAACTTACCGAGAGAGTAGGTGCAGTCGACAAGGTTCTGCTCGGAGAGAGTGACGAAGGTCTTCGTCTTGTTGTAGTATTGAGCCTCGAGAGCGCCACAGGCTGAGAACGACCAACAGGACCCGCACTGGTACTGTAATACATAGACGTCATGTATATCATCAGAGCTAGCTTATTGGTTAATATTCCATTTAGTCAAATGACTGGTAGGTATTCCATTTGGTCAAATGACTGGTAGGTATTTCATTCAGACAAATGACCGGTAGGTATTCCATTTATTCAAATGACTAGTAGGTATTCCATTCAGTCAAATGACTGGTAGGTATTCCATTTAATCAAATAACTGGTAGGTATTCATTTCAGTCAACTGGCTGTTTGGTATTTCACAGATTTTGTACACATTTTAGTAATGCCAATAGTATTGTAGGATTGAAGTTTAGAATAGGGTTAATTGATTCAGTCAATTATTACCTGGTTGGTATTCCTTTTATTATTAACAGGTTGTTGTTCTATTAATTAATTTTGTTGGTTTGCGATTTCATTCAGTGTTCTAGTTGGTATTCTATCAGTTATTTGATTGGTTGGTATTCTATTCAGTCAGGTGACTGGTTATTATTCTAATTAGTTAATCGATTGACTGCTATTCTATTTTCTCGCTGCAGTTCATGCTGGGGTTAACTAATATCAACACACGTTATATGCATACGCAAAGTAAAACAGAGAATATAAATATGTACAAGAATTATATGTCATGGACGTACCGTTAAGCAATATACTAAGAGAGACAGAGAAAGAGAGATATATATATATATATATATATAAAGATAATTGTCATTAATTAATATAAGATTATGGGTAAACAGGATTGTTTTCTCAGGAAACGACGCCCCTGTCCAGTAAATGTTAGTCGAAGCTGAGGAAGGCACAGCGGGCCCACCTCGTCATTAGCAGAATCCCCCAAAAATAATGGAATATCAGAAGTAATGTTATAAAAATTGAAAGATCCACTCGTATGTGGACATGAAGAGAAAGACGGAAGATAGAGATGAGTAGAGGCATTATATATCATGGACCTGCCTGTAGGCAGTGTACTAAGATGGAGAGAGAGAGAGAGATCAGATATCCTTATTTTCGTACCTGATCCTGGACTGGTCCCACCCAGGGGGTGCTACTCCAGTTGACGGCAGGGGGCAGGCTGGTCACTGGGACGGTGTTGGTGTAGGTGGGCATGTTGGGCAGCACGACCTGGGTGGTTTCCCCTTCTAGAACATCCTGCTTCTGAGCTGCCTCGTCCTGCACTGCTATTGTCTTATATCCCTTGATATCCGACAACTCCTCGTCAGTCTGAGGAGCATTTTATCAAGATTTATCATCATCATCATCATTACTATTATTATCATTGTCATGATGATCATATCATCATCATCATCATCACCATCATCATCATCACCATCATCATCATCACCATCATCATCATCATCAAAAGTAAATTGTCCCCAACCATCCATCCGCTGATAACGACGGCTTTACCATAGTCAGCAATGGGAAAAGCAAAAAACATGCCACTCCAACAAGAAGATTATATGGAAAAAAGGAAATGAATTCTTGCAAAATTAAATCCATTCCTCGCAAATGCTCAGTCTTCGTGGGAAGGTTACATCAAGACACATCATGTGAAGATATCACTGATCTATTAAAAAACAGTGGCATCTTAGAAAGTACTTGCTATAGACTACCATCGACAAACAAAAACGGATACGTATTTAAGTCTAGGGCCTTTAAGGTCACCTCCAACAAAGAATATATGGATCAAGTATTCAATGAAGATATATGGCCTACTGACTGCGAGCTGAGAGAATGGGTACATTCAGTGAAGTAGGCCTAGTTTGAATCGTTATAAATATTAATTTGTAACTCCGTACATAGGTTATCTCTTCAACGTGAATGATCCTAACTATATTAATCTTCCATTTAACGATAGGCAGTCTGATCATCAAATACCTAATTTTACTGGATCCCTAAACTCTAATTTTATTAGTGCTTGTAAAATTGGCCATTATACACCAGATGATTCTAATTCAATCTTAAAAAGCACCCAATCAACTAATTTACTCCTACTGCATGTCAATATAAGAAGTTTGAATGCTAACTATAATAGTCTCAAAGATCTCCTTATATCATATGATACTGAATTTGATATTATTCTTCTAAGTGAAATCTGGTCAACGAATATTTCTTTTTTTGACAATATATTCCTGCAATATAAATTTATTCCGATAACTCCTGCTAATCAGATGGCTGGAGGTGTTGCCTGTTTAGTTAAAAACTCCTTAAAGTATGAAATTAAATCATCTTCAATTGATTGCAATATGTTCAATACTTTAGCTGAGTTTACAGTTTTAGAGGTATGGGTTAATGAAACCAAATATAGAATCTATTTATTTTATAGACATCCCAGTAAACCAGTTTCCCAATTTATTGAGATTTTCTCTAATTTTCTTTCAATATGGAAACCTATCAAGAGGAGTTTAATATGCGGTGACTTTAATATTGATATAGGCAAATATGATTGTAATAATACTGTTAAACGATATGTTGATATATTAAGTGAATTTAATTTTACTCCTTTGTCTGTTGTGCCGACACATTGCTTGAATAGCGTACAAGGTTCAAATTCTAATTATAATATCAACATGAATGTTACTACTATTGATCATGTATTCTCGAACTTTGTTTCGTTCAACAGTGATTGTTCGCATATATTATGTAATACTATTTGTTTAACAGTAGTTACGGATATTACTGACCACTTCGCTAATATAATTGCTATTGTTCGTCCTCGCAAACGGGTAAACTTTGAAAATGGACCTATGATAATAATATTTAGCAAATCCAACATTTTAAAATTTTAAAGTAATTTAGCTACTTTAGACGTGTATTTTACTAATAACAATGATGTAAATCATTCTACAAATACTATGACAAAAAAATTAACTACTTTAATAGATACATATTTTCCCTTAACTAGATGCTCTAGGAAATGTCTTAAAGATAAATCATGGCTGACTAATGACCTGAAAAAAGACAGCGAGCTTAAAAATAAGCTTTATCTGAAATTCAAAAAAACCAAAAATGATAATGATTGGCAAATCTATAAAGCTTTTAAATGTAAAATTGAAAGTATGATTTATAAGCATAAACAAATATATTTCAGAAAAATGTTTGATAGTAGATTAAACTCTATAAAAAACATTTGGAAATCTCTCAATAATGTGTGTAGCTATGAACCCAGCAACAATAAAACTTCCATCTCAAAGTTAACAACAACGAATGGCACTATATGTGATATGAATAGCATTGCAGAAGAATTTAATCAATACTTCGCGTCAATCGGCATAAGACTAACATCCAATTTTAATGCTATCCACTCTGACTTTCAAAAATATCTAACCAATAATTACTCACACACTATGTTTCTTATTCCAACTGATTCTTCTGAGGTATTTCAAGCTAGTCAATTGCTTAGTACTCAAAGTTAATACCTATCTTTAAAAAAGGTAAACATGACAATTTGGAAAACTATAGACCTATATCACTAATTAACACTATTAGTAAAATTTTTGAAAAATTAGTCTATAAACGTACTATGAACTTTTTAAATAAATACCATATTCTTTTTGACAACCAATTTGGTTTTAGACAAGGTCACTCCACAATGATGCCTTATATAATAGTATTAATATGATTCATATGGAAAAAGGTAATAAGAAAAAAACTATGGGAATATTTCTTGATCTAACAAAGGCTTTTGATACAGTGGATCACTCAATTTTACTGAGCAAGCTTAAATATTATGGAATAAGAGGGATTTCATATGAATGGTTTAGATCATATCTCAATGATAGACATCAATTTATCTCCATAAACGAAGCTAATTTATCCGTTTTACCCGTTTGTACTGGAGTACCCCAAGGTTCTGTTCTTGGGCCTCTATTATTCCTCATTTTTATCAATGACATACAATATTCGTATAATAACGCAAAGTTAAAACTATTTGTTGATGATACAAATGTTTTTGTCTGTGAAGATAACATTGTAGAGCTATATAAGACTGGTAATATTGTATGTAATAATTTATTGAATTGGTTCAATTGTAATCGATTAACTGTTAATATTGCCAAATCGACTTTCATTTTATTTTATCCGTCTAATCTAGATAATGAAATTATTAAGACCAATAATCTTAAAATTAAGATAAATGACTGTGAACTTAATAGATCTAATAGTGTAAAGTTTCTAGGTGTTTGGATTGATGATAAATTATCATTTCAAGAACATATAAATCAATTAGCTAAAAAAATTAATTCTTTGAATTCAATGCTATTCAATCGTAAAAAACTCTTACCCATTAATTGTCGCGTAATGTTATTTCACGCACTTATTTATTCACGTATTAGTTATGGTATTGAAATATACAGCAATACTAGTCGATGGATGTTGCATCCATTGCAAGTTGCAATGAATAAGGTACTAAGAAATCTTCAAGAGCAAAATAAATTTTGCAATGTTAAAGAATTACATCAAAATCTTAATGTACTTCCTGTTAATTTATTATTTAAATTAGCAATTGGTAAAGTAATATACAAATATATTCAATCTGATAGCAATAGGCCTGCTTCCAATATTAATAAAGCATATTTTGTCAACAGAACTGCCAATCATGAGTAGGAGACTAGACTATCACAAACTAACTATTTGTATTTTCATTACAATGTTAAAATTTTTAACTCGATTACTTTTTCTAGTGTTCAAATATGGAATAGGGTACCCGATTCCATAAAATCGGCTAAAAATGTATATAATTTTAGTATCCTATATAAATCTTTTTTATTCAACCGGTAATCTATTCTGATAGACGCAAAAATGACTAAAGTATATATATATATATATATGTGTGTGTGTGTATGTATATATATATATGTATGTATATGTATGTATGTATATATGTATATATATGTATGTGTGTATATATGTATATACATATGTGTATTTCTGAATTCCTTGGTATGGACTGCAATGCATGTTCATTTTAAGTTGATTACTGATTAGCTATATAACTAAAACAAACGTACGTAATATTTTATGATTTTGTATATGCTGGTGTTTTAAATTTTCTTCGTGAATTTGTTTTAGTGTATTAAGATACTTTTTCCTGCTAATGTGTAGGGGTATTTTGAAGTAAGTAATATTAGGCTTAGATTGAATGTCTTGATTGCTATAAACTTTTAACTGCTTTATATGATTTTAATTTGCTATATGTGTTAAGGGTACATGTTGGTGCCTTCGTGGCCTTTCTGTCCTTTTTCACTTTGTCTCCATGTATTTCTGGTGTGCGGTTTTACCGGAGTGGGATGGACGTGATTCAATTCAATTCAAAGCACTTTCCTTTCCATATCGGCAACTAGCTAGATAGAGCAATGCTCTCACTAGGGGCGGATTAAATGGCATTGGGATTGTTTTAATTTTGCATCATTGATTATGTTGTAATCTTGCACTTTTATTTCTCTTTTTGTACATTCTGAGTGTATGTGACTTCACACTGATGTTTGTTGTCGAAATAAACATATGTCTCTCTCTCTCATCATCATTATCATCATCATCATCATCATTTGAATCCCAGTTTAACTAGGGTCGGGATACGAATACTCACCAAATAAATGCCCTTTCTGACGTTGGTATGGGTCTTAGTGCTTTAGTCGCCTTCTACAACACGTGCAGTCACTGGTTGGTCAATTTTTCAAATAAACTCGGGCACAACCAGGAAAACTTACCATCAATTTAATCAGTATTTAAATGCAATTGATTCAACTAGGCCTTTTTGTCTGCATGGGGTAAGTTGCAAGTTTTACTGACGAGATAGTTGAAGGGTTATCAAAGGTTTCAATGGCTGTCTTTTCAGATTTTTACTAATCTTAGTAGTACCACTGGATTTATAGATTTGAAGATTAAAATAAGTGATACGAAAATTCAATTTCGCTTAAAATTCTGTTGATGCTTTTATTAATAAATAAAATGAAATTGCTTCTGACTTGAGCGAATTTTTACACGGATTAGTAATATATCATAGAACACTAAAATTTAAACTCAGCATTACAAAAAGCTAAACAGTATGTTGTTACATGCTAAATGTTGTTACCTGCTTTAGGTTACTTGGTCGCTATGACAGACTGCCACGCCCACTGTTTCAACTGCACTAAGCAGCCGAGTGTTCAAAACGCTTTGATGTGAGAGCAATAATAATAATAATTATAACACAGGTTTAACGTCCGTTTCCTCATCCAAGGATGATGCCAGGGAATCCCCACAGCACACATCACTATAGATCAATTCACCCAGAAGTTAGGTCCTAAATGTAATCCGTTCTGGCTATCAAAACTGGGTCAGCACATATACAGTACATGTAGAGTTTGTCTACGGTGGAAAGAGATATATCTTAAGCTTACCAGGGAAGATTGCTAGCAAGATAAGAACTGTTGTATAATTCACTCACCCAATCACTGAGGTGGTTCAGGCCCATCGTGAAGAAAGCACGCCCAAGCCTGACTTCTATGTTGTGCATGACGATTTCAGACAGCTTCCTTTCAAAATTGCGACGCCTGGAAAAGTAAATCGGAGCTGAAGTATTTACTTACGATTTGTAATTAAATAGTGAAATTTCATAACAGGCAGTATTAAGTGTAATGCAAAATTGGCGGTTATTGAAAGCACTTGTATGGCTGATAGCAAATGATCGATGTGAAAGTTAGACATAGGAAGGACGAAGAGAAGTAAGTTGCTTTTAAAACATTTGTGCTTGGCGGATACTACTTACTACGTATACTATGGATATTCTGTAATAAAGATATGACACAGACTTCAAGAAGTATTAGAGACGTCCCTGACATTGACGTATGGCGAGGAACGTTAAATTCTCATTGGTTGATTGATTGATTGATTAGGTCTTTCACAACTTGTCCAAAATCTCTCTCTCTCTCTCTCTCTCTCTCTGTCTCTTATCGCACCACCTAATGAGGATATGAAACCCTATAGTCAAAAATGGGATAATGTAATTAAAAAATGAAATGATATAATTGTGAAATGAAGTTAAATTAAATACGATGTAAACAATGACACAATTTGAAATAATAGTGAAAATATAGCATAATAAATGAAACAAGAAACGAGATGACATAAAAATGTAATTCATCAGAGAGACCTTCTTCTCTCCTCGGAACGATCGGTGTATGAGCGAGCGTATTTCAGTTTGAACAGATCCCACATCTCATTAACCCTCTCAGAGTCGCTAGCTTCCATGAACTCCATGTTGTTCATCCAACCCTTCATCCATGCTCCAGTGTTCATCATCGCCATGCCTGAACCATTCATCATCTGCATGCGAATCATGTTCATGACGTAGGAACGAAGATCTGAACCAATGCCTGAGTTGGTCATGGCATCCAGCTCACGATAAGCTAGGACTGTCTCCGCCAGACTTGCCTTTCCTGTCAGTATAAATGTAATAATTACTGTCATATAGTGCTACAGTGCTATGTGGAAATTCTGCAGTCGATCTTAAGCAATACAGCAATACAGTAATACAAATTTCATTAAAATACTAAATCGGATAGACTTTGGCCCTTAAATAGATGAACCAATCAGCCACTGAGCATTAGAGTGTTAAACATATGCAGTAATGAAGCATATCAAGATCATTGACGTCCCTGACATTACCTTATGGCGAGGAACCGGACGTTAAATTCTTATTGATTGATTGATTGATTGAAGATCATTGTACCCATATTAAATCATTTCGGAGAAAAATGATAGAGGATGTTATATACAGTATTCAAATTTGATTGATGCGTGTAGTAACAAATATACAAGCGCACATTCAATAAAACACTAGTTACTTATAAATTATAAATTATTTTATTTCTTTATTTTGATTGATGCGTGTAGTAACAAATATATAAGCACACATTCAATAAAACACTAGTTACTTATCAATTATAAATTATTTTATTTCTTTATTTCACCAATTCAATGGTAGACAAGTACAAAAGACAAAATTGCAAAGCTATAAATTAAGCGAGTAAGTAACATGCAAATTGTCAATATTGCTAAATGACAAAAAGTGAATAGCAAAATGTGCGACCAATATCGAATGTATACATACATACAAACGAATGCACATACATACATATATACATACACACAACATACATCCATAAACATAGATCTGTATACACATACATACACATATACACATATAAATATAGACACACACATGTACATATACGCATCCATACATGTATACACATATACACATTCACCACTAGTCATGTTAACATCATGCCACATTAACTATCACAATTCAAAAACATTTTTAATTACTAGCATGTAAAATATTCTCAAATTTATTCCATATCTTATGTTTTATTTGACTTTTTGAATCATTTGGATTTAGACCATATTCCAGTTGCAATGCTGTATAATCTGTAATGTCATTTTTATCCATTCCTATTTTGACTAATTAAATTTAAATTCTATAGTTTATTTAGAAAATTATACCTATGATAATCATAGGTATAGTTGAATGGCAAAGAGTTGGTAAAGTACTGACAATTCAAGATTACTTCATCGCAGTGAGTATGGAATATCTTAGAGAAAACGCTGTTATACACAAAGCTTAGCCTATGAATGTCCTTTTTTGATAATGCACTAGATATGCAATACCGTACAGTATATGAGGGATAGCTTGTGACTCTATCAGTTTTAGCAGAACCCCAACCGGTGCGGATGTACCAAGGTACATCCGCACCGTTTGTATACGAGGTACAATTATACTAGTTATAATTTATAACCAGTAATTAGTTTAATTGTAATTAGTTATTTATCTAGTTTCACTGGTACCTGAGCTGAATCGCCTGAGTAATATTGCCTCTTCCTTCATCCACATGCTATCCCTCTGTTGAAGCATTCTTTCCAGCAAAGTTGCAGCAAAGAGCTTTTGTTGATCAACAGGTCCTGCCGCATCACCCAGCCTGCTGGTCATGTTAGCGAGGTACAACTCGAGAAGGAATCTGGAACGATCAAGCGAGTGACTCATTGACTCCTGGTAACTGTAGATGAGATAGATTTCCGACAGACTCATACGATCTGAACGTTGGTGATTCTTGAGCAAGTTCATAAGATATACTTCGCTGTTCTCGAGAACGAGCTTGGCATGCGCAAGATCTGTCAGCTTGTCAATCATCGAACCGAGAAGTCCACGAGATGAGTCACTCTGAAGGAAGAAATACTTTGCCAGTTGGACTGGTGTGACGGCTTTCATCAACATTATCTTCTCCGGCGACAGGTTACCGCTTGCCTGGTGAAGCAGCATCAGTTCCTCTAGAGTTGTTCTGCCTGATCTTTCAGAACGAAATTCAGCAAGTTTCAAGAGTTGCTCAAAGGTTAAAACAACTTTTTGAATCAGTTGAGCTTCGAGTAGTTTCTGTTCATTGGACATTTCTCTTGGGCCACTCATTTGCGCAGACGTTTCTACCGTTTCCTCAGGTTCGGGTTCGGGTGTATCATCACTTCGACGCTCCACCAACTTCTTCAGCAGAAGTAGTTGCTCGGCAGTTGGATAGCTTTCTCGTGGTAGTTTGCCATCAAGAAACAATTTAGATAAATCTACCTGACTGCTGGTTTGTCTCTGAAGAAGAAGCAATTCCTCTAAGGTAGATCTTCCAGACCTTCTGGCTCGCAATTCAGCAAGTCTCAGAATTTGGATATGACTTAAAACGACTTTCTTTGCCAACTGCACCTCTAGAAATTCCTGTTCCATGGACATTTCTCTTGGTCTGCTTAATTCTTGATCGTTCTCCTCATCGTCAGTTGACTGTTCGTCTCTTTTCTCAACTAATTTCTGTAACAGAAGTAGCTGTTCAATAGTTGGTGAACTTTTTCTGGGATACAGTTCTCCGAGAAATAGTTTGGCCAAGTCAGTGTTACTTCTTGAAAACTGCTGAAGGAGAATCAGTTCTTCTAGTGTTGATCGTCTGGACCTCTGAGAGCGCAGCTCAGCAAGTCTCAAAAGTTCTTCGTGTGTTAAAACAATCTTCCGAACAAGCTTCTCTTCCAAGAATTTCTGCTCTGGAGACATTTCCCTTGGTCTGCTAATTTCCTCATCGGTTTCCTCAGTATCATCGGATTCCTGATTCTTTATATCCATCAATTTCTGCAGTAGCAGCAGCTGTTTAAGTGCAGATGAGCTGTCTTGCTGGTGTTTATCTTCCAGAAGCAATCTGGAGAAGTCCATGTGACTGGAATGACTCTGAAGAAGGATCAACTCCTGCAGTGTTGATCTCCCAGATCTCTGGGCACGCAGTTCAGCGAGCTTCATCAGTTCCTCGTAACTTAGAATCACCTTCTGGAGCAGCTTTACTTCCAATAATTTCTGCTCTGTGGTCATTTCTCTTGGTCCGCTCAATTCATCTTCCGATTCGACGATGCCGTCTGATTCCTGGTTTCTCTTGTCCATTAATTTCTGTAGAAGAAGTAGTTGCTCCAGAGTAGGCGAATTGTCCTGCTCACGTTTTCCATCAATAAGTAGTTTCGAATAATCGATGCCTCCAAGTGCCCTTGAATCTGATCCTTCCTCTTTGAACTTACTGAGAAGTAGCATTTCTTCAGGAGTGAAAGGCCTTGGAATTTGATGTCCGGATTTTGATTGAATAGTTTCAGCTGCCAGTTCCATCTTCTCCAATTCCAATTCCGCCTTCTGTACGATGTACTTTAATTTTGCAGCCAGTTCTTCCTCTTCTATTTGCTTGAACTGATCCATTGGACTTTCTCGTCTACCGAATGGGTCGCGATCATTGCTGCGTCCAGATGGCGCGCAAAGTGCGCATGACGTCATCAATGACACAACCACAAACCACGTGATCTTCATAGTCTCCAATCAAGTTGGCAGATATAAGGTGAAAGAATTCTCAATCTGCAAGTAATGATAGTGAAATATTCCTTTGTACAAGACTGTAGTGTACCTCAGTATAAGAAGTAAAGGACTCTTACAGTGTTGTGAACGGGACGCTGAAGAATACACCAACAGTTAACTGTACGTGCCGTAAGAGGCGATAAAGCAATAACTGGCAAGAAATGCAACAGGTAGCCATCTAAAAAGCCGTATTTTCCTCAAACTGTTGGCTACACTAGGTATGGGTAGGGCAAAGCCATTTTAGAGAAGAATTAAATTCTTGATCTATGGAGTGTTCTTTATGGGGTATGAAATCGGTCTCTAAGTATGAATATGTGCCTTTGACCTGATACCAGCAAAGCACTAGAGAGATTTCTGTTTAGGCAGGCATATTGCCGTGTCAGAAAATATATTGCCTTTTAAGAAGGTATACTGCAGGTATAATGCAGTATAAGAAAGTACGTGTATATTGCGGTGTAATATAGTGTGTAATATTACATTTCAGAAATTTAAGAAAGGTACCGTGCACTTATAAATTTCGAGAATATTAGCGACATTATCTCATCAGTACAAATGAAGTAGCAAGACACTAAATATTTAACGTCAATTTCGACGGTCAGGTTACGTGCAGAATCTGTGGGTATTTAAGGGATATTAGTGACGATATTCAGTGACGTGAAGAGTACTGGATTTCAAATCTGCACATGAAGATCCGCTGTCGAACAACTTACCAACAAGCCATCTAATAAATCTAAAATGACAATGAATGTCATTTTATAAATTGATAAAGTAATTAATTAATTAATTGATAATTAATTTAATTAAAGTTAATAAATTGAGAGTCGTTAAGTGATTTTGATAGCATATAATGAAGATTAGTGCGTACCTAGAACATTTTATTTGACAGAATCCAACAAAAGAGAGTAAAATATAGAGTAATAGACACGCAGAAATAATTAGATATATTGTTTTTTAAATTTAAAGTAGTAATATTATTGAAGTCAATTTTAAAGCTACAATAATTTAAAATTGACAATAATCACGAAAGTTGAGTTAACTTACAAACTATTCTTTGTATGTTGTACACTGACTATCGTGGTACGAAATATAAGTGATACACTGTGTAAGATAAGTTAGTGGACTCTTTAAATACTACATCTTGAGTGCCTGCTCTAACTCAAAGTCATGATATAGCACTTCAAGACGATCGAGTAGAATGACTCATCAGATGACAGTTTACTAAAAAATGGAATTGTTTTTAAAATCGATTGAGTTGGCCTAGAAAACTATAAAACTGGGTTAAACGTCTGTTTTCTTAATACAATTTTCCTTTATGATGTCAGTTCTTACATGTATAATATTGTAGACAGTTTGCTTTACTGTATGTAATTTATACAGTAGAATAATAATAACCTCCGACATTTTCTATAGCGTTGTCATATCCGGTGTCCGGTCTTCAAGACCGCTTTGCAGGTTCCTGGCAGGTTAATATTAATCCTTTCCATGGTTAATCGTATATTTGCTATTAACAGCGCCAAGCGGCAGCAAGCTCCGATACAAGATGAACCTTCCATAGGCCCAAGGGGATATCCATCATTTTGTTGACCGACCTGAGCTTAGACCGTTATGCCATAGCCATCACAAATACGTGGATGCCTTGGTATGATATATTCCACTGAGTAGCAATCAATAAATGCGTCGTCAGAAACTGTCCGGTGGGAGTTATGTACTCGTGCATTCGTGCTTAAGCGCCTCTAGGGTCACGTACAGTTAGGGATTGGTGTATTCTGTAATAGCTTACATACAGCAGGGGGAGATAATTGTAAATTTTAGGATTACAAAATAAATGACGCCTTCTTAGTAAATCCTTATTCTTCGGTTGTAATTTTTTAAGGAAAACCTTTAGGCGTTTCAACTTAATCGCTGCTTCATCACTGAACCAACTATATAATCACTTCATTAAGTGTAGAATATGTTACGTACTAATGCTGATATGCAATGTCCTTCTGATATTTTGAAATGAGAAGTTCTAATTCGTTTTTGGAGAGCAATCAACATCGACATCTAATTTGTCGATGTCGTCAGTGATGGAAGCTGTATGGAGATGTGCTGGATGACTCGACAATAGTGGTCCAGAGTACTTGGATTTATTCCAATCAACCTGGTGCTCGCGATTTGATGTCTCTTGCTGTTTACACATCGAGGTCGTATCTCTGTCAAAGTCAATCATTAGTCAGTCACGCCCTGTTACAAATCAACTAAAACACACTCAAACTGTACAAGTATAACTCGAATACGCTCTCTGACGTTATTTTTTAAGATAAGCCGGCTAAACTTGAGCCCAAACATTGGCGTTAATGCATAGATTAAAGTGGACTGGATCTAGATCCTACATCTGTAGGTTTTCTGGCTCTGATGATAAAGCAGCTACTAAAAATTCACAGCTATTGCGTCTAATAAAAGCTTTCCTACTCAACGATAATATCATGATTACTTAACTTACTAAAAAAGTCGATTGGCGTGACAAAAGTCATTGTCGTGATCTGTAAGGCTTTAGAATGTGGATTACTAGATATATGTTTCAAATTCTTGACTCGTTCGTCACTGATATGCCTTCGACAGGTGAAACTGATTTGATTTACAGTTGTAGGTCTAAATTAGTTTATTACAATAGTTAGTATTGGCAGGCCTATTTTTATTACATTTCATTGTTGTTACAAATTTAAATTGCTATTTTAGTGGCGTGGAAAAGTTGACATTTATTGTTTTTGCAAAATAATATTAACAAATGCTGTCACAAACTTGGTTACGCGATTTCAAAAGAAATAATATAATAGCTTATATTAGTAGGCTGGCATTCATATTAAAAATGTAGATTTTATTTGAATGCAAATTTCTGTCAGTATTCTTCATGAAATAGCTTGATTTTATTCTTCTTTCCCGTCATTAGGCTAATTTTAATAATTAATTATTGTGAATTATTATACTTATTATTTTGTTTAATTTTTGTATGGGGACAATCGGAAAGAAGTATTTATTTTAGAGCCTATACAAATTCAATCATACAAGGCATATGCGGCAGACGTGGATATGGGTTGGGTTGACCCATGGGTTGGGTTGACCCATGGGTTGGGTTAGATTGGGTCCAATGTTTTTGCGCCACATGCCTGGTTTGAGCTCAGTCCGGTAAACTTAATTTAAATAAAGGGAAACTATGAAAGAATAATAAATTATTTTAAAATATATTCTGCCAGCCTTTACTATTCACAATTCTATCTATGATAGACAGTAGTAATGCTGATAATAAATCATTTGAAAAGGTTCATTGTATTATGTTGTCCCTTACAAATCTAATGATGTCCTTTTGAGGCTGGTTTTGGAAATGAATTCTTAAACATGCGTTTCTCTACCTCAAAACGCGGCCCAATATGACCATGGATTGGATTAGGTAGGGTTAGGATTTGAGTTTTTTCTATTATGCCATAGATAGCATTGATATCATGTTTCTAACACCTCTAAGAATGTACTTATTTCAAGAATTGCTAGTTAAGAGCTAAGTTGTCAACAGCTTTGAGTGCATATCTGGGTTGAAGTGTAGCAACGTCTCAACTTGTCATTACGGTTCACTATCCTACATCACTTTGTTCACTAGAAGTGTTAAACAAATATAACATTATATAAATAATAATATTTAACCTTATTCATGGCAAAATTACATGTAAGTTACCGTGTGGTGTCGAGGACACTGAAGAATAGAATAATATGAGATTGCAAATGTCGTAGTGGACGCCTAAGCAAGATCTGAGAAAGACAACGAGAAACCATCTCAAAGCTCAAAAGCCGTGTTTTTCCAAATCTACAGTATTCATGTAGGCGAGTTAAGCCATGGCATTTCGTGAAGGGAATATTATATATATATATATATATATATATATATATATATATATATACTATCTTAGACTGTGGAAGAAATTGCCGGTCGATCTGATTTTAGAGTAAAATATTTGGAATTCTTATATTACGATTAAAAAAACATAATTTCTTTACAAGTTATTTTGATATCTATTTGTTCACTTTTTCTTCAGTCTGTCTAGGAATTACTTTGCCTATGGAGAGATGGAGAGATGAAGCCACTCGCTCCTTCTTCTCTGTAAATGTGTTTCAGTACTTTTCAAATGGATTAGCAAACATGATTTAGCGTTGATGAGTTTATATAAATTTTATATTTTATATTGGCTCACAAATGTCATAACGCGCGGTTACAGAGTTTCTTTGCCTATAACTTCTTTTTTGTATTTCTTTTGTTATTTCCTTCTTCCTTTTCACGGATAATAGTAATCGTTCTCGGATAGCGCATCGATTGCAGTCAGTGCGGACTTAAAATGACCTTCAAACATCCAGCGAGTTTCTTCATTCAAAGCTGGCATTATTTGGCTGGTCAAAAAAGAGAATGTTCTCGTCTATTATTCTATAAGAAGTTTGAAACATTAGATGACTCAGTTTGGCTCAATTTCATATCTTTAAAATAACTGACGATAATTAATTTGATGATGATGAATTTAAAAAGATTGATTGGTGATACAATTTTATTGATTATAAGTTAATTAGCAGAAACTAGTCTAGCTTAATCTGAACTACTTAGTGACTAAGCTTTTGCTTCGATTTGGATATTTACTATTTTCTGTCAGATCCTTCTCGTTGCCAGGATACGTAAAACATATTATAATTGGCACGACACTTGGTCTGTAGTGTTTTAACGACAATATTTTCAAACTAAGTACCAATAATGGACCTGTTCAATTACACTAAATTCTTTGTAGCTCTATTTCCAGTTTGAGCACATCTACATTTTGATAAGTGTTAAAAACAATTCTGAGGATTGTACATAAATACTGCATACGATGCGATGGGGGGACGTCCCTGACATCATCCTTATATAAGGAAACGGACGTTAAACCTTTATAATTATTATACGTCTACAGTATTTCAAGATAAAATTGAAGATTTCAATAACCACAATAGCAACAATGGAGAGTTTATGAAGTCAACGACAACATCAAGCGCTTTGAACCAAATCCAAGCCGACGAATAAAACGCAAAAAAGTTTCCAAAAACGGTGTAAAATCCAAAATTAAAAAAGAGTCAAACATTTGTAGCTTCAACATGTCTAGGAAAATTTAGCAGTAAAATCAAATTAAGAAAAATGCAAAATGCTCAGGTATTTTATACTTCTCAAGTGACATTCTCAAATAGAGTTTAATTGAGATTCAATATTTTATTGTTTCTTATAGTTTATTTCTACCATGTTTCTCACAGTTATAAAAGTAAATCTTCTTACCTACTGTACATATTAAATTTAGCATTGATCAACTTAGATTTCTTTTAGAACGGACTTAGTAACCATATATTGTAGTGCTATTTATTCCTATTACTACTGAGATTATTCACTCTTGAACAAAAACTATTCCAGATATGTAGCAAATATCAGAAGCTAAAAGTAATAGTTTTTCCAAAAAGGAACACATTTCGTTGATTGACCTGAAAATGCGCAGAACGTCAGTCATCGCTCTAGTAAGAGTGAACAAGGAGTGACGTCTCATATGACAGCCAGGCATTCTGTGAGTGTCAGATGACAGTCAGGCATCCTCAGAGTGTCAGATGACAGTCAGGCATCCTCAGAGTGTCAGATAACAGTCAGGCATCCTAAGAGTGTTAGATGACAGTCAGATATCCTCAGTGAGTCAGATAATAGTCAGGCATCCTGAGAGTGTCAGATGACAGTCAGACATCCTCAGTGAGTCAGCTGACTGTAAGGCATCCTGAGTGTGTCAGTTATCACTTTACTGGAATATGTTTTTTTAAAATTAGATTTTAACATCACTTAATTTTAATTTTAATATATATTGATAAAATCAGATAATGTCCATCAGTAATCTTATTAGGTCCATTTTTTCTACCAGTAAGTACGAAATCTTCGCTACAAAAAAGTATAAAAAAGTTATAACCAGTCCAGTAAATGTCCGAGATTTTACTCTCAGCTCAGCGTGGCTGGGATTTGAACCCACGAGTGTTCAATACACCTCAGGATCTGTCATTTAAAACTTCATGACGTTTACTCGACGATATTAAGACATACAAAATTACAAACCCTCCGTGCTGCACGTCAAGTGGTCCTATCTCCACAAACATTGGCAGTGCCGGTTAGACGGGCTTTGAGACCAATGGCTCCCTGGCCAAACCAATGGCTCCCTGGCTAGACCAATGGGTCCCTGGCTAGACCAATGGCTCTCTGGATAGACCAATGTCTCCCAGCATAGACCAGTGGCTCCCTGGATTGACCAATGGCTTCCTGGCTAAACCAATGGCTCCCTGGCTAGATCAATGGCTCCCTGGCTAGACCAATGGCTCTCTGGATAGATCAATGGCTCCATGGCTAGATCAGTGGCTCCCTGGCTGGACTAATGACTCCCTGGCTAGACCAATGGCTCCCTGGCTAGCTTGAACCATCGATCCTGCCTTAATGTCGGCGATGTGACGAACGTCATGTTGTCATTGATGACAGTAGCACTCTAATTGCTGTTAATTAACGTCTAAAACATTAACATCACTTGGTACGACAAATATTAAGCTTTAAGTATGACGTCATCTTTTGTTTCTTTTATTTGAAATTATTATATTTCGATTGTAAACATTGTCAGATTTAACAGTAAAGCTTATTCCGTAATATCCAGAGGTAGCATTTAATAACTATAGAGCATCTATTATATTTGTGATGTCTAAATTTCAGTATGGTTTAACTAGTCAATACAGACTAGGCAATAATATATTTAACAATATAACAGTAGAGAACACTTGTTTCAACTATAGAAAGTAGCACGTTGCAGGCTTTGTATGCAATATTTACACTTATACTTAAAATGAGCAATAAATCCATGTGCATTTATGAAATAATGCTTCAGATTGAGCGCATACTACATAGTGTATAAGTTATCTCAACTTGCAGTTGTCGTTCGCAATCCAACTTAATTTACGCGCTTACAGTAGAAATAACATTAATTTTACTTTGAATATACTGTTTAGAACTTTACAAATATACCTCTTACTAATAGACCATAAAACAGATACTATTCATTATGTAATTCATTATGTTGCAATTTTGAATTATTTGGAAAATGGAATCGCCCGTAAATTGACCTCTGATATTAGGTGATTTAAAATCTCTTATGGTTTCCTCACGATAACGTAAAGTCGAAGTATCTAAATTGCGCGTATCAAATTGCTTCAACTGTCTATTATTCGTTCAATTGATTAATTGCTCAGCGTAACTCTAAACCGTTGAACTTCTTTGTTCCTTGACAATGCTGTATTCGCTTGTAAGTCAGCGGAATGTCCTTTCTCTCTCAATCCTTATCCTGCACTGTCTGGACTCTTCTACACAAGGCGCCGATGTGACGTGTCACCTGTGCGCCATGGGCGTGCCCTCCCAGTGTGAAGACCCGTTCAACTCTGAGGGCATCAAGAACTGCATAGGAGCACTCTGCATCAAGAAAGACAGACACGGTTAACATTATCCATCCATTAATTTTAAAGTATGTATTCAATTAATAATCGTCAGTTTGGATAGTAAGATTCCTTGGTTCGTATATGCATGAACATGTAGATAACGATTTCTATATAGTTCATATATACATTAGAAACCTTTTTTTCTCTAATTATAACTTACGGGCTATACATGGTAGGTATAAAAAAGGCATTGCCTTTCGTGAAGTTATTAACATGTTGACCTATGGAGTGCTCTTGGTGGAGTGTGAACGCAGCCTCTGAGTATGAATATGTACCTTTGACCTGCCACTGGGTAGAACACTAGAGAAAGAGAGAGAGAGAAAGAGAGAGAGAGAGAGAAAGAGAGAAAGAGAGACAAAGAGAGAGAGAGAGAGCGCGAGGGAAAGATAGCGATAACGAGAGAGAGAGTACATATTATATTCATTCATGTAATTACTCTCTTGGCTGGAGTCAGTGGCGATGTCGGTAAGATACTCGATCGCGGTTCAGTATGTGCGGGGTTCAAATCCTGGGCTCGCCCGTCACTGACATCGCTTTCGAATGAGGAAACTGACGTTAACATTTACTTAACTAATATATTCGTTCAGGTGTGGCACGGGGTACAACACGAGGCTGTGTAGTGGACAACACGGGTAAAGACCTGACAAACTACCAGTCAGACAACTGTGAGGAGCAAACGTTTGGTAATGGCACCCTGACCTTGTGTACCTGCAGTCAGGACTTCTGTAACACTGCCTCCAGACTCCCACGTCTCCATAGAACCTCCGGCTTCCTCTCATCTCTCCTCGTCGTTTATTCCTATTTATAGTCTTGTATTGTCTCCCCGTGTTGTGCTCGGGTGTGCTTGGACCTCTGCAAGCAATCTGCCGCGTGTACGTAAGAGGCGACTAAGGCAGGAGCTGAGGATGCATAAAGGGGCTCCACCTCACCATGCAATATTTTCTCCATGATTAAATGGTAATTAATTCATCTAATTGAGGAAAGCAACGGGAAACCACATCAGAAGCGATACATTTCCCAAGATATAGGTTACATAAAGTATGGATAAGGCATAGACTTTGTGAAGGGATTAACTTGTTGATCTAAGGAGTGCTCTCATGGAGCGAGAAAACAGACTTTGAGTATGAATATGTACCTTGAACCTGCCACGTGGCAGTGTACTGAAGAAGAAGAAAAAAAAGAAGAAAAAAAGAAGAAAAAGAAAAAGATAGTCTTGTATTGACATGAGGCTAAGAGAGTCCGACTAATTATGGACCAAACTTAAAATTAGTTATACCTGATAAACGATGAGTCACGTGATGTATATTCTAAGCATAAAAATTGTATTTGACTCTGAATGCCTGTTCGCATATGATTTTATGGTTAGATATAGTAAAAAATGGTTACATAATATAATTAATTAATAATATTATTACTATCTAATTGAATTGGTTGTAAATCTAATTCATTTGGTTGTAATTAAGTAACTTAATTAAGTCTGTAATTATATTCACGGATTTAAACCCTGCTAGGCTTTGGGCCACAGTGATATCATAAGACTGTATGGATAAACAATTTATTATAAATGTGTTGAACCTTTTAATAAGCTAATTATGGTTAATTGACTGATTAAATAAAGATTTCAAGAATAAATAAATTAAATGAAAATTACAGTTATAGTTAGTTAAGTAATACGGTTGCTTATTAGTTCAGATAGAATACAGGCTTCCTGTACCCGGGCCTGTGTCCGGGGCAGCAAAGAATAGTTCAACCCTGCACTTCAAGTGTCGTAAGAGGCGATAAGAGTCAATTAAGCAAGAACTGAGGAAAGCAACGGAAACTAGGCCACCAAATGTATATGGTACGTAGGCCTATTGTGAATGAATTCTCTCTCTTAGTGCACTGCCTACTGGCAGGTCCATGGTACATAACGCCTCCACTCTTCTCTGTCTTCCGCCTTTCGTGAATGGATTATAACTTTATAATTTATAAAGTTATAACTTTACTTTTTTAATTTAGATCAATCACGGCGATGGATGGTGTGGTTCGACGTCTTGAAAAGAAGCTCTTCGGGCTTCTAGTAGCCCTTGACTTTCTCTCTCTCTCTCTCTTTCTCTCTTAGTGCACTGCAGTACTGCCTATTGGCAGGTCCATGGCATATAACACTTTCAAATATTTCTATCCTCTGCCTTTCACTTACTTCACATCGATATATGATATGATTGAATATGGGACCACATTTAGTGCAATCGGTTAAGCAGCGCGTCACTTGAACGAAGTTAAGCTCCATCGCGCCCGGTTTGTACTTTGTCGGTTGCCAACTTGGAAGACTGAGTGTTGACAGCTTTGAGAGAAAAAACCCTGAGCTAGGGTGTTGGAGATTATTCTTAAATCCGCACCGACAAAAAGCAACGAATACTAATAACCATGGAGAGGAATGGAGTAAATAACGAAAACTACAAAATCAGCAACTAAGCAAGGAACTGTGTAACGCATGCGGTATGTCATGCGTGAAACTATACGAAAAAGATCGAATTTTGGTTATCAAACCATTCAACCATTATTTTAAAAACACCAAAATACTTTTTTGAAGCCCACAATAGGGACTCTACTCTTGAATTTTAAATCAACTAATATGTCAGTAGAATTAAAGTATTATGACCGTTTATGAGTAAAATTTATGTATGTGTATGTTCTAAACTGAATAGACCTAAAACATTCGACCTTTACGGAATTATATCGACTTCATACTATTAGTTGGATTGTAGTTTTGGCTCATTTGCATAAAAGGCTTCAGTAGGTTTAAATTATAGAGCTCAGGTTGTATCTAATATCTATTAAAATTAATTAAATATATTTCATCTATACGAAAAAGATCGAATTTTGGTTATCAAACCATTCAACCATTATTTTAAAAACACCAAAATACTTTTTGAAGCCCACAACAGGGACTCTACTCTTGAATTTTAAATCAACTAATATGTCAGTAGAATTAAATTATTAAGTAGAATTATTAATATTTCATCTATTAATTTAAGAAATAATTATATAATATTGTTTCTTGTAATCAGTAACCAATCTAAAGTAATGGTAACAGTGTTTTCAATCAGTAAATCAATAAATAAAGTATTAAAAGCTGACACTTTCTCAGAAAAAAGTGGAGTATTTTAATTTTAATTTTTATAAATTTCGTATATTTCTAAGAAGAATTATGTCTATACAATTCAAACGATATATGAATGTATAACTGATTTTAAGTAATACTGAATTTTGAAAAGTCCTTACAAGAGCAGAGCAGATTCCGAGTTGTGGAGTGATGCTAAAATTGGTGAGCTATAACACAAAGTTAAAGTTCAAGTTGTAACTGATTCCATTATCGCTCAAATTTAGTTACAAATTATGAACCCGTATTTTGTACCTAAACGTTAATTATACAATTTTACAATTTATATTGTTATATTGCTTATCTTTAATATATTAAGGCTTTTTGTTTTAATTTTAATCTATATTTAAGCTCTCACGCTTAAAATATAGATATTCTCATGCAATACTGTTGATGTCCTATTTTCAAGGAAGTCAGATTTTAAATTAAAGGCAAAATAATAATAATAATAATAATAATAATAATAATAATAATAATATGCAGGAGGACTAGCGCCGTTACTTGTGATCTACGTGAACTGAGAAAGCTTTTCTTTAGCAGTGACTGTGTATTACTCTCCAGCGCTTCAATACTGTTTCCGAGGCACTTTGGCTAATGCGGCGTCCCAGAGAATAGAGGATTTATTTTAGCCACTTCTTTTGTTAACATTTAATGAAATAAAGTCTTTTTTTATCTTACTTTAGCCCTGGACCCTATGCAGCCCAGGGCAAAAACAATAAAAGAAAAATAGTTATTATTGTAATTATATTAATGAAAATAAAAATAATACATCTAAATAATAATAATCAAATATGCTGATTTGTTAGAAATTAGTTGTTTTAGCATGTTAATGGCTATAGAGTATGAGAAATAGTTGAGACTATTTGGACTTCAGCTTAAAACTAAATTTGCTTTAAATATTTATAGATGTATCTGTCTGTAAGTCTTTTATTTGGTTTTGATACTCATTCTGAGAGGGCTGTGGATATGATAAATTGAAAAATTGCTATATTAACTATGCAGTGTTTAGTTGCTATAGCCTTCTACGATTTTTTAAATTCCTCAATGACTCAATTTGTAACCCCTTAGTAATGACCCGAAATTGTAAAGGACTAATCTTGGGTTGCGTGGACAGTCTTGGATACTATCTATGCTGAAGGAAAAGAATCTCAACGCATTCCTAGATTAGATTCTCGCAATTGATCTTCTCATCATCATACTGACATCGCCTTTTGATTGAAACATATTTATGCTTGCTTAAATAAGTTAAATTCTTTAGTAAAGAAACGAATGTGCACATACACACACGCGTATGTATATATATATATATATATATATAATTATATAATATACATGTATATAATTATAGATAGATCTCAAATATTGCATTCAATTGTATTTTATTACATTACTTTTATGTTTTATGCCTGTAGGTTTGTGTATTATTGAAACATATTAATGTAAATCACGAAGTTACCTTCTGTACTAAGTATAATTAAATAAAAAAGTTTTTTGGAGATATGGGAGCCCGGAAAACTGGTCTGATTGTAGCTGTGGTAGCTGTTTTGACATATTTTTATCTGCGAAATGATAGACCCGAGAATCTGCAAGGTTAGTAGAATATTTTATTAATACTGGGCTCTATCTACTCCAAGCAACACTAAAACAACCTTGTTAAATGTAATGGTATTACTACATAACAATTAAGTCAAATATTGTGTTGTGATATTATTATAACATAATAAATTTATCTTAATAATTGAAGTTCCAGTTGTTTTGAGATTTGATGTTCAGTTACTGTCAGTTTGAAATACTTAATCAATGATTTATGGAATATAATTTTTGTCATATTCTTATAGGAGCTCCTCATTATGAAGTTTCTTGAAATCTGTAATATTCAGCCGATGATCATGAATTCACAATGAATAGTACTACTAAATTATATTGCTATCTGATATATATGTATTCCAATGTTGTGTCCAGGACACTAAAGAATAGGTCAATAATTAATTACACGTGTTGTAAGAAGCAGCAAAGCATAAACGAAGGATGGCAATGGGAAATTACCTCCGAAGCCATACTATTTTCCCAGGCTAAATATTGACTACATAAGGTATATGTAAGGCATACCCTTTTGTGAAGGGATTAACCTGTTGATTTTATGCAGCGTGAAAACAGACTTGAGAGTTTGAATATTTGAATATGTACCATGACCCTGCCGCTGTGCAAAACACTAGAGAGAGAAATAAATGTATTATGATGCACAATTAAACTCTTCCAGTATTCCTGTATTCAATATTTACAAGAGTTACTGTACTTGTTTATATTAAAAGAGTTATGACTTTTAACTCTTTTAATATAAATCTTCGTCCATACTTAATAGATAGCTTTTAGCTCATTCGGTCTTCTTCTTTGATTTTTTTAACACAAATTTTATTTGTTAATCTCAATTTAAAATTATACTCTGGCCTATTGTGTATGCATGCATTAGTGCACCTATTATAATTATTTTATTTATCTAATTTTTGCACTAAGCTCGCAATAGTTCGCATTTAGTTATTGTTTTTCCTGTTTCATTTGCTTGTTTGTATTTTTTGTATGTGAACTGTACATGTTGAATGACCTGAACTGTAACTGTTGAATGACCCTTTTTGGTGTTCTTATTAAAATTGAAACTAAATTGAAATTGTTGCAGGTTTCTTGAAGGGTAAGAATGTGATTGTAACGGGGGCCTCCTCAGGCATAGGAGAACAGTTTGCTCTGTACTACGCCAAACAGGGTGCCAATGTTATATTGATGGCTCGCAGGGAAAAGCTGCTTCAGGAGGTCTGTAGCGTTCAATACTTGTAGTTAATAATCATTTTTAATGCAGTTTATGTACAGCAGCTTTACCGTCATACCCTCTTTATGTTGTGCATTTATAATTTGCAGTAATCTCAAGTGTAAGAATTGCTTGACTTAGTTTCAGCTCAACAAGAGCCATCTTAACGTACAAGTCTAAAACATAACATAAACTTAATTGCACACTGGGTCAGGAAGCACAGATGCTTGTGTAATAAGGCCCATTTCCACCTTCCTCTCCATAGTCATTATTAATCTTTGCCTTTTGATGACGCATCAATTGCAGCCAGCGCAGATTTAAAAACAACCTTCCATCACCCTGGGATTTTTTCCTTCCTAAGCTGTCAACTTCATATTTGCTTTTAAAAAGCTACCCCTATGTTGATGTAATGATGAATTTCTGAGAAGAATCTGATTTATTGGATTGAGGACACGTATTCAGGTAACATAGTATATGTGTATGGCACCATTTGCTTCTTCCTATTAACTCTATTGCATTTCTTTTTGCTCAGTAGGTGGTAATATTTTAAGCCAACTTTATGTTATTATTTTGAATATGTGCACTCTGCAGAAATCATGTTGTCTACTGGCCAGTGTCACCTAGTTCGCCTAAGTCGCCTTCTACAACAGGTGCTGTCACTGATTGGTCTATTCTTCAGACAACCCGGACACAACACGGAGACGTGTACATCTTATTTTGTATTATTGCACAATAATTTGCATTTAATGTTAACTTTATATCGTTTTTTCAGGTGGTAAAGAACTGCTATAAGATTTCGCCTCTGCCGCATGGTAAAGCAATATTCAACTATGTAGTGGCTGACTTTAACGATGTAGCAAGCAGTGGAAAAGTTATGAAAGTAAGACTTGGCTGCTTTGTACTTCTTTAGCTTTAAAATTCTACAATTTTATTTCCTTGATTAATAATGGTTTGGTTCAATTGATTGCTATTCACTGATTAACATTGCCCAAACTTTTATAGAGTTCTATCCTTTTCTGACATTCACCAGTATGGTATTTCATACTATGTGCTGCCTATTATGTAAGGCACTATTGCCTAGTTGTACTCTATTGTACGCATCTATTCTGGATTGTGCAGTCTGCTATATTGTTGGGCTCTCCATTTTAAATCACATCTATATATATTCAGCATTAGACTTGATTGTTGAATTCCTTCCAGAAATTAAGCTGCAGTATGTTGTTTAGCTTTGACCGACTGAGTTATGTATTGATTAATTGCTTTATTGATTGATTAATGTACTTATTGGATGATATATTTAGCATCCACTTAGAAAGCACTGATTATATCTAGGAGGCTAGGAGGAAAGTTTAGTTATTGATCCTATCCATCTTAACCGTTTACAGTCCAACGTTCCCATTTTGGGAACATGGAAGTTATTGCATATTACTCAACTATTCTAACGCATAACTATTTAATCATGATGGAAGGCTATTAAGATTGGATAAAACGTTCTAAAAATATATAACTTGTTAAGGGCTTGTTCCAATTTTTACGTTTACAGAAACAAAATCTGACGCATTTTCAATTTCTTTATTTTTATTTTCTAGAAATTAATTTAATATTAAATAATTTTTGTAAAATTATAATTTTTGTATTATTTTATAGCTAAATATGTGCTTTTTGAAATACTGTAGTAACAGGTATTGTATATAGTCTACTTTGAAAGATATTCTTCAAAGCATGTTATGTTCCCAAAATGGGAACGTTGGACTGTGTATAAGCAATTTACTGGTATATCTTTTACTACTTTTGCAGCTAAGCTGATTGCTAAAGCATGTCTGTGATGGGTGAGTCTATGATTTGAACCCCAAAATTCCTGATCCTTAAACGGATAACATACCTATTTACCCTTTCTCCTATCATGCAATTGCAATTATTTATTTATTGTTGGTTTACTGCAATGGTTTATCAATAACATTATTATTACTTATTATAGAGTGATTATGTATTATAGCTTTACACGAGGACGGATTCTTCAGGGTTGTAAACTGATCAGAGTCTTTGATGGGTTGATGATTTTAATTGGGTGACTTCTTGAGGGGCTTGAATTGTTTGACAGCTTGTTAACTTAATTAGCACCAACGCCTAACTGCCGTGGTTACTAAGCTGTGAATAAAGTAAAGATGAAAGAATCCGTCCCATGGGATTCTCCAGTGACGAATCAAGATTTAAAAAAAAGACCAATTAAGATTACTGGGTTTCACTAATGAAGCCGTGAACCAGGTGTCTATCTGAGAGTCCTGTATAACAGAATTTTGTATAACTTTAAGGAATTTAGAGATAATCTTTTAATCATGTAAAGGCAACTTTAATACGGAGGAGGGAGGTTGCTTGATAATAGGGGTATGTATTCAGGGTATATAAGGGTTGGATTGTTGGAAGTTGTCGACCAGCCAGCTTGCCACGTAGTCCATTTCGACAATTTCTTCACAAGTCATCAACTTATGTCTGATCTCAGTGACAAAGGTTTTAGGGCATGTGGCACTGTGAATGATAACAGGTGCAACAAGTGGCCTTTGATGACCATAACTCAAATGAAGAAGACCAACCGAGGCCACTTTGACTACAGATCTGATGGACAGGTACTCTTCGTACGATGGAACGACAATTGTATAGTCACAGTTTCCAGCAACCATCTAGGCGTTACACCAGTAAATTCAGCGAAAAGGAGGGTAAAGGGTGTGAAGGAAACTAAAGTAACACAGCTTGATCTCATCAGAAAGTACATCGAAGGAATGGGCGGAGTTGATGTGTTAGATAGGATGCTGGCTTCGTATTGGCCATGGTTCCGTTCTAAGAAGTCGTGGTGGAATATGTTTAGCAATGGTCTAAACATGGCAGTAGTTACTGCTTTCAGGTTCTACCAATATCTGCATCCTGACAGCACACTTACTCACATCCAGTTTAGAAGAACAGTGACGATGGCACTGTTGAGGTCACAGCAGGCACGCATACGACTTGGTGGCCCAACAGCTCCTACATGCAACGACATCCGATATTATGGAGTGAACCACCATTTGGAAAGCGCCAGTCAGGGAAGGTGCACTTTTTGTATGACCAATACTCACCTGCAGTGTGTGAAATGCAAGAAGCGCCTGCATAAACGCTGTTCTGGGCTGTACAACACCAGGCCATAATAACCAGCCAGTTGCGTAGCAGTAGCGCTGTTATTGGACATGTAGTACGTTACACAACTGTAAGGTATCATGACTGAAGACTGTAATTAGAGAATAAATGATAGTGTTGATATTATTATTTTATTATTGGGATATTTTGTAAGGATGTTTAGATATAATGTAGCTAGAGAATAAGACATATAAGACTGGTATATATTGTAATAAATGTATTGATATAATGTAGCTAGAGAATAAGACATATTAGACTGGTATATATTGTAATAAATGTATTGATATAGGTAGGGAATGCGACTCATTTGATCGGGATTTTTGTAAGGAATGTTTAGGTTTCATGTTTTCTATTACTCAACCCTTACATTAGATAAATTTGTACAAATATTTCAAGCTAGATTAACATTGTATCAATGAACGCGTCGTAGCCTATGCACAGTCCAACGTTCCCATTTTGGGAACATAAAAATTTTCACATAAAATGTAAAAAAATTGTCAAGATGTTTACAGATGCTGTTATGGTAGCCCAAATTGTATAACATATCAAAAATTAGCCAAATATGTTAACTCTGTCTATGTCCCGACTGTAAACGGTTAATTATCTTCAAATGAGTTGAAATATTGCCAGAATGAAATTAGCTGCAACCTATTACTTTAGCCTCCTCTGATTGACTGACTGACTGGGTGCCTTATTGATTTATTAATTGATTGACTGATTGATGAATGATCTAATTGATTGATTGTGCAGAAAGCTTTAGATTTTCTGGGAGGTAAGTTGGACTACCTGGTGTTGAACCACGCCTATCTGTTGTCGAGACGAGAGCTCGTGGGACGCTGGACAGGAAGTGAACTGCAGCATAGAACTATGAACGAGTCGCTAAACATCAACTTCCTCTCGTTCATTGGCCTAGCCGAAGTTGCTCTGCCCTATCTGAAGAAATCGCAGGGCAGCATATGCGCGATCTCTAGCTTTATGAGTTAGTCGTTTCTTTTGCTGTTTTATTTATTTTTTTAGGATAGAATAATAAAAGTAACTGAAAACCTTTTCCTGTTTGGTTATTCTTAGCTAACTTAAAGAAATGATGATGAACATTCAGTGTTGATTTCAGTGTTTGAAAAGCTAGTTTGATAAGTGTTGCTTGTTTAATATATGAGCACGAGTTATTCGTTTCCTTTGGATGTTCTTTTATATTGTGAATTTTTGCAACACACAGCCGAGATACCTGGATTTACGTTGCCTTAC
>CAJHZI010000418.1:160000-432500 GCA_905160935.1 Enchytraeus crypticus | reverse complement strand
GTTTTAATAATTAAATTAACAACTAATAGTATCACCCATTCAGCGACTATGGTTCCTGTAAATATTACAAACCTGAATGCTGTCCATAACGTAGATCTCGTTCTCCATCTTTTCGTTTTCGCTGTCGCTTTCTTGCTGTTAACAGCAAACGGCAAAGTTGCCGAACTGTATCGGAACATATCCCCATCCTCATAATGTGATATCATTGTGCCTTGACCTTCACCTTAATGCTCTATGGTCAAAACTGAGTTCACTCTGCCTAGCTTCCTACTTAGAAATTTGAGGTCAGTGCGATTTCGTTAAAAATGTTACTTTTTCTTTATGCATTAAGATCATATTTGTGATTAATAAATATCCAAATTTAATCCGTCAACGTCACCGTAGTGCCCTTATATGTTATATGTAATCCAGTGATACTGCAGTGCACCAATTTATCATGTTGTAGAAACAGTAAAACAAACAAAATTCTGAAAATTTGGCAATTTTATCTCTTTAAGAAACTACAAAAATGTCCATCTTAATGTTTAACTCCGTTTATCATTACGTAAGCACGTTCTAACGTGAGTTATTTTTGACGTAACGATGCTACACGAGGAGTTAGGATGGTAAAATTACAGAATTAATTTTACCTGATTAACCAGAATAGATTGCGTAATAAAAATTGAGTCAAATATGTTTTCATCTCAATGCTACAAAAAATGAAATCATAATTATTTGTCTAAATTTCTATTACGCATCTATTCTGGTAAATCTATCAATTTTAATTCTATAACAAATTTAGACACAAATGAAAAAATCCAGCTTCTTATTCGAGATGCTATCGACACTGGGAGAAGAGCTAAGACAAACCGTATATCTGTGCTAGCAGCTACGCATGCTATCCTCAAACGTAAGACGTTAAGAGTTACTCATATATTTCTCAAGAAATTCAAAATTCTAATTCTTGTTCTAATTCGTGTTCTAATTATTGTTCTAATTCTTGTTCTAATTCGTGTACTAATTATTGGTCTAATTCTTGTTCTAATTCGTGTTCTAATTCTTATTCTAATTCTTGTTCTAATTTTTGTTCTAATTCTTATTCTAATTCTTGTTCTAATTTGTGTTCTAATTCTTATTCTAATTCTTGTTCTAATTTGTGTTCTAATTCTTATTCTAATTCGTGTTCTAATTATTGTTCTAATTCTTGTTCTAATTCGTGTTCTAAGTATTGGTCTAATTCTTATTCTAATTCTTGTTCTAATTCGTGTTCTAATTATTGTTCTAATTCTTGTTATAATTATTATTTTCATTTCTTTATTCGTCAAAAACAGACAGGATCAAGATGCATCACATATAAATATATACACAAACATACACACAAAAAATAGGATCCTAAAACAATCAAAAATGAAATACTAGAAACTTAACTAGAATTCCTGATAATACCAGCACTAGCATTAAAAGCTTCGTAAATTAAATACACGCTTCTACCATAAGACACTCTATTGTCTAGAACCATCGAACAATTTATAGGCAATCTAAAACAATGACACAATTTATCTAAATCCCTCAACAAATATCTAATTACAAAATGCTTTAAAATTATATTTATACTGAATCTAGTTAGGCTGCTTCTAAAGAAATTAAACATAAGTTTAACTCTAATGTGCTTAAAATCCAACTTACCCAACCCTATCATAATTGGCTTAACGGATTCCCATTTATGATAGTTAAATAGCTTTCTATAAACACTGTTCCAGGCAACATTTAAATCATGAATTTGAACGTTTCTAAGTGAAATACTAACAGTGGCATAGGTTAAAATGGGCAAGCAGTAGGACTCTAAAAGATGCAATCTTGTCAGCTCAGTTAAATAAGCTGATTTACTCAATATATTACTGCAACTAGAGTAAAATTTTCTAATAATCAAATTGGTATCAACCATTACATTTTTACTTGCTATAAAAGTAATACCTAAGTATTTAAAACGTTTTACCCAGTTTAATGGTTTTTTCATTAGAGACATTGGAGAAATTTCGCAGGCTGACCCACCCTAACCCAATCGCAGCACACATAGATTTATCTATATTAAATTCCAATAGTAAATTACCAAACGAAATTGAGCATTGATCTAGCATCTTTTGTAAACCGAGCACCGTTGGTGAAATAAGAAGCAAATCATCAACGTATAAGATCATACCAACAAATTGTGCACCAATGGTATAACCTACAGTAAGAGATTTTAGGTCATTAATGCAAGGATCAATAAAGATATTAAATAAAGCCGGCGAGAGAGAGCTACCTTGTCTCACGCCACTTTTAACACAAGTATTATGAGAATAGGATCCATTCCAACGAACACAGACATTTAACTTAGAATACCAGTCCTGTAGCACGATTATAATCCATAAAGGAATGCCCTTCAATATAAGACTTGTAAATAATTTAAAGTGGTTAACTTTATCGAATGCCTTCTTCAGGTCAAATGTGGCCATAAACACACTATTACCATTATCTAGAAAATATTTAACGACTTCAGTCATCATAAAAATTGCATGATTACAACCTGAGTTTACCTTGAAACCAAATTGGAGGTTGCTAGTAACAAGATAATCCTCACATATATCAAGAACGACTAACTTAAACAGTTTAGAAATGAGTGCAATTAATGTGATACCTCTATAGTTGTTGACGTCGTTTTTATCACCAAGTTTGACGTTAATTATCGGGATAATATAACCTGTACTAAACCCTTGAGGAACATAACCCTGGATAGCAATGCTTTTAAATAGGTTAGCTAACTGAACGACTAGTATAGGGTGTGCATATATTAGAATTTCTATATATTTTAATTTAATATATTAGATTAAATAATAGTAATAGCAAATTATTAGCAATGTTTCCGTTGCGTTTATATAAAATGTAGTTGTAAATTTATTAAAATCTCCCTCTATTTACTCTATCGCATCTGATAACAGGCTTATCAACGATGCTCTCTCTCTCTCTCTCTCTCTCTCTCTCTCTCTCTCTCTCTTAATGCACTGCCTTCTGGCAGGTCCGTGGTATATAACGCCTCCACTGATCTCTATCATCCGTTTCCTCTTCACGTCCACATACGAGTGGATCTTTAAATCATTTATAGCATTCCTTTTGATATACCATTATTCATTCAACGATACTTAGTTTAATTAAATCTCTTGTCAGAATTGGTTGCACTTATTTTCATTGCAATCCTTAAGCAGCCCACGTTTCACAGGCCTTGACAAAATCAATATTTCGATATTGACAATCGATCATCAACTAACGCCAACGAAGTCCTTAATTACGGACGCTTGAAGAAACCTGAAAGAAAACTGAACTTTTCTATCAATGCAGAAATACAACTGGCAGGAATGATAAGCCAGGAAAGCAAAGAAAAATCAACTGACTGCTGCACTAACTTAATTATACTGGTTAGGAAGTCGTGAAGACGTTTACACCAATCTAGTCGTAATTTCATACCTTATCAGACAAAATTGCCAAAGGAAAATTTCAAACTTTGATAAGTTAATATAGGGCCTACCTAAAACCCATAAGTCAATTAAACCAATAGAGAACAATTTTATTTTTTAGTCATGAAAATATTTTTAATTTTTGTTGAACCATTTCGAGTGCGTGATTCTACTAAAAAATTCCCACTCAACATTCGAACTATGCACATTTTCATATCAAGTCATCTACCATAACCAACTTACGGGATAATAACAGCCTATGGTTATCAGCAGCGCTAACAAATGCCCAAAAATATCGAAAATAAAATATTTCATAGTACCTATTCCTAAAAACAACTAAATACGGAATTGTTTACTCGGAGCATAGAGATTCCGTGTTTACCAGTTTTCACTCAGGGCGACTTTTATTGTTCCATAACAAGAGGGCGTGGGAAGAGATGGATTGCTGGTCATTCACAAGTTGTGATCAGACGAATGGATAGAGTTACGTGATTAAAAGCCTTCCTGGATGTTATCCACTGCGCAATATTATGTCTAAACAATCGATACAGTCAATAAACCATATTCTTTTGACACGAAAATAAATTATTATAAATAAATATAGCCAGCTAACTGATTGATTCTTATGATTGATAGATTCTTAAGCTAGAACAACTGTAACATGAATACCGCTGTAACTGAGCATCACGCCTGCAATGAAACTATCAGCATATCGAAGTAACCCGTGATAATTACTACACTCTCATTCGGCTGAAACTTTTCTCATAAACATAGATAAGTTGATCGGAAGCTGCACTCAAGATCATGAGCATTAATCAAAACCAAACCGTGCAGTCATCGCTACAATTGGCCTACTCTAATGCGATTTTGAGCGAACGGAAATGAGTGAATGAGTGAGTGAGAGAGAATGAGAGAGAGATAGAGTGAGAGAGAGTGTGTGTAAGAGCGACAGAGCGAAAAGAGAGTGAGGGAAAGATAGAGAGAGAGAGAGAGAGAGAGAGAGAGAGAGAGAGAAAGTGAGAGAAATTGAGAGAACGTGAGTTAGACGCAGAGAGAGAGAGAGAGAGATGAGAAAAGGTGAGAAAGGGAGAGAAAGAGAGAGAGAAAGAGAGAGAGAGAGTGATGGAGAGAGTGGAAGAGCCAGAGAGAGAGAGAGAGAGAGAGAGAGAGAGAGAGAGAGAGAGAGAGAGCGCGTGAAAGAGAGAAAGAGACAGACATAGAGAGAAAGATATGAGAGAGAAAGAGGTTACAAGGAGACAAGAAAAAACGAAACAGAAAAATGATTGAGAGAAGTTAAGGTCATCTATTGAAAGATAAACTAAATAGTATCAAAAAGTGACGTCAACACAATAGTAAGCAACGTGCAGATATCTATAACCAACAGATTGTAATAAATACTGTAATACCGAATAAAGAGTTGAAATTATAAATAAATAGAAATATAATTATTTAATAAATATAATTAGAAACTGAGGAAGGCAACGGGAAACCACATCAGAAGCCATACTTTTCCCAAGCTATAGGCTACATAAGGTATGGATAAGTCATAGACTTTTTGAAGGGATTAACTTGTTGATCTAAGGAGTGCTCTTATGGAGAGAGAAAACAGACTTTGAGTATGAATATGTACCTTGACCTGCCACTTGGCAGTGCACTGAAGAAGAAGAAGAGAATTAGAAATACCAGAAATAATACTAATTATAATAACAAATAATATTTATTGGTTATTAAACCTATAAATATATAATACAATTTGCAATCTAAATAGAAATAAAAACTAATTCACTTTTTTACAAGAACCTACTCTCGTCATCCCAACAATTACTAGCAAGTGAACATACTCTCTTATTCGGAAGGTTAAGAACTTTGGACGCTATGAGTTGCCTCCAATCTTTTATTATCAGAACATACGGGTTCAATTTGCTGAACGATTCATTTCGTTTACTCATTCCATAAGTCACGCCTTCCCTTCCCAGACCTCGGCCTAGACTCACTGTTTTCTTGTTTACGAGCCGACGTAACGAAATACCGTGCGTAAATAATATTGAACAGGAGTTAAGCGGAGTTTTCTATCATGGGAACAAAATCTGATTATGCACGTATATCATAGTATATGTTGTTTACGATAAATACTTGGTTCAAGGTAACGTACGTGATGGTTCTTTATAGTGATAATTATTTGGGAGAAGTTGCAAGCTGTTATATAAGTTTACAGATATGAGCAGTTTTTTGAGCACTCACCTTTTTATCATAAAATTCGGAAATATGGTCATTTTACCCAGAGAACACCATTTACTATAGGGGCCTATATTATAGCGGTTAATAAAGCCCTATGATAATTATAAACCAGAGTTTAAATTTCTCTCCATCTATCGTAAATCGGAAGAACATCAGTGAAAAGCAAGTGAGATATTTTAAAACTTTATCTACAGATACAAGAGTAGATAAGCCAATCCAGGCCTATCTCATCCTACTTAAAATAGAATTCAAGAGAAGATGATGATTTATATCTATTTATTCCAAATCACAATTAAATGTAGATCAGTCAGCTTGTTACTATTTCTCAACATTTAACTGAGCTAGTGTCTAATATAATTAATCGCGAAATTTAGAGCTTTTATTACACTACAAAATTATAAAAGCGCTCGCCAACAATTACAACGTCAGTTAATAAATATTGAAATAAATTTATTCACCCTGCGTTCAAATCTCTCTCTCTCTCTCCCTCTTTCCCATAAGCGTATTGCTAATTGGCAGGTCCAAGGTACATATTTCTACTTATACGCTGCTCTTCTAGCTTCATAAAGAGCAATCCATCGATCAACGAGTAATTCCCTTCACAAAAGGCTATGCCTTTTCCACACTCTAATGTGCGTATTCTATAGCTTTGGAATAATATGGCTCCTGTGGTGGTTTCGCGTTGTCTACCTCCGTTCTTGCCCAGTCGCCTCTTACTACAAGTTCTGTTTGTGGCTGGTCTATTCTTCAGCGTCCCGAACACAAAACGGCAAACGTTCAAATATAAAATTTAAAGATCTGAAGAAAATACGTGAAAATTAACAAAATTCAAGTTAGCGATACTATAACATTTAAGATATCCTAGTATACTTATTAGTTAGTTATTTAATTGCTAATTACACAATGCGCAACGATACCTTCTCTAAATATTATCACGTCATTAATACAACATAGTATTGTCTACTTGATAACATTTGTTACTAATTTACGTATAATCCACCATTATTGAGAACGAATACTACCAGCTTCGCAAATTGTGAGTTTAACAACAGTAATTGTATATCTGAATAATGAAACTATAGTCTATACCTAGACTTTCTATGCTGCAGGCATTTTGCACTGCGGATAATTAGCTAGCATAAGTATATTCACTCAACCTATAGCCTTTACACACTGTCTTTCAGTGTCTAATAGCATACAATACTACAACGGCTGCTACCTATTCATGCAACTAACACAGAACTTCTGCTCCATAGAAACTCATTAGCCTGGGGAAATGCGCGCAGCAGTGTAGAAACAATTAATGTCAGCCAATCAGATTCTATTGCTACATAAACGAAATTCAACGAAAGCGATTGTATTTTGTCCAGTTAGGCTACGCATTGGTTAAAATAGGAATCGGAAGGTAGTGGAATTGTCAAAATACTTCGACCGCCCTTCCATTATACAGCTCCCCCCGGGTATAACGCAAATGGGTACCAGGGGAACGCACCTCTGGAAAAATGAGAGCTAGTGGAGCTAAGTTCCACGCATTCCACCCCCCGCCCCCTTTAACCACTGAGACTACACAATGGTCGTAAATTTTGAATTATAGTTTACTTTACTTATCGTTCCCGAGACACAAATTCTTAGCAGAGTTCATTGGCGATTCATGTCGGAATGACATGTCCTGATTCCAAAATTTGTAAGGTGTTCATATCACCCTCATCCATGGTTTCACCTCGCCGAAGAGTTTAGTCTCTCTTCTTATTGTCTTCGAGGTGAACCAGTGTTAGGCTATCATCTATATTTACTGATACTGGTGTCAGGATTGAATGATAATTATTCCATCTAACTGAGGAAAGCAACGGGAATCTCAGAAGCCATATTTTTCCCAAGCTCTAGGCCACATAAGGTATGGATAAGGCATAGACATTGTGAGGGATTAACTCGTTGATCTAAGGAGTGCTCTTATAGAGCGAGAAAGCAGACTTTGAGTATGAGTATGTACCTTGAACCTGTCACCTAGCAGTGCACCGAGGAGAGACTGGTGTCTTTCTATTTTCGCTTACGAAGTAACTGCAGCGGAAAACTACCTTCTCCCAAGCTATTTTAGAGTTAAAATAAGAGAAATTTCTGACAATTTTTCACAGAACAACGCATAGACCTAATTAAAAACCAACGTACCATTGACAATATTTTACGCTTCTGCTTTTCGCACTATTTCGGTAACAAAAACTTACATCTAAACCGTTGATAGGAATTCCTCTCAGCTTCGGCTCGTACTTGAACTTGTTTATTTTATTTGGCTGATAAGAGATTTGAAAGAGACGATTACGAAAACAACTTCGATAACTTTGACTGATGCCGTTGAAAACTTTCCACTTGAATTATAATAATAATAATAATAATTCCAATAATAAGATTGATGACCTCGAGTAGCCGGGCGGCGATTCAGCACGTATTGCTTGAATCGTTTTTATCAAACCCCAGGTTCTTTACACCGGGGTAAAATAAAAATAAATAAAAAATAAAAAAAAAAAATAATAATAATAATAATAATAATAATAATAGCTATCAGTTAAACAACTTTGTGTACAACAATATCGACATGCGGTTTTAAATACTTTTAAATGAAGAAGAGAATAAGAGATCATTAAATGAATTAATCGCTTATCTCGTAAAAGGGTCAACAGTATTATATATATATATATATATATATATATATATATATATATATATATATATATATAGGCCTATTACTCTCGTCCCATAACATCGCTATAGCCGATTCCAGTTCCAGCCAGTGTGGCGGCAGGAGCGAAGCTGAGTGAAGCAATGACCGGTAGTATTCATGACATTCACTGGCGATACAGTACTGTGCAGTACAATACAGTCAATGCAATACTGTACAGTATAATACAGCCAATACAATACTGTATAGTACAATACAGTGCTGTATAGTACAATACAGCCAATACAGTACTGTACAGTACAATACAGTCAATACAGTACAGTACAATACAGTCAATACAGTACAGTACAGTACAGTACAATACAGTCAATACAGTACAGTACAGTACAATACAGTCAATACAGTGCTGTACAGTACAATACAGTCAATACAGTACTGTACAGTACAATACATTCAACATAGTACTGTATAGTACAGTACAGTCAATACAGTGCTGTACAGTACAATACAGTCAATAGATTAGCGTGCAGTGCAATAAAATACTGTACAATACAATACTGTACAATGCAATACTGTACAGTATAACAGAGTACAATATCATATTCTACAGTACAATACAATACTATACAGCAAATATATAATACTGTACCATAAAAATTATATTGTACTGTAGACAGGAAAGTTATTTGTACGATTTTTACGTCCTAACTGCCAAGAAAGACCGAGAGATTGTTTTTCAGAATTGTCTTAAAAACAATTGTATGCCACGTAACTGTCGACAGATAGTACGCTAGAGAGCGAGAGAGAGAGAGAGAGAGAGAGAGAGAGATTGCTTAGCCTTTGTAATTTGAAATTCTACTCTAAAATATCGTAATTGAACATAAATTTATAATTTATACCGTAACGTAAGAAAACAAATAATAAATCGGCTTAATGCTGTGGTAGGAAAACTACTTCTTGCGGACGCTACACATAATGACTCAGCATATTTCTAAGGTCGCTCGCTATATATGCAAAATGTCAGAAGATCTCAAGTAGACAATGAATGACGAAATAGCCTGGCGGCCGAATACCAGCCAGTGTAGGTAAAAAAGTAGAAATCAGAAAATAAGGAATCACACACACACACACACTCTCTCTCTATCTCTCTCACACACACACTCTTTGTCTCTAGTGCTCTGTCAAGTGATAGGCCTAAGATACATATTCATACTCAGAACCTTCTTTCAATCTCCACAAAGAGCACTCTATAGATTAACAAGTTAATTCCTTCCCAAAATACTAAGCCATATCCATACTTTACGCAGTTGGTACATTTGGAAAAATATGGTTTCTGATGTGGCCTTAAGTTGACTTTCTCAGATATTGCTCTGTAACCTCTTACGATACGTGCAGTTATCGATTGGTCTATTCTTCCTTGTGTCCTGGACACAACAGGGAACGGAATATTGGAGGGGATATTAGAGAATAATAACTGATCACTCATTTAAAATATAATAAGCTATATATGGTTTCCAAATCATCCCAATGTATCCTATACATGTTATCTGTCTCTTATAACACATACACTTGACGATAGCCTATTTTCGGATTTCCAAGACCAAACACTAAATATTAGTATAGCTTCTTACGAGATGGCGGCTAGATAGCAAAGCGTAGCGGATAGCATAGTAGAGCGGCTAGATAGGTGCTAGATAGCAAAATAAACTTCGTAAATTATGCGACAGTCAAATGGAGTATAATGTCCGTCACCAATGAACTCATGAAGTGAATAAATTTAACAAGATATTGCAGAAGTTAAGTGTAGTTAATAATATTATCTACAAGTAGAAATTAAATAGGGCCCTATTTCTAACATAATCTATAATACACAGTATTATCTTAATTTATTTAATCTTTATATTAGTAAAGAATTTCTATTCTATAAAAACAGTTAAACACTGCAATCTAACATGCTCTATAATATTCATTATTATCTTAATTTATTTAATCTTTATATTAGTAAAGAATTTCTAAAAACAGTTAGACACTGCAGTTCATTCTCTAATTCTGATAGAGTTGATTCGTAAAATTTTGGTTAATTATGTCTCTAGTGCATTTAATGTAAACAAAGTTCGTTCAAAGGCATCACAGCATGAATCCTCTATCACACCGAGTACTCTTTCCATTCTTAACCTTTCAAAGTAACATTTGATGTTGATAAGGAAATTCGAGACGCAGCGTTGACGGGTGGAAAGAAAGATTAAAGAATGGAATTATAATTGCCGTAGAATCAATATTAACAACAGCATCAGGTTTATATCCTCATCGTAAACGGTTGACTCGTATGTCGTCTGAAATTTGAGTAGTGTTGTGAGAAAAGCGCAAAACAAATTTAAAGTCAATACGACTGTAGTTATAAAGTTCCAAGATCTGTCTGATTTCTGGTTTGTCTGGCAAGTTTCGACATTCCAATTTTAGTAGTCAACATTAGTCAAATTCCAGTAAATAATCTCTAGTTATAGTAATTCTAGTAAAATCTTCCATAAATAAACACATAAATAAGAACATCAATAAATACAGAATTAAATACATAAATAATTTGAAACAATAAAATGTTAGTCATCATTGTAAATGCAGAACACTCATCCAAGGCATAAAGCGTGAATAGGTTAATCGTTGACAGCATGAATGAATAAATAACATTTATGACCCATCCTCTGAACTGTAATACAACCTTTAGAACATTTTACTCTTCAATTATATCATAACGATGTGTCAACGCAACCATACCTACCAGACATGCTCCATTTTGACAACAATACTCCGCTGCGACTTCCCCGCAGCGATATCGTATACTTCAGAAAACATCGCCCAACGCGAGTAATGATTGAAAAAATTTCACAATAAAACATCACACAGCAAACAATGCTACCACGCCCGTGGCTTTTGGCCCCGGGATAAAGCGATGGCTGAGCGAGCAGTGTTGATAGAAACTCTTCGCTTTCTGTTTATTGTTCAGCGACGGACTGTGAAATGAAGTCAAATGACAAAATTGACTTCGCACTTGTGCAGTGTGTAATAGTTTTCTTCTTGGGTTGTTCTGGATTCTGGATTTGACATCGTTTTGACTCCGGGTTTTGCTCGTCGACTTTGATTTGGTTCAATAGTTCTCTATGATGTCGTTGACATCAGTAGCACTCTTAAATCGTTGTCGTTGTTGTTAGTCTTTTTTGGAAGATTCATAGACTCGACTTATAAAGACGTAAGTCTGAAAAATGTGATTTGACAGATTTTCTCTTTCCCAATTCAGATGTGCTAGCTGGGTTAGAAAAGACACAATTTGAGCTTTATTGTTATGCCATTTTTTATCTGTCCCCTATTTTATATAAACATTGTAAACTTATTAATGTTTTGTTTGTATATTTCTCTATTACATATGCCATACAAAGTATGATAAGCTGCACCGCACACATAAGCCAACCGGGCAGAACGTTGTTGATATTATTTAAAAGTCTGCAGAGCTGAGAGTGAACAAATTCACCGTACAACACTCTACGAGTGGGGTAACAAAGTCTCCACTCGTGTGATGACAACTGGAAGTGGGGAAGAACTCATGGGACAAAAACACATTGTCAAGCAAATGAAGATAATGAAATTGGTTATATTTTCTTGAGGAAAGTGGAATAACCTTCCAATCGGGACGAATCTGCCTTAAATTATCTCACAAAACTCCTCAGCTGCGTGGCAAAAGGAAAAGATTCTGAGAGAGCTGACTGTTCTGTCAGTATTAGCAGCAGTATGGATCTCACGGAGTAGCTTCCTAGCTCTAGGCAGTATTAAGATGTTTCACGTACGCCCTCTATCGATCAATCGATCTCTCGTATTCTTCAGTCAATGACAGGCCCCCAGTGGGGGCTGATCGATGCGGGAGTTCTAAATGATAGGCTATACCAGTACGTCAATGCGCCGCCCCACGAACGAGGAATTCGTTTATCTATATGACAAACGTCCCCAATGTCCGGTTAACGTCGTTATGAGAGGCTTAGCTAACTGCTTGCCTAATATGTTTAGTTGAGTGGTTGAAATAAATAGCTACATGGTTGATATGTTTAGCTGTATGGAATATACGATTAGCTATGTAATTGATACATTTAGCTATATTGTTGATATGATTAGCTACATGGTTGATATACTTAGCTACATGGTTGATATGATTAGCTACATGGTTGATATGATTAGCTGTATGGTTGATATGATTAGCTACTTGGTTGATATGATTAGCTACATGGTTGAAGTAAATAGTTACATAGTAGATATGATTAGCTACACGGTTGACATGATTAGCTAAATTGTTGATATTTTAGCTTCATAGTTGAAATATTTGGCTGTATGGTTGATATGATTAGCTGTATGGTTGATACCCTTAGCGTATGGTAAAAGCTGATAAAAAAAGCTAAGGTTAACGTCAGTTTCCTCACTCGAAAGCGATGTCAGTGACGGGCGAGCCCAGGATTTGAACTCGCATCAACTTATCCGCGGTCGAGTATCTTACCGACTTCGCCACTGGCTCCAGCATGGTTGATAAGCGCAGCTAACCTGATCATATTGATATTAGCGAAATCATTAAAAATAAAGCAACGCTTCTACCGGATTTAATTAGAAATGTATCGTCTTTCATAATGACTTTTAAAAAGAATTGCACTCACAACTGAAAGGATAAAATATAATACAATAAAACAGCATAAGAGATTAACCTCATCGTATCTCACCTCTGACCAAAGACCACTCATCATCAGAATTTGTGCCTTGGAATTAGAAGATGTTTTAGCACCAAAGTAGAGCAGTCGTCCGTGAAATTCTGAGGACTGCTAGGTAACATAATTATGATCAGGCTTTAAATAGAAATAAATTGCTGCATAGTTTGATATTGTGATATGAGCTGTGCCTCACCGGATTGTTCATCTATTGACATTAGAATTCTATAAAAGCCGGTAAAGCTAATGTTAACGTAAGTTTTTCACTCGAAAGCGATGTCAGTGACGGCGAGCTCAGGATTTGAAACCCGCACATACTGATCTGCGGCCGAATATCTTACCGACATTGCCACTGGCTCCAACCAGTGTATAGAGGTAGCCTCTCTAACTTCAGTGCAGCCGTTTCGCAATAGTTATATTTAGCACTTTTGTCGCTAATCCATGACACCACCCAGCTGAGCAATGGAGTCAATACGACTGTGCTGATAGTAGAGTAGAGCATCCATAGTGAGGACCCGGTGCTTGTAAAACGTGACATTGCCACCATCGTATTGTCAACTATACGTCCTGTCATAAATCCTCATCCCGCTCTGCTACGTACTCGTCCAGTGGGAAGTGGAATTAAGCAGCTGACGCTAACAATCCATGTCATCGCAGTCTATCTGGAGCATCGCGCAGACTTGAGCTAAATCAAGCAGTCTACCTGGAGCATTGCACAGACTGGAGCTAAACCACGCAGTCTATCTGGAGCATTTCACAGATTGGAGCTAAACCACGCAGTAGTCTACCTGGAGCATTTCACAGACTGGAGCTAAACCACGCAGTCTTCCAGGAGCACTGCATAGACTGGAGCTAAATCACGCAGTCTTACTGGAGCATTGCACAGACTGGAGCTAACTGGAGCACTGCACATACTGGAGGAAAACCACGAAGAGATTGAGATCTACGTGGGTTTCATTGCCAGAAGATATTCTAGGCATCACTTAAATGGTGTTTACATGCATATCAGTGATATGTAGCAAAGCATATCAGAGCTAATTAACTTCAGAGAAAACCAACAGAAAGAAGTTACACAATACACAGATTCTAATGAAGATAGCAAGCGTGTAAATAACAGGATAACAGTAATCATGGAGGATAGTATTTTAGAAGACTAGAGACATCGAGCCGTAAATAAAGGTCGACAAAGAAATGCATTTCACGACTGTCCTCAGATATGGCAAGCGCTTTTTTGCTTATTTCTTAACTTTCATTTTTCTCAGTATTATTTTTTAATAAAAAAATTTTCATACAGAGTGCGCGATCAGTGTGAGTTTCATAAAATTATTCTAACAAGAAGTTGTAATGTCGGTAATCCTACTCCAGACCAGTTTTGGTCTAAATCTGACAGGTTTACACAATCGTAAAAGAACACAGCGTTGAAACTTCACTAAAAAATGACTGAGATCCTCTGGCGCAGAAAATTATAGGATCATTGCGATTAAGAATTATCAACAATTTATAGAAACTAGACAAGTGAATAAAAATTGCATACAATAGAAATGACTGGAGAATAGTACATGCATATATATATATATATATATATATATATATATATATATATACATATATATATATATATATATATATATATACACTGCGTTTTTTATAACTGATACCCCAAATTGTTTTAACAATAAAGTCGTAAGAAGTTGACCAATGTTCTTGAAATTTACAGCAATTGACCAGCAGCCAATTCTACAAAACACAGAGAAATTTCGTTTGAATATCTTTAATAACATAAATGTTATAGTTTCGCGAATATGAGTGGGGTCAGATAAGAAATTCCTAATACAGGATTACGGGCGTGTCACATTTAGCGTAGATTATCTCTATAAAAAATACTAGTTAACACGCAATATAAACTTTCTGCTAGTGCTATTTTTTAGAGTAATCATTTCTTTTTAAAACGACGTAAAATACTTGCTGATATGTTCTTAATTGACAAAGTTATCGAACAGTTTATGCATGCATTGCATGAAGAGATTAAACGAAGAAGAGGACGCCGCTGCAGGCTGCGGTGATAGCAGTTGTACCCAGACATGCAATTCATGCATTAAAAGTTCAATAACTTTGTCAATTAAGAACATATCAGCACGTATTTTAAGTCATATTGCAAAGAAGTGATTGCTCTTCAAAATAGCATCAGCTGAAATTTTGTGACGTTTTCGCTATTACTTTTACATATATAATTTTACGCTGAATGTAACACGCCCGTAATCCTGTACTGGAAATTTCTTATCTGACCACACTCCTATTCTCAAAACTATAACCTTCACGTTATTAAAGATATTTAAACGAAATTTATGTAATTTTTGTAGATTGTAAATTTCAAGAACATCGGTCAACTTCTTACGACTTTATTGTTAAAACAATTTGGGGTATCAGTTATAAAAAACACAGTGTATATATATATATATATAATATATATTTATATATATAAAGTATACATAGATATACAATATTAAGTATATATTTTATATATGATATAATATATATATATATATTTATATATATATAGATATGCCTGGGATTTAACTGACATTTATATATAATCAGCTTCTTATAGACTTGAAGGCCCTGAAGGGCTCACATTTTTGTAGATCACCTGAACTGCTTTAATTCTGTAAATTATTGGTAACATTTATAACCTTTCTGTTATCAACAATCCCACCCACCTGCAGTGACTTACTATACATGTACACTACACAACATGTAATTAAACTTTCTGTACTTGTTTAGCATGGACAATAGTGGAATGGTTAGACCACTGTAAAAAGCTGGTAAAGCTAAGGTTAACGTGAGTTTCCTCACTCGAAAGCGATGTCAGTGACGGGCGAGCCCAGGATTTGAACCCGCACCTACTGATCCGCGGTCGAATATCTTACCGACTTCGCCGTGGAATTCATGCATTCATTTCATCTCCCTGGGGGGTCCATCCCCCTAAAGTAGCGGCGCATGTATGCATAGTGCCCCTGGCCTGAATCACGAAGCTCACTTTTTCCACTCCCCTTTTTGAAACTCCGTACCCTTTTCCACTTCCCCTGTTTTGTCAGCGACGTAACTTTCGTCGTTATTAACATTGTGTGGAAGTCCCCATCATAATACCCTCTATAAATACACTGTTTATTGGCCTGCAGTGCGTATAGATCTATATATATATATATATATATATATATATATATATATATATATATATATATATATATATCTATATTATATATATATATATATATATATATATATATAGTATATATATAGTACATATCCTCGCATTTATTCAGCTTGACTGCTCAAAGATCATAATATCACAACACGAGCGTTGGACTAGTAATTATACGGCAGATAAATCACCAATTCTAATTATGCAAGTAATCGACGCTTTCCGCAATTCATATCAATGCTACTCCACAACTCTGGCCAATCTAATGCACAGACCGGCAAAGTTTCGAAAATAATAATAATAAAGGTTTAACGTCCGTTCCTCATACAAGGATGATGTCAGGGACGTAAGGATGATGTCAGGGACGTCAGGAAAATCAAACATTTTGATATCCAGTTGTGATTCTCTAATAATGTTTTAGATATTTTATTCATATATTTATTTGGTTGGTTGATGGCAAAATTTTCCGAAGAGAAGCAGAGGAAATCTCTTTAATTCACTATATTTCTTTTCAATTACTCTCGTGTCCAACTTGCATTAAATTCTTTATTGCCCTGTCGTACTTAATTCAGACGTTTTCACACTTCTTTTTTTCTTCTCTTTCTAGTAGTATGTATGTAGTAGTATGTGGAAGGAAGATATTAGGAAACTGGAGGCATTTGAAATGTGGATTTGGAGAAGAATGGAGAGATTTAGCTGGACTTAGAAAGTTACAAATGAGGAAGTCCTGGAGAGAGTTGGCACAGATAGACAGTTGATAAATGTATTAAGAAATAGGAAGAAGATATGGATAGGACACAGTCTAAGGGGGGAGGTCATACAAGGTAGAATGAAAGGAAAAAGAGGCAGGGGCATGCCGAGATTAGGTATGTTAGATGATTTAAAGACCCACTCATATGTGGAAATGAAGAGGACGGCGGAAGACAGAGAAGAGTGGAGGAGTTATATACCATGGACCTGCCAGTAGGCAGTACACTAAGAGAGAGAGAGGGTATTATGTCAAACGACAGGTTCAAGATGTATGCTCAGTTCTAACATCCAGTTTCACATTTTCTAAAGAGCACTCGATCAATCAATACGTGAATCTCATCGCAAGGATTTGCTACGAATAAAAAAGGGTTTCTGAGGTAGTACCTCATTGCCTTCCTTAGTTATTACTTAGTTATCACTTACGACGAGATGAGCTGTAAATAACCTATCTAGTAATATGCCTCTATCAAAATACTACAATTATAAATACTAATAAAAAATGCTACTAATATTAATAATATATAATACAGAAGATAATGGATAGTCTGAATGATACGGCGTTGAAATGAATGAAGATTAGCATCAAAAAGACAAAAGTGATGAGAGTGTCCCATAATAAAGGTGAAGTCAATATTACAATAAATGGAACGAAATTGAAACGGGTAAGGAGTTTCAATTATTTATAGTCCATACTATATTGGAAGTTGGGAATTTTGCGACTGAAATATGCAGTAGGATTGCATTAGCAAAAAGATGCATTCGGTAGTAAGAAAAAACTTTTTACAAAAAAGCCTAAAGAAAGACAAAAAGATAAAGATAGTGAAAACCTTGGTTTGGACTACTTTATTATATAAATGAGAAACATGGATCTTACGGAAGGAAGATATCAGGAAACTAGAGGCGTTGAAAGTGTGGATATAGATTAGAATGGTAAGGATTAGCTGGCCTAAAAAGGCTACAAATGAGGATGTTCAGGATAGAATTGGTAGAGATAGAGGAGACAATTGATAAATGTATTAAGAAATAGGAAGAAGAGTTGGATAGGACACATTCTAAGAGGGGGAAAGTCTATTAAAAGAGGTCATAGAAGGTAGAATGGAAGGAAATAGAGGCAGAGGCAGGTTGAGATTAGGAATGTTAGACAATTTAAAGATCCACTCATATGCAGACATGAAGAGGAAAGCGAAAGAGAGAGAGGAGTCGAGGCGTTATACACCAAGGACCTGGCCATAGGCAGTACACTAAGAGAGAGATATAATTCTATTAAAATATACCGCACGTATAGATAAGACTTTACTACCCTGCTACAATCACGAGAATATAAGAAAGTTTTCTTCGCTAACCGTATATATAAATCAAGCGTCCAACCGTCAAATTCACGTAACGTTGATCTCGGAAGCAATGAGCTTTATGTTAAGATTACTAGATTTGTTGTTTCATCTTTGATATCATTATATTTTGATATGAGCCTTTAGTGGAGGATCGGAATGTTAAATATTTTCTTTCGATTGGATACACTACAGGCTACAGGGCTTGAATCTAATTTAACGCCTGTTTCGAAAAGCATGTCATTGACGAGACGAACACTGGCTTTGGACCCTGTGCCTATTGACCCACAGTCAAACGCCTAACAGCACTATCGGCACAGTTATCATTTAATTTGATAAGTTAAATGATAACTTATCAATCTCTAGCTATCAGTTTCTCGAGCCTATCGAGGCACGATAGAGTTTCTGCCTAGGACCGTCTCCAGTGTCGTAGGCTATTAGGTTGAAACAACAACAACAACTGGTAGAATAATATATAAACCCTAACTAATTTCTGACAAATCGCCAAATAGTAAATTGACACGTTATTGACATAATTTTTACATTAAATATTGATTATAATTTATCAATTACTCCTAGAGTTTACAGAATGTAATGGCATTTATCTCGGTGTACACTGACTTACTGTTTCTACAACGCAAAGCTTAGAGCTAAACCAGATAATCCGTACCGACTGAAAGCGAGAAGCGATTAAAGTGAAACTGAGTCAAAAAGAAGATGTGACACTAGACCGCAGCTTCCAGACTATTAGTGCCGACCAATAAGCTCACAGCAATCGCTGGTGATGAAAGAATTTAATGTCGTCAGTGTCAATCAGTCGTCGATTGCGGATATTTAGATAACTTTCTGCTTATTTTCTCAAATTCAGAATAGTTAGTTATACTTACTGCAACTTACATGTACGGTGCGCATTATCATATTGTATGGCCAGCATTGGCACTGTTGCAATCTAGTTCTTTTTTAAAATTTATTCACAATTTTCAAGTTTTACCTTATCGTTGTCATATTGTTTATACTCCTATTGTTTAAGGTTTACAGAAACTTCTTATTAGGCATCGGTGGTTAAGCCAAAAAAATAACAAAGAATACCAGGCCGCAGAACTATTGGCTAAGGTGGCGTTATCAGAAGCGTCATGCCATCACTAGTAAACAAAACTAATGTTAACGGCAGTTTCCTTCCTCCAAAGCGATATCAGTGACGGGCGAGCACAGGATTTGAATGCCGCACACACTGATCCGCGGTCGAATATCGTACGGGCTTCGCCAATGGTTGTATCAGAAGTACCAATAATACTAATGGTATCTGCAGTAACAACAATATTAGATACAGCAGCACAGCAACAGTATCAGTAACATCAACAGTACATCTTACATTAGCAGTAGCAGCTGTATCAGCTGTAACAGCTGTATCAGCAGTATCGGCTGTATCAGCGTTACAGCTGTATCAGCTGTATCAACTGTAACAGCGTAACAACTATATCAGCTGTATCAGCTGTAACAGCTATAACAGCATATCAGCTGTATCAGCTGTATCAGCTGTAACAGCTGTATCAGCAGTATCAGCAGTATCAGCGTTACAGGTGTATCAGCTGTAACAGCGTAACATCTGCTATAGCTGTATCAGCTGTAATAGCGTAACAGCTGTTACAGCTGTATCAGCTGTAACAGCGTAACAACTATATCAGCTATATCAGCTGTTTCAGCTGTAACAGAGGAACAGCTATATCAGCTATATCAACTGTATTAGCTGTAACAGCTATAATAGCATATCAGCTGTAACAGCTGTAACAGCTGTATCAGTTGTATGAGCAGCTTGAGCTGCAGCAGAAGTCCTGAAGCAGAGAGAGCAATAATGCAAAACACTGTCACCGCACCATCCCAGCATCTGATGAAAAAACAAGTAACTCAGAGTTACCAATGATTCTGTTTTCTAGTCTATGCAGATCTCATTAGAAGTAAGCACTACATTATTGTTAGCAAAGTAATGATTTCTGGTGGTTGATAAAATTAACGTAGATTTTACAAGGACTGCACATTTCAAAATATAAACGTGTACTGATTTATGAACAACTTTAAAAGTCACTCGTACTGCATTTAATGCTAATAAGATTAAAACTTCTATGAAGGAGATAACCTTCACGCAGTAACCCTCTCTCCCTATCTCTCATCTACTATCTTTCTCTCTTTCTCTCTCTCTCTCTCTCTCTCTCTCTCTCTCTCTCTTAATCTCTTTCCCTTTTGCTATCTATCTCAATTTCTTACTCTTCCATCTTTGCTTTTATCAATCTAGCTAACAGTCAAATTAAAGATCCAAGCTACATGAGTTACATACGCCCATTCATAGACTATTGTGGCACCACTATAACAGTCTATGACTGATGTACTACAGCTATGACAGTCTATGACTGATGTGCTACAGCCATGACAGTCTATGACTGATGTTCTACAGTTATGACAGCCTATGACTGATGTACTACAGTTATGACAGTCTATGACTGATGTTCTACAGTTATGACAGTCTATGACTGATGTACTACAGTTATGACAGTCTATGACTGATGTACTACAGTTATGACAGTCTATGACTGATGTACTACAGTTATGACAGTCTATGACTGATGTTCTACAGTTATAGCGCTTACTGAAAAGCGCTAGAGCGGATAGTTCTATTGAGTAGAATTTGCATTCACAATTACGTCATGAAGGAGTTTGTAGATTTTGTCAAAATATGGCATCACTTAATTTTCCATACTGTTAATGACTTGACAATAGAGTTATTGACGTGTCCACAGAGTCAGTGAATTGAAAATACTGTCAGTGAATTGACCATAGTGTCTGTGAATTGACCATAGTCTCTGTGAATTGATCACAGTGTCAGTGAATTGATTATAGTGTCAGTGAATTTACCATACTGTCAGTGAATTGAACAGAATGCCAGTGAATTGACAAGAGAGTCAGTGAATTGACCATAATGTCAGTGAATTGACCATAGAGTCAGTGAATTGACCATAGTGTCAGTGAATTGAGAATAAAGTCAGGGAATTGCTCTCAACTCTGTGATCAGTGCTGTTGTGAGACTGGTGAATAAGGGAAAGATTTCAAGAAATCTCATTTACTAAGGAACGGTTGGACACGCCTCCACCTAATTCCCTTTAGGAAGCACCGCGTTAGAACAACTTCCACTCGCACATACACATACACACACACTCACACAGGCACACACACACACATACACACACACACACACACATAGATTCCTGTCTTTCTGTCAATTGACAGTCAGTAGACGATGACCAATGCAGAAATAATCAGTGAACGAAACTATTACAAAATTCTGTAGCATTTCAATGCTACCAGATAAACCTTTTCTTCTTTGAATGATAAGTTATAGAGAATCCAAACTTTGTACTAGGTTTACGCGATCATATAACATTTCAGTAATGAATGCCTCAGTGGCTCAGTGTGTAAGCGCCTTAGATAACGGCGAGCAGTTTCAAATGGCTGTTACTGAGTTCCTGGGATCAATTCCTGGTAGAGCTGTTGAGAGAGTAATATCTCTGAAATTCACCATTCAAGTTACTCCGGTACAACTGACGTCTTGAAGAGAAACCCTTCAGGCTTCTGATCTTGACGTTGAACCCACATTTCAAGCATTTAGTATGTTTGTATTCGTATGCGGCAACGGTTTCAAGATTATAGACAAACTGTTCGCTTTTTTCAGAATTGAACAGATATATTATGATTTAACCTATAAGTCTATATCCTAGTCTTTAATTTCGTCTACAGGGAGCGCATTAAAAAATATCACCCTAGCACAATTACGATAGCTTAGCCAAATATTGATATTTCGCGTGGAAATATTAAGGTTCTTTTGTGGAGGAATTTAGCCACAAGCTGATCAAATTTTGTAAAAATATTTGTAAAGAAACCGGAGATACCCAAATTTTGCGAAAAATCTGATTTCTTTCATTGAACACGTAACGTAAAGCGTCAACTAGAATCAATTCCTTTTTGAAAATGTGCTGACCCTGAAAAGGCCGTTAGATGACGACGCCTCTGATATTGTGCTACAATGTATTACACTAGCACTATTCTGCTGAAACTGATTGACGACTGCAACAAGTTAAAACCAAATGATTTAATTTTTCAACTGGACGGCGCGTCGGATCACACTTCACGTCTTGCGTAATACTTTCTTGTACAATACAGCCCAGATTTCATAAAAATGGATGATTGGCCTCCTAATTCTCCAGATTTTAATCCACTTGATTTTTTTGTCTGGGGAACCATGTTGGAAAAGTATCGTGCTTTGAAGCCCAATCCCAGAAACACAACGGAATTAAAGGCTGTTCTTCAAGAGATCTGGGAAGACCTACCATAACAGTCCTTTGATCGCGCAATTTTATCTGTAAGGAAAGACTTCTGGCCGGCATTAAAGCCCAGGGCGTTCATTTCGAGCACACATTGTAGCATGAAATCAGAGTCCTCGCCATCTAACGACCTTTTTCAGGGTCAGCACATTTTCAAAAAGAATTGACGTTTTATGTTGCTTTGTTAAATGAAAAAAAAATCAATTTTTTCGCAAAACTTGGATAACTCCGGTTTCTTTAAAAATACTTTTACAAAATTTGGTCAGCTTGTGGCTAAATTCCTCCACAAGAGAACCTTAAAATTTCAAGGCGTAATACCAAGAATTGGCTAAGCTATCGTAATTGTGCTAAGGGGATATTTTTAATGCGCAGCCTGTATATCCTGCTTAGCAGGATATAGACTTCGTCATTATGCCGCATTTGCATGTACATGTACATGTACTTGTATATTCATGTAGTATAACGCGACATTCGACATAGAGAGAAGGTTTATAATTGAACTTATTGATTGCACTATATATATGTCTGTTTAGAAGACTCAGTAGGATGGGATGTATTGGATAATTTAGAAACCTAAAAATAATTCTCTGTTAGGCTCAAATCATCTGTGCAACAGATGGAACATTAATTTAAAATACAACGTAAAATAATTAGCTGCAATCTCATAGAAGAATGTGATGCATAGTGAAAAATTGGACATTTCCTAGCCTAGGATAGCAATATCCCTTAGATTCATAGAGAAAATGTTTGTTGCATATAAAGAAAGACTGCAGACAATATATATTTATTTTGTATTTATGCATAGCATAAATATAATTATCAGACTGGTAAGCAAGCTTTGCATTTCTTCTTTTTTTAATATTTGTTCAGGTTTACATTTGTATTTTTACTTGGAAATTCGGTCCAGTCATTGGCTGGAAAATTGTAAGGAATCTCTAATACAGGCAGATAGAATAGTTACTCATACAAATGTTAAGTGTATTACGATTTAACAAGCGATTAGATTTTCAATCGTAACACATGCCAAATAATTACATATAAAATTAAATTAATCAAGATTAATCAAATTTAATCAACTCTCGCTCACTCCATATATGCATATTATTGATTAATAATTTATGATTCAACTTTGATTTAGGGTGTGGCAGCTGCGACGACTTTTTAATAGCGAGTTGGAGATACCCTAAAGCAACAAGTTTGAAGATTTAGCGATTAACTCATTAGTTAATCAGACGACAATTTGTTAAATAGTATTTAAAATGATATCAATTCTGTGTACATTAGGTCTACCAATGACGTAGTTAATAGGGTCAACCAGTAAGCTGAATTTACTAGGCGTGTTAGATGCTACGACGTAAATATAACAACAGATGATATTATACGACAGAATATGAAATGAAGATCAAAGTCATAAACAACTTCTTTATGACTGTCATAATCAGTATATATCTTCTAAAAACCATTGCCGCTCGATATAGACTCGCAATGAAGCGGTCATAAAACCTCTGTCAAATCTTCTGAGCAGATGGTAATGAGACAGAGCATGGGACAAGACATAAAATGAGGTTAGATTCGAAAGCTTGTTCGAGTTACGAACCAGAACACTTCTTAGAATTGACATTAGCAACGCACAGCAGCTGAACTCAGCAGCTGACCACTGCAGCTGACTACAGCAGCTGAGCACAGCAGATGAACTCAGCAGCTGACCACTGTAGCTGATCACATAAGATAACTACATCAGCTGACCACAGCAGCTAATTACAGCAGCTGACCACAGCAGCTGACCACCGTAGCTTACCACAACCGCTAACCACTGCAGCTGATCACAGCAGCTGATCACATCAGCTGACCATATCAGCTGACTACAGCAGCTGACAACTGCAACTAATTACAGCAGTGCACCGCAACAGCTGTAATTAGCTGTAAAGAGACCATACTAGCTGATCACATCAGCTTACCACAGCAGCTAACCACAACAGCTGACACAGCAACTGACTGCAGCAGCTTACCACTACAGCTGATCATAACAGCTGACCACAGCAGCTGACAACAGTAGCTGGCTACAGCAGCTTACCACAGCAGCTGAGCACAGCAGCTGATCACAGCAGATATCTACAGCAGCTGACTAATGTAGCTGTTTTACTGTCAATGGAAAAAGTCCGCAGTCACGGAGTGGTTGAATTGCATTAGAAGCTGCTGTAGAAAGAAATCCAGCCGTACGTGATGGTACCGCGAACAGGAAACTGTGAGGAGCAGCATCTAAGCTATGAGATAGACACATCTAAGCTATCAGATAGGCACATCTAAGCTATTAGAGAGACACATCTAAGCTATCAGATAGGCACATCTAAGCTATCAAATAGGCACATCTAAGCTATCAAATAGGCACAGTCGATGAAAACGAAAATAAGTTTAAAAAAACTTGCATTTTAAACTTACCACAAAAACTTGGTATAAAAACTTCTGAACAGAAAGAAGCTTCTAGATGAATAGATGTAATATAATTATCGCAGTAGTATTTTCATAGAATGAATGGTCTAATAGGGGTAGTATGCTTGCGTGATATGAAGTAGATCATCGGCTTGAATCCCCACTGAGCCGACTCTGGTAGTATATTTTGTGCTACCGAGAGACACCAAATGCGGCACTATATTAACTAAGTCATTGAGTAGCATTGTGGCAATGCTATGACCGTAATCTCATTGTCTCATGGATTCGATAAATATTTCAAAAACAATTTTATTTATACCATTTATATAATATATTTAATTAATAATATATTATTAATATATTTAATATATTATATTTGTATAATATATATTATATATTTATTTAACAAATGGATATGTCATATAATTATGCATGTAGAATCACAGGTGGTGAACATAGATCAAGTTTTATTGAGAGAACATTAATGGGGACCCTCTGGCGTTAGTCTTATTTTAAACATTGGTAACTGGCGAATACAGTGTAAGATTTAAGTTAAACTTTTTACGCTTTTCAAGCAATTGCACCATTCACTTCAGCCAACAAATCGATACATTTGTAATTGACGACAGCTTTAGCCAAAACTAATAATGAGAAGTTATTTACTGTGCATACCTCTCGCCCTAGAAAAATATGGCATTGAAGCTTATGTTCAAATTATTACGGATAAATCGATAATCGATAACCTAGAATCAATAACCTAAAATCGACATACTTATTCAGTGAAACCATCAAATAGTCAAACACTTTTAGTTAATTGTGTACCCAGAATTTTTCTATAAATTTTAATGTCGAACTTCGCAATTTAAGAGTTACAACTAAATTTGTAAACTCATTAATTTAGAATTCATAATTAACTAATTAATTATTTAATTAGTAAATCATTAATTAACAATAAACGTGTAATTCTTACTACGGAAGTCTGCATTGTGAAGAATCGATCAGAAATGTTTAGTTTTTTTTACGTGTTAAACATTCTGCACATTTTGTTTATCAGACTGAAGCCGAAAATAATATAAAAATTATAGTATTGTTACTGCTTTTATTATATCTATAGAAATTGTATCGTTTTTCATACAGTTTGCCGCCATTAAATAAAATTCCAGTATAAATAATAGCTTGGCTTTGTACTGATTATATGGGGCTTGTATTTAAAAATATACATATTCATACATGTACATATACATGTACATGTTGCATGGTTATTACGTGCACTTAAGATTGATAATAAAATTCAGTTACGGTTGTTTGTTTACCATTCAGAAAGGGTGGATCTAAAAGCAGAATTTTCTGACATTAAATAAAGCTCTTCACACTGAGTAGTTATGAGCAATTTAGATATTTAGACACCCCATTACATTAAGATGTACATCCAAGATGATATGTAACAAAGTCGACGCCATGTCGGTCCAATAAATGTTCGAGATTTTGCTGTTGGTCAGTTCGCAAGCTAATGGATACCATGGGAATTCAAAACATCGCTGGAACGGTAATTTTTTAATTTGAAAACTCTATATGGCGTCTACACAGTGAGCTATTGATACGTTCAGTTAATTAATTAACAGAATTTAAAGATAAATATTTTGCACTAACCTGTAACTTTTGAGAGTCAGAGGTGAATCGCATCTGAAATATAGAAATAAATATTACAATATTACATCAGTTAAGTAATAATATCACTAAAGTGCTTAAATTACACAGGTGAAAGTAAAAGAACTACTGTTAACGTCTGACTCCTCACTCGAAAACGATGTCAGTGAAGGGCGAACCCAGGATTTGAACCCCGCGCATATTGATTCGCGGTCGAATATCTTAGTTTTCTTAGAAAATAATTTATTCAATAGAAAACTTAGTTTTCTACATTTATAGTTTACATGTAATTTACAGCCCTCATTTTAAAGACCGAAATAATTATTTTAGCAATTTTGTGCATTAAATTCGATACTGATAAGTGAACAGCTTTGGCCTTATTTTCCTCAAAGCCTTATGATAGGAAACTTGAACATAAGAAGAAGAATATTAGAACAATAACTCTTAAATTGGCGCTTAATAAATACATTTCTCTAAATCAATTTAAGAATTTACATATAAAGAACACCAAGTAATTTTATTAAGAGAGAGAAAGTAGGCAATGACAATTAATTAATTAGGTGGTAGGTACCAATCACTCTTATTTAATTAGAATATAAATAATATCACTTTTTATCTATAGAAGTAAACATGATTTACATCAGTGTGCAATTTAAATGAAAACTGACATCTTTTGAATTTTGCAACCATTATATTGAAAAAATATTCGTATAGCACAACTATCTACTTCCGATCATCTATGTATACTAGAACATGTTTTTTAAGATCCCAGAAGACTTAGATATCTGATACTTTTCATGTTTCAAAGTGCAACCAGCTAACAAATTTACAATTACATGTAGGCTGCATTTTCCATAACGTCAGCTAACATTAGCCCAACCTTTCGCCAGATGGGACGTAATATATAAAATCACTCAACAGATGACGCAAGCTATTGCTACAAACTGAATTATCCAGCCGCTCCTTTCGTATAAATAACCGACGTTTGAAGTAATCGTTGTTCATTTACAGCATATCCATTGCAGGCCGCACGTATTTAAGAATAAATTTTCTGCATTTAGAAGTTTTTATTCATTCATAGCTCTCAGCACTGGGTCTGGGTCTTCCAAGGTGGTCACGCCTCCATGTATTAGCCGAGAAATCCTCATATAGGTGGATATAGAGGCTCCGGTCAGGTGAAAGTTCCCGGCAACTGACAGGTCCTGGATTTCAACCATACATTTAGCTTTTCTCTCAACTCTTAAACCCACTGTCAATAAAGAACGGTAGCCGCAGGGAGTTCTGTGGAATAGTTTTCTCTCGCACGGCAGTCGCTCGGTATATGTTTGTGCAGCACATAAAACTCAATTAGGCGAGCCTCCGAAATGACCAACAGGGGAAACGAAAACACGAAATCTTGGACGCCGTCGCATCTTCTTGAGTAATATTCCATGCATGTAAATGAGTACGTATAAAAAAGACGAAGCTTCTGCAGACCTGACCCATTCGATAAATATCTTGGATAACCTTCTGGGTATTGTTTCTAGAATCGAGCATTTGTAAAAATACTCGCAAATTAATTTTTTAATCAATTATTGTAATATGTAGTCATCTCTTAAACACTGCTAATCTTTCGAAAAATATGGCATCCTTATACGAAGTAAAAGAAATAAATCAAAATTATTTAATAATATCATAAAGATTGTTTTGTAATCTAAAATTTATGTTTTAGAACATACCTTGGATTGAAATAATTGCACTAGTTATATTTGTATTTAAGGATTACGCCTTTATGAGTGTAGTTTTTATTTTTTTCTTTGCTACATGTACATGTATGTTCCTACCTGTGTTGTGCATTGCAGGGAATAGAGAAACCGTTTGCTGCACATTTTGCAAGAGGCGCTTTGACAATTGCTGCTGAAGGCAATGGAAAACAATTTGGGTGAGAGCCGGTCAGGGACATCATCTATCCTATTATATTTGCTGCTGATTGGCGCTATTAATAGCTAATATATGATTAACAATGGGAAGGCTTACTAACAACCTGCCAGAATCTTTTAAATCAGTCTCGAAGACCGATCACCGGCCATACACTGCTATAGAAATTGTCGGAGGTTATTTTTACTATTATTTTAAGGTGTGATGAGGGTCAGTTCTAAGCCACATCTGCTAATTTTACGTTCTGTACGCAGCGCACGTGCTGGTCGTAAACTTTTGATCGAAAAAAATCGCGAGAAATTTTTAAAGGCAGACTTTTTCTGCGGATTTGCTACTCAACTAAATCTTGCTACATCGCTCGTAATTGTCTTATACGGATAATTTTACCGATTTCGACGCCACAAGAATGCCACAAGAGCATTAGGCGGCTCGTAAATTTGGCTTAACCGTCTGGAAATGATTTGAGATCCAGGGCACAATGCTATAGATTCGAACTGAGTTGTGATGTTGAGCAATACAAATAAAAGTAAAAACAAAATACAATATTTACTAAGAATAACTACTAACAGCAGCTACTCTATAACAGCAGCTACTCTATAACAGCTGCTAACTAATAACATCAGCTACTCTATTATAGCTGCTACTCTATAACTGCTGCTACTCTATAACAGCTGCTATTCTATAACAACAGCTACTCTATAACAGTAGCTTCTCTTTTGCAGCCGCTACTCTATAACAGCTGCTACTCTATAATAACAGCTACTCTGTAACAGCTGCTACTCTATAACAGCTGTAAAACCAATAACATCAGCTACTCTATAAAGCAGCTACTATATAACCGCATCACGCGTTCACATGCGGATGTGTACAAATCAATTATACATGTTTAACTATCGACGCCTTACAGATAACAAACCGCATATGGGATCACTCTTCTTCTAGAGCACTGCCAAATGGCAGATCCATGACCCTTCCAACCAATACTATCCTCAGCCTTCCTTTTCATCTCTAAATATAAATTTGTTATCAAATCATCCAACATCCAATATCCTGGTCTACTTCTAACTCTTTTCTCTTGTATGCTTCCTTCTATTACATTCCTCATCAAACAATCCCTCTCTATAATCTATAATAATAATAATAATAATAATACTCTATCTCTCTAATTTACAATATGGCACATAAAGTTTTGTCTTTCTATTTATAATTCCATTTATTAACTGTCTGCATTGAGTCTCTCAATAGCTTCTTCATTTGTAATTTTCTGACACTCAGAAAATCTTTTATCTTTGTGTTAATTTTCAATACTTTTTTATTAGGAGAAATTTTTCAATCCGATAGCCTCTTTCGCCTCTGCATTCTACATTTTATATTCGTTTCACACTTACCATCATCCGTAATGTTGTCAATCTTCAAATAGGCTTATTTGAAGCTTCTTACCTGTTCCAATCTTGTACTATTCGATGTGGTATTTAGGCATGCATCTCACTAATTCCTAGCCACACTTATCCATTTTATCTCTTTTACTATAATCTTAAATGGTCAAATATACCTACTCCATTGTAGGTCTCTTTATCTGTCCCAAATTATATCATCAGTCAATCCCCTATAAACTTTCAAATTCGTGTTAAATTTGTAGAAATGTCTGAAGCCTATGCGCTCACCAACCTAATGACATTTCTAACGTTAGCTTGAATCTTAGTGCCTTTCGCCTTTTTAATACGTGCAGTTCACGATTGGTCTATTATTTAGCAACACGGACATGACACTGATGTGTCCGGTTGTTCATAAATTGGACATAAGTAAATTAACATTTACTACAGTATTCAAACCAAAGCAATTACTACGATAATAAATTAGTTGATGTAACCCAATACTGTGCACGTAATCGCGCATGTACTAATTACAAACTGTTTACTAATAAACAGCTCAGTAGACGGAACAATACTAAAACGAATTATGACTAGCCTACAAATTATAATTACGGGATTTATGAAGAGGTAATTATTAATCACATCTTGAATATTTTAGCAGACTGTTGATATTTTACGGTTGTAGTGTGCTTAACGTCAACGTTCAGCAACGTTTATTGCAATGATAAGCCTATCATTTCAATAAATGGATATATAGGCCTAATTATCATCTGGCAGAACAATTGAAGGACGAGAAAAATTATTTAATTACTTTTAGTACGTTCTTAGTTCTGCCTCGATAATTGCAAAAATGCACAAAAAGTAAGATAACAGTGGGACTAAAGAACTGGAACTAGTTTGAGATAAATGCCTTTAGCTGGAGTACGGAAATTAATAAATTGATCCACTTCCGGTTTCACGTCCCGTAGAGAATAAAATATATGACCGCACGATGGCGCCACAATGCATCAAATAATTTATAAATCAGACTATACTTAAAAATACGATCAAGTTGTGAAATAGCTTATTAAATAATAGTACAGATCAAGTAATAGATCAAGTTATAATAAAGGATCAAAGTGTTTTAAAAATGTCTTCATATCTTAATGTCTTCATTTCTTAATTAATCATTCATAGCTATTAGTTTCATTTTTATAAATCATAAGATAGTCCTTAATTTCAATTCACCGCTGAAATACAAAATCTATTAAAATGCTAAAGATAGTTAAAAGGAACCTATAGTCTTAAATGTTGATAAGCTTCTTTGGCTGCTCTCGTATTGCTGCGTATAAATTATTTGACACAATTCTAAATAAATTATGAAAAATTAGGCACAAATCAGGGTACATATCAGTATCTTTTGTTCCTTGAATCCTTTTCTCTTCACATAACCTATTGTTTCAGATTATGCTATTTGGCCCTGCGTAATTTCATTAAGTGAATTAAAAATACCATTTGGTCGCTATGTCAGTTGGTCAGCTCTTATGGTTCAAATGATTTTAACAATTTCTTGCAGATCTGATTGACATTCGGGCACGCATCGTCTGTTTCTGAGACCAACAGTCTCTCTGTTCTGCAACAATTTTCTTTAATTCTTCAGAGATATAACTTACACGAGGTCTTAGTGCTAGGATGTAGATTCTATATGGAGCCACAAAAGTAAGTTTAATGTCTGTTTCAGTCTCACAATGGATACTGTCTGAGATTGGGATTCGAACCGATCGTCTCTTTCTTACCAGGCAAACTTTCTACTCATTCAGACATCAAATCTGTACGAAATGCATTAGAGAATTTTCATTATTTATGTTGTTTTAGGATTGTCATTGATGACGGGATCTCTGTAACGGAATGTCAGCCTAAATCCTGCTCGAAGACGATTCCACAAATCCGGAACATCACTGCACTCCTAAAATTATGAGATGATCTTTGTGTAACTTCATTTCATCCTGTCGCCTTCGGGTAAATACAACACTCCATCCAAAGAGAAATGTCAGCATCACAACAAAGCAAAATGGCACTAAACAACAACAATATTACTACTGTTTGAAGTAACACAACAACAAAAACATTACTACAGTTTGAACTAACATAACAGCAAAAAATATTACTACAGTTTGAAGTAACTCAACAACTACAACATTACTACAGTTTGAACTAACATAACAGCAAAAACATTACTACAGTTTGAAGTAGAAACTATTTTTGTATTCGTTACTTGTAGCGAATGACAAGTCTGCAACTTACTTTTTACAGTTTATCTCGAGTATTTAGTGTTCTAAGTGAACGGCTGACAGACTAATGGCTCAATTTTCGTTAACGGATGTGAAAAAATTATGTTAAGCCTCGCTACCGATTATCGCCCATCTGCGGTCGTTAAGCGATATTAGATAAAAACTGTTGTGGTTTAGAAGAGTTGACAGAGGAGTGAAGAGAGATACGGAGAGAGAGAGAGAGACAGAGAGAGGCAGAAAGAGAAAGAAAGGGAGGGGGAGGGAATGAAGAGCTACGTGTAGAGGGAATCGAAGAGAGAGGAATAGAGAGAGAGGAAATGAAGAGGAAAGAATAAAGAGGGAGGTGAAGAAAGAGAGGAATAGAGAGTCAGTATAATGAAGAGAGAGAAAAGAGAAGTAAGTGGAGATAGGGGGTTAAAGAGAGAGAGAGAGAGAGGGGGGGGGGAGAGAGAAAGATAGAGAGAGAGAGCTAAGTGGAAAAAGGGGGTGGATAGAGATGAGTGGAGAGAGAGAGAGATAGATAGATAAAGAGAGAGAGAGAGATAGAGAGAGAGAGAAGAGAGAGAGAGAGGTGGTGAAGACGGGTGGTGAAGAAAGAAGGAATTTATTTGTGATTATTCTCTAATCTCAAGCCTTCAGGGTTTGTGACTTTGCACCCTTACATGACGGCTTCACGGATTAGCTTTGGCTTTTAGTTATCGATTTGATTTTTTGTGTGACTACAGGCTATAATATCATGCGAGTACATTTCTAACACTTTATTTTCTATTGATCATAGGATATAGAAATTGTGAGGGTATTTGTGTATTAAATATAGTAACGAGATTGGGGGCACACGCCATTTTAACTAAAAACGAATGGGGATAAGCCCCCCATAAGTCCCCACTTAAGCCCCCACATAAGCCCCCACATAAGTCCCCAAATTACTTCCCGCACATATTCTATCTTGTGGAACCACATGGCTCTGAATTAGTACATGATAACAACAGCAACCTCTTTAATTTACTTTCATGAAATTTGAAGTGACAGCACAGGGTCCCTATACAACTGTAACTGCGTGCCTAATTGACAATAACTATAATTGTAGTTTAGATATTTTAATGACATGTTATGTAAAAACGCCGATAGCGTGATATATCTCTCGTAGGTTCGTACCGACTGTAAAAAGGAATAGTTGAGTGACAGAATATCCCCAGCAATTTTCGAAAAGTTAATAAATATCAAGTAAAATTGTGCTTACCTATGAAATACTACATTGTCGCAAATTGTATTCATAGATTATATGATACCCATACACACTACTATATTACCCAGTGATATAATATTAATGTATATGTACATGTATATGCATGTATATAATATTATGCAATGTAATGTATACTATAAAAGTTGTACATTCGTCATTACAAGGCTAACAATATATCTGCAACATGAAGGCTTCCGAACAGGCAACAAAAGCAAACTATCACAGATACTGTATATTGCTGAGTAATTACTGCACCATTCTTGAGGGAATTAAAATTGAAAATCCTTTGTCAAATACAATTAAATGGATGTTAGGGACGTAATAATTAGAACGAATAAAAACAGTGCAAGACCGCTATCCAAATCACGAGGCTACTCAAAACTTGTGGTGTTTCAGATAGGTAGCATTGTCTGAGTGGTCCATGCGACCTTGGTAATTCTAAATGATGGACTGATTAACCGAATGGCTATCCCATAACTGATCCTCCACAAATAGTGATTTGTATTACTGATTAGTCTTGATATGCACGTTTCGTCAATGCAAGAGGCGTCTGAACAAGAACTGAGACTGGCAACGGGAAACCACCTCAGAAGTCATATTTTGCACGAACTACAGGCTATAGTTAGGTCTCTAATGTTCATTACATTATTATAATCTTAAAAACATTCGACCCCGGCCTCGAATAGCTGAACTTCATTCTGTCAGTTAACACTTTATGTTCTGATTCAGATATTAACGCAAATCTCTGACTACCATCACAGAGTTTAATCTCACAGAGAAAGTCTTTCAACTGATTTTCTCCGTCTGATTTTCAATATAATTATTATTATTAATTTATTTATTTTATTTAATATTAAGAAAGGTTTCGCTATTCCATGGATTCTTTCTTGAAACTTAGGTAGCAGGAAAAATGGAAGAAAGCCAAGAGCTTATTTCAAAGTTATGGTGTCTGTCTATAAGTAATGTATTTAGAAATTTATACAACTAAACAATTTCTCTTTGAAATTCAAAACTTCGTGAAATTTGAATTCTCAGGCATCTCAGACTTTTAATAAGAAAATTCGGATAAAGAAACGGAAAAAGGAGAACGAACGTTAAAAGGAACGCTATAGATGATTCAAAGATCCATTCAAATGTGGACTTGAAGATAAAACGGAAGACAAAGAAGAGTTGAGGCCTTATATACCATGGGCATGCCAGTGGGCAGTGCACTAAAAGAGAGAGAGGGAGAGAGAGAGAGAGAGAGAGAGAGAGAGAGATAGAGAGAGATATTTCGGATAAGAAGCAAGAATGAGAAATAAAACTATCTCCCGGGTAGCCTGTTTATAATCGGAATGTAATATGAACAAATCTCTCCTATAGCACTCATCATCGTCATCTATAACTCATGTAAAATACCACTCTGCAGATTCTATTCCATTATTCAGACGGCGGATCTAGTCTCACTATGGATATACTGTCAGAGATGCTGAGATTCGAACTCAATGGACAGGTTAACCGTGTTTATTGCAATTATTTATTCATATTTATTAATACTACTTATTCTTATTTATTTATATTATTTATTTTTATTTCCTTATATCAATAACCAATCGATGTATGATTATTATGCAGCAAAATCATCTTTTTGCAAATAAGACGCCCAGTGTGATACATTTGCAGACTTCAATTGATACATTACAAAAAAGATTAATCTGCCTGTCCTTATCCAGAATTTAAGAACCTAATTAATTTAATTAAATAATTATTTACGATATGGAACTTAATTATGCGATGAATTAATTATCTAAATTCTAATACAATAATTTTATAGAATCATTTAAGTCAATTCTCAAATAATCGGTTGATGTGCCAGTTTGGAGATAGAGTTCTTTTTAAGACGGAGGTCAAGAATTCAAATTTTAACGTCTCTGACAACAATTATTGAATAAGCTTTTAGAACAATTTTTTATATTTTGACTGTCAGACACCATCTCATAAATATTAATGAATTGATATTAATAAATTAATATTCACGACATAAATGTATGATAACGGTTATTTGAGGCTAGATCGACTTGATTATCAATGTAATAACGTTTTACACAGATTGTCGAGTTAGAAAATCATTTGTCATTATTAATTAATAATTAATACCCGTGCTGTGTCCGTGTTGCTGAAGAGTAGACCAACTGTGGACTGCACGTATCGAAGAAGTTGACAAAGCAATAAGGTTCAAACCCATGTCAGATAAAGCATCCGGTAGATGAACGCCTAGGCTCCAGAAATTGTTACTAAATGTTCTAATCCCGATCCTAGTTAAACTAGGATTCTAGAGGAGATGATGATTAGGCCTACTAATTAAATATTTAATTATTACTTATATTATTGATCGAACTAATGAATAACTTAATACTTTACTTACTTCTTACTAGGGCTGCCTAGCGAGGCTGAGGTACCCACCAGCATCCTAATGGAATCCATGGTTCAGTTGACGAACTTGTAATCCGAAAGTAAAGTTAATTTTAACAATTCAGATAAATATCTATTTTAGCAAATAAGCTTTTGATTTCTATGTTTGAGTGATTTTACAAGAAGTTTTAGACGAAGTTTAGTCATTTCTGTTGTTTTACTAAACCGAGAAGCGAACTATGAAATAATATATTTAGACATTTACACTTCAAAATCCAATACTGACCTACATCTTAAGTGAAACTCGAGTTTATAACGTGCATAACGACTATTTAATACACGAGAAGAATTTCTGCAATGATAAAATATTTATTATTTAATATTTATAATTTATTATTGATTATTTAGTATTAAATTGTTGTATATATTTCCATGTATTATTATTATTGAATTCTCTATCGCCACATGCGAATTAAATGTATTTTGAAGGCTACACCACCCAACATGCCTATCTCAGTGTTTATAATGTTTATCTGTCTCGACCGGGATGCAAACATTGCTCAAATCAAGGAGTATTAAAAGGCTGGAGTAATGCTAGCCAGACATGTTAAAAGCTCGAGGAACTAAGTATGGAAATTAGTTTATATACTATCTATATTATAATTATTATAATAGAATCATTTTATTGTATTTGTTCTTTTAATACAATAACTCCATGTGTACAGCAGCCTCGAAGACCGTTTTCGGTCCTAGCACCGTGCTATTTAACTTTTCGTTGTTAATAAGAAAAATAAGCGATTATTGTTATAACCAACGAGTCCATTAAGCTAGTTTTAAGAGAAGTCGACTAAGTTATGGATAGCAATGAGAAATCATCTAAAATCTGTACTTTCTCAAGCTAAAAGTTAAAACATCATCTAGTGAAGACTTAACTTTATGATAGGTAAACGGTTGATCAACTTAGTGCTCATACTGAGCGAGATAATAGATCGACTGTAAGTAGGAATGCCTTGAGCCTGCCACTTGCCGGAACATGAGAGAGGGAGAAGGAGAGAGAGGGAGAGAGAGGGCAATAGAGAGAGAGAGAGAGAGAGAGAGAGAGAGATCGTAAAAGATTAACTCTTCTAGCAATATAACATTCAATGTTAGTTGAGGCAATGTTTTATCTGCCACTCAACTCACAGTCTCAGACTATCTCACTATCTGTCTCATCTCTCTCCATATCTCTCTATCTGTCTCATCTCTCTCCATATCTCACTATCTGTCTCATTTCTCTCTGTATCTCACTATTTGTCTCATTTCTCTCTGTATCTCACTATATGTCTCATCTCTCTCCATATCTCACTATTTCTCTCATTTCTCTCTATATCTCTTTGTCTGTCTCATTTCTCTCTATATCTCACTATCTGTCTCATTTCTCTCTGTATCTCACTATCTGTCTCATTTCTCTCTATATCTCACTATCTGTCTCATTTCTCTCTGTATCTCACTATCTGTCTCATTTCTCTCTATATCTCACTATCTGTTTCATTTCTCTCTGTATCTCACTATCTGTTTCATTTCTCTCAGTATCTCACTATCTGTTTCATTTCTCTCTGTATCTCACTATCTGTAGAGACATAATAGTCAGTAGTAGAGATATAATAGTAAGTAGAGATATTATAGACAGTAATATCAGTATGTGCGGGGTTCAAATTCTGGGCTCGTCCGTAACTGACATCGCTTACGAGTGAGAAAACTGACGTTAACCTTAGCTATTAGCTTTTGAGCGTTAATAGGGATTTAATAGTCAATAGCAGAGATATAATATGGGTAAACAGGATTGTTTTCTCAAGGAATGACGCCCCTGCCCAGTAAATGTTAGTCGAAGCTGAGGAAGGCACAGGGGACCCACCTCGTCGTAAGCAGAATCCCCCAAGAATAATGGTATATCAAAAGGAATGGTAAATTTAAAGTTCCACTCGTATGTGGACGTGAAGAGGAAAGCGGAAAATAGAGATGAGTGGAGGTTTTATATACCATGGACCTGCCAGTAGACAGTGCACTAAGAGAGAGAGAGAGAGAGATGTCATAGACAGTAGTAAAGATGTAATAGACAGTAGTAGAGTTGTAATAGAGAGTAATAGAGATTATGTAGAACGCTTTGCACGCATTGCACCACAAACTCTCATATCTGATCTATTCTCGTCCAAGCAAGGCTTGCACCGATATGATCAGAGTTATTACGATGATGATGAATGACCAAATAAAAGATGATTCTGATTGCGAGATATTTGTTTCCAAATTAACTTGTAAGATCTAACGTATATCGAAGAGAGATAGGAAATTTCTATAAGAACTTGTCTATGCTTATTTGCTTTAATTTTAATATTTAAATTGCCTCTTTCTGACGAGTTTATGTTATTAAAATAGTCTCGTTATCAGTATGGGCGGGATTTCACGCACTCGGTTAAGCTGCGCGTCATTCGAAAGAAGTTAAGTTCCATCGCGCCAGTTAGTACTTTGTGGGCGACCACCTTGGAATACTGAGTGTTGACAGCTTTGAAAGAAAAAATCCCGAGGGTGTTGGAAGACTATTCTTAAATCCGAGCCGACTGCAATCGATGCGCCAACAAAACGCAACGCTTACTTATAGCCATGGAGAGGAAAGGAGGATATAACGAAAACTACAAAAACAGCAACCATAAGAAAGGAAAATATGTAACTACATGCATACCGCATGTGGATGTCATGTGTGTAACAACTATATGAACAAAAAAATATAATGAATGTCGAACTCTTATTTCACATGCGGCTATACATTTACATGTATATAATTTGTTGAAATTCACAGAACTACCTATAATCCCAAAAGGAGTATCTATACGAATCGATATTAATCATAAATTTTGTCTATAATGTTGAATGTTTAAATGGAGTATATCATGCAAAAGTATCTCTATACTTTACGACAATAATTATGTACAATAAAAGAAGCAGAATACAATAAAATGCACCTATTAACGAGCATCACAATGACAAAAATTACCGTACATATATAGCTAAAATGTTTTTAGATTCTATTTAAAGTTATCCGGTTTATCAGAATGTCTTAGAAAATATGGAAGTTAATTCCACAATTTGGGACCGGGAAAACGACTTGTCCTCATATGAAACTGTTCGGCATTTATGAGCATACTCGTTAGACTAAACATTAGGCCTACAAACTAGTGTGATACATGTTACGCGTACATGCACAGTAGGCCCTATATAATCGAAAAGGAAAAATTTGACAGCCATGTACGGTCAGCATAACAATGATCGCTGTGTTATTATCATTAATCGATAGGAGATTACAAAGATAGTATGGAATCTTTTTCACCATACATGTACAGTGTAGTATACAATGCAATGACAAAGTCACACAGATATAAACTAAAATGAAATTTTAAAGTAAACAGTATATAGCCTTAGGCCTATATTGTCTAATCAATCACTACCTTTGATCGAAATAAACTTCACAATATTAGTCAATTTGAGACTGGAAAATGTGACGTTTCGATTATGAGTCTTTTTCAACAAAAGCTAGACTAAAGTCCACATATGAGTGGATCTTTAAAATTATTTTTTAAAACTTAAAGTAAAAGTATTATAAAATATTTACGACCCACAAGCCCGAAATAGTAAAAGGGTCCTTGGAAAGAGTGTGTCAGATAAGGGTCTCTCCGTACTGCACTGAGCGCATGCGGGGCCTATTGAGCTCATGTGGGGCCTATTGAGCGTATGTGGGGCCTATTGAGCGCATGTGGGGCCTATTGAGCGCATGTGGGGCCTATTGAGCGCATGTGGGGCCTATTGAGCCGGATATGGGTCGAGATGCGCGGCCATGACTTTCTGCCCTATTACGCTAATAAAGAAAATCAGTTTACAAACCGAACATAATATGTAAATTGCTTTCCGTGAACTTTTAACCTCAAAGTTCGCTGTTCGCGTCTCTAAGCATGACAGGCACGTGAAGTTGAAATTTCCAGAATTACAAAAATGTATATAAATTGTAAATATATTTCAAAACATTCGCCCACTTACAACTACACGCAAAATACCTCTACAGAAATATCCATAAATTGCAAAGGAATTTGTCTTAGTTCGGTGGCTAACTGCATATTTAAAGATGGCTAAGCATAAATGTGTTCAAAATTATGGAACCATCTTGATTGACTGTAAATGTAGAAAATAGAAAAGCTTTTGGGAACAGCTGCATAAAATTACTCTATACAGAAATGAAGTTATTCGAATAAAGATACAAATGAATGAGACTTGCTACTATAAAACTGACAATTCAGTAAGAAAAGCATGAAAATTATGGGCTGAGACAGTGACATGTTGGCAAGTTGGCCTACTGCCAATCAATAGCTAAAGGTTTAAAATCTTTAGATCTCCCCGTTTCAGACTGTTCAGACACGCTATTGAGCGAAATTAAACTAGGCTCTATTGTTTGATATAATATGGATACTCTTCAACTTCAAATGATTGAACGGCTAGACTAAGATAAAATAGATCTGCAATTTTAGATACAGAGCATTTTGATCAACTCATTTCTCAAATTTCCTGGAAATCAAAGCATAATAAATTTGACAAACTTCCATATGATTTCTCTAATGATACAGTAGACAACGATGACACAGACAAACAGAGGACATTATTTTTAATAAACTCATAGGTGATAGCTAAGTTGACTGACAGATCCTGTAGGTAAAAAGATTTTATATTAAATAGAGCCTCATGAATTTCAAATGGAGTTGTAGAATACTGTATATGTTAAATTGGTTGTTCCTTCAGAAAATGTGCATGGAATTAAGAAAAACTTGAAACATGATACGTTTAGACCTACAGTATACCATGAAGCAATTGATTCTAATAGGAACACTATAAAACACAAACAAGGAAAGGGAGAGAGTATGAAATAAGTATACTACAAATAAGCATCGATGAAAATAAATGTCAGAAGTTGTGTTAAATTAGCGCTCGTAATATAAAATTATTATTTGAAAAAGAGACATGTACTCGGATAGAGGTATGAGCGGTGAGAGAATGCGATCGCAGGGAATGAGATAGCCAGTACAAACAAACGTTCAATGGATCGGTCAATCAATCAGCTAATGGCAAAAGTGCGTGATGCAATCCGCTATTATTCCACTTATGGCCTGGAAATAAATAGCCGAGCATGACCTCTTGATAACCATCCGATTTTTCGTTTAACATTTAAACACAGCGGTATTTCACGAGATATGTCATAGGGCTACTGTATTAACATTAACATGAAGAACTAGCTGTGTCCCCGAGCATCCCACACTCGGGGCACCCCCGCCCCCGGGACATTCCCTTGACCTCTATGAGAAAGCCAACCAACCAATGAAGTTACAACTCATTATATTTAAACCAATAACGAGCTATATAGACATGTAACTCATTATATTTAAAACCTATAATGAATTATATAGATATGTAACTCATTATATTTATAAACTATGATGAGTTATATATATATATATATATATATATATATATATATATATATATATATATATCTCGTTATATATATAACCTATAATGAGTTACAATGGCTAACAAACCTTACCTCAAACTCATCTAGGCGCACCTCAGAAACACCTAATGCTCCGGAATACCCGGAATAGAAATCAAGAGTTTTCAAGCTCATAATTCCCATCCCTACAATGACCGCAGCGATACTCCGCAGCAGCGGCCATACCCAAAGATTTCTCTGATTACTGAGCCGATGCTCGCACCGCCGACCAGGGACGAGACGCCTCGAGGTCAGCAGTCAAGCAGAGGAGGGATTGACCGAGGTCAGTCCCGCCTCTACCGTAAGAGAGTCTTGCCTTTGGGAGTAGTATTTTATTTCGTTTTATTTTAATCTACCTCTGGGTAGATTAAAATAAAACGAAATAAAATTGTATTTTATTTACCTCTGGGTGTACAGAACATCGGCTTTGATAAAACCGATCAATATTATTATTATTATTATTACTGTGATTTTTTAAATGCCCTGGGCTAAAATATAAGATAAAAGAATGATTTCATTTAATTAAAAGAAAGATGAAAACGAAATGTTTAAAATAATTTCTCTACGCTCTAGGAGGTCGCATTCGCCAATGTGCCACGAAAGCAGACAGCATTAAAGCGCTGGAGTGACATTTTTATTAATAATTTATTAATAATTTATTAATAATTTATTAATAATTTATTAATAATTTATTAATAATTTATTAATAATTTATTAATAATTTATTAATAATTTATTAATAATTTATTTATATTTATTATTATTATAATGTACTGCACAAAATATATTTGAATCATTACACGATATAATGCTAGCGTTTAATGTCAGTGCTGGAATTAGTAGGAACTCTATTTAAGATTTTAATAATTCACTTTGATTGTTCTATGATCTTATGTGTATGTGTGTATGCGTGTATGTGTGTATATACGTATATGTGATGCATCTTGATCCTGTCTATTTTTGACGAATAAAGAAATGAATAATTATTATACGATATAAAAGACACCTTTATTTGATATTCAGAAGGAAGAGGATATCACTTACTTGTAGCATCTAAAGCAGTCATCGTGATATAGTGATCCATCAACGGCTATCACGTGATCAGCTGATCCTATTTTAAATCCACATCCGGCACAATGCAGCTGATTTCTTCCATTCGCTCTTGACATTTCGTGTATCAAATCTTTGTCAATATGGTCAACGCTGAATAATACAGGCACGCCAGGCACATTGCCTTTCTTTGATTTCTCAATGGTTCTGCCAAGTGGCAGATCTAATGTACATATTCCTAATTACAGTCTGCTGTCACGCTCCATAGCGAACACACCATCGATCAACGTTCAGGTCTCTTCAAAGTGTTTTATCTACACTTTAGGCTATTGCATAGTAATCATACGACGCTTACGATTATATCCCGTTGCCTTCCTCAGTTCTTGTTTAATCCCATTCTACGACACGGGCACTTTACGGTTGGTCTATTCTTCAATGGTCTAGACACATCACAGAAAATTCTTGATAATTTACTGTGTATTCTCTTGCTACTATTCTGCCTTTTTAATCTGTAGTTTATACTATTCTTATTTGCTTTCTCATTGTATTTATTTTAACTTGCTACATCTGTTTGCTCAACTATCCATTATCTCTAACAACGTAAATTTCGCTTTAATTATGTATTTTATTTTAATTTTTGTTTTCCTATACAACTATTTTCACTTCTATGTAACGATTTTTGTAGTGTTTTGCTACCTAATTTTGAAGACATTGTTTGACATTGTAATGTTTTATTAGAACGACGGGCCAAATAAAAATCTGATAATATTATAATGTAAGAAAATGAAACAGATGTTCTGTTTAGTTCTGAAGACTTGATTCTAATGCTACTTTGGCCCTGTTTTCTTAAACCTTGCCTGATTATAAAGTAGACCATTCAAATCAACGTAGTTCGTTGATTTTAATCTTTAGTCTACTTGTGTAAAACACACTTGATCATATACATGTTCACTGTACAGTAATACACTGATAATTATTTATAGGTATAATGTCAAAAATGCCAAAATATTGTATATGTCTCATCAATGCTTGTGGTAGCACACCCGTGCAACTGCAGAATAGATCAGTCGTTTACTACGTGTGTCAAAAGAGGTGACTAAGATATACCAGACGAGAAGGAAATGAAAACCTATAAATCAAAAGCTACATTTATCACAAGTCTTGGCTGGGCTACGTAATGCATTTAGATTTGTATACAACATAAATTGGTGGTGAGCTTGGCTGGTCCATGCTACTTTGAAGGCTTGAAAACAGACAGTAAGTATACATAGAACAATTGGACCTGCTATATAGCAGATCGCTTGAGAGACAGAGCGAAATGGATACAAAAGCATGAATGCTAAAACATAATGAATTTGCGTTTAAAGGCTATTTTCTTTGCAAGTAGGCCTAGTTCATTTAATTATGTAGAATAGACATTGAAACCTTGATATAATGAATGAGATCAAGTTGCAAATATACCAAATATTAGTAAGAGTTTATTTATAATTTGTAACAGGCTAACCTATTTGCTATTCAACCTCAAATATTCTATATCTGTCCACACATCCAATCTATCTAATGAGATACATAATTGTCGGTGACAATACACACTATATACGATGTATGCTATACGTTTAAAAAATCAATTTGACTAATTTCAAACTTGGGTAAACCATTGCTATTCGCTGAACCCTATGACACAGCGCTGAACCACAGGACACAGTGCTGACCCACAGGACACAGTGCTGACCCACAGGACACAGTGCTGAACCACAGGACACAGCGCTGAACCCCAGGACACAGTGCTGAACCTCAGGACACAGCGCTGAACCACAGGACACAGCGCTGAACCGCAGGACACAGCGCTGAACCCTATGACACAGTGCTGAGCCACAGGACACAGCGCTGTGCCACAGGACACAGCGCTGAACCACAGGACACAGCGCTGAGTAAGGCTTAGCGCTTTTTTAAGCTAAGTTGTGATATGATTATCTAACGTATGCGGTATGATTTTTGCTTTTAAGATATACCTCGTTATTATACATTGAATATATTTTGTATTTTATAACCTATCTATTCATTTCCATAAGAACGAAGAGTTTACAGGTTCAAGATTAGCAATATAGATCTGTCCCTACAACAAAGTAATCATTTATGGAGATTGTGTCTATCCTGCCGTCGAATGGAACACAGAAACTTAAAGTAAAACTCAAAGTACAAATGATCTTTCGATTTCTCTGTGTACATGTATATAATTATATTGCCTCGTGTTTTCGGTAGTTTGATTGGGTGATTGTTATTTGTATTGTAATATTTGGACCTGTAACTTGATAGGCTATTCTCAATTTTGAGAAGGTTGAATGTTCAAGTGGACAGTGATCTAAGAAGCTGAAAGTCATTGGTTCAAAATTCCAGCCGGTCCGTTCTGGCGGTATCTCCTTTTGAAGTAAAAGATTTTAAAGCATTTTACTTAGTATACGTATAAGGTATATTTATCGACTCTAGCCTCGGCTGTAAATTCTTGCTATTAAGTGTTGTCATGAATGACTGATATATTTTAACCATGAATGCTTTTGTAAATGTGTTTAGTAACACAACCTTACTATGACGTTTACAATGCAGTTATTTATGATTTGAAGTTAGAATCACTTGCAGATTTCCGTTAATCCATTCTCCATTTATACTGATGTCTGAATAGATTTGATAGATGTCTTCAGCTGATTGCATCAATTGATTTAAGAACAGAATTGAACAAACATACATAAAATATTTATATAAATAAAAGACTAGTAAATCCGTTCTATAGTTTTGTCGAAAATAATGGAATGCCTGCACGGTATTTTAACGTTAACAAGTTTAATAGAAATAAAAATGCCTCAAAAGTAAAACATAAAACGTAACACACAAAAAGGAAAACGCTCTCTCTCTCTTTCTCTCTGTCTCTCTCTCTCTCTTTCTCTCTCTCTCTTTATTTCTCTATTATAAACACGAGTTTTTTAGATTTGTCAAGTGTTATCAGCAATGATTTGTCAGAACAGTAGTTCGGTGCACAGAACTTGTCATGATTCCAGCTATAGTTAATATGGTTGTTGTTAATGACAAGCTGGTGGGCCCTGGAGACCAGCGTGAGACCCTTTTACACTAGAGCTGACCGGTTCTCTGGTCTTGGTTGTCTCAATTTATCGTAATTTCTGTGGACGGCATCGATCAAATTCGCATACGCGTAGATGAGCTCCTCTAGCATCATCCTCAGGGTCAGGAACCGAGTTTCATCTCCTTCTTTAACTGCAGACCATCCATCCATCGCTCCCTTTCTCTCGCTGGACTTGGCGGTCAGGAAGCGTTTGTTTCTTTGTACGTTGAAGTCCGTGATTGACTCAAGTTGCGCCGACACCTGAGTCATAAGATTATCCGCTATAGCCCAAACAGATTCCAAAATCTCCATTCCTTGGTTATTGCCCTCTTCATGAGGAGATTGGGACAGTGAAACCCAAGATCTGATCTTTACAGCATCCTGTCTCACGCTAACCAATTCGAATTTCAGCGCAACTGTCATAGCTTTTATCTGTTCATGTTCGTGGACGATGTGGTCTTTATTCTCATTTTGATCTTTAGCCTCACAATCAGATTCGTTCTGTTCATTGTCGTCCCTTGATTCCGTTCTCTGTCTCTTTATCACACGCCCCTCACTTACTTTCCAGTTCTGCTTGGCCACGACAACATTCTTCGGAAGCTCCTGTTTCTCTTCGTTCGAGCTGAGCGGTGCGGCCGCAGTATTGTGCGCCCCATCAGTCGAATGGTTGGGAATTGGGTTCATCTTTTCGTCATTATGTCAGTGGGAGGACAGAAGGGTGCGACAGAGAATCGGGGCGAACCTTTGCAGGTGATGGCTCATGCGTCAGGGAAATCGGTACGAAGGGTGAGCTGAATATTGGACTATCCAACAGCATTTGCATGCCGCGCATTCTGGCTTCTGGCTCTCTGTTCTCATCAAATAGTTTGTGCACTGCACCAAATAGCTCAGCTTTAAATATTTTTAGAAAGTTATCCGTTCTCTCCATACTTATATCAAATCTTTGCTTACTGAAAATATTCAAAATGACCATTTAAATAATAATAATAATAATAATAGTAGAGGTTTAACGTCCGCTTCCTCATACAAAAATACGGCGGATCAGTATGTGCGGGGATCAAATTCTGGGCTCCCGTCACTGACATCGCTTTCGAGTGAGGAAATTGACGTTAACCTTAGCTTATAGAACGATGTGTTTTTCAGCCAACTAAAAAAGAGGCAAGAGAAGAACATTGACGAGGATCCGGAGCTATAGAGTTCCAAACAGTAAGAGATGAAAAAGAAATGGAGCGTCTACCTAATGAAATGAGAATTTTTCGAGATTAGTTGGGCAACAGGTAGGCATCAGTGGAACGATTCTTATAGCTATATATATATATATATATATATATATATATATATATATATATATATATATATATATATATATATATATATATACACATATATCTTTCACTCTCTCTCTCTCTCTCCTGTTCGGCCAAGCAACCCAGTCTCTCTCTCTCTCTCTCTCTCTCTCTCTCTCTCTCTCTCTCTCTTGGGTTCGGCCAGTGACAGGTCTCAGGTACATATTCGTAATAACATGCAGCTTTCACTCTCCATAAAGAGCACTCCATCGATTAAGAAATTACAGGCTATGCCTTATCCACTCCACACCTCATTATTTATAGTCTAGGGCTTGGGAATAATATGGCCTCTGAGATGGTTTCGCGTTGCCTACCTCAGTTCTTGCTCAGTCTCATCATAAAAAGCCTACAATTAAACAATGAATATATCCAAAGCTCATTGGTTAGAGGTGTATATTAGTCATGAAGTTTTAAGTGACAGATCCTGAGGTGAATGGAACCCTCGTGGGTTCGAATCCCTGCCGCGCTGATCTGAGAATAAAATCTCGGACATTCACTGGACTGGCTATATGGAAAATGGACTAAATTAATTGCCTAACGGTTTAAACATGTGGTATTAAAGGTGATAGATATCATAGTTGCATAGTTGATCATCTCACTATAATGTGTGTTATTATTATTACACTGCAACATATAGCCTACGTTTATTTTATTTTTTATTTACAGATAAATCTTCGCTAACAACAAAATATCAAATTATGACGTTGGCTTCTAATTAACGTCACAAAGATTTACTTTAAGTACAATTTTATATAAATACAATAACAATAACAACAACAACAATTAGAGTGCTTCAGTCATCACTGACAACATCGAACACTATTTACACAAAATCAAGCCGTCGAGCAACAAGAGGGTCCAAAAACGGTGGAGATTCCAAAATCCAGAAAATCGGTCTAAAGATAGAGGGAATTAAAGAAAAGGAGGTTTAGGCACAGGTCGCAACTTATGGACACCCGATGAAAAAGAGATGGAAAAGATAGGTCTTCAACTGCCTATTGAACTGCTCAAAGGAAAGCTACTTCAAATACAGCTAATAAGAAATAATTACTCAAATTCAGCCAATAAGAAATAATTACACAACTATACAGCTGGGTGTTGGGGTATCTGATGGATGAGAAGCAGCAGTTTATGTAACCCGTCAGTATATAATGAAATTGGCCCCGGGTTTCTCTGTAGTTAAGTTGGATTTTGCTAATGCATTCAACTGCCTAAGTAGGTCAAAGATGTTCTTTGTTGTTTTAGTTGTGTATCTCGGGCAGAATCCTGCCCGAGATACACAACTTCTGTTCATCTGCCTATAGACAACTATCCCTTTTCATATTTAGTACTCATTTCATCCACCCCTGACATCATCCTTGTATGAGGAAACGTACTTTAAACCTTTATTATTATTATATAATACCCCTATCATATGCAGTTCAACAAATTAATCATTTCAATATTTGGTAATAAATACGAATTAAATTACATAAATAATTAACGATTATATTATCTACAAATTTTTGAACAATTATGCATCTTAGAGATAAACTATAAAAATGTCCTTATTGTTCGACAACTACTCTAGCTGTTTTATAAGCAGCTGTAACTGAGCCATTTTAATATCTAACTTTGCTTGTTTCTTCTTTATAATAATAGCATTACGAGCAATTTCTCTATCTACAGCTATTCTATATAGCTCAGCCTCTCAACATGCCTCTCCATTATTTATAATTATTTAAAAAGTAAACAGTAAAAACGCACTATTGTGAAATTTTCAACTATGTCGATATCTGTCACTTTTAATACCACATGTTTAAATCGTTAGGCAATTTAGTCCATATTTCGTGTAACCAGTCATGTGATTGTCCGAGATTTTACTCTCAGATCAGCGCGGCTGGGATTCGAACCCACGAGGGTTCAATTCACCTCAGGATCTGTCATTTCAAACTTCATGACGTTTCCCCTACGCTATTGAGACATTCCACTTACCCGATAAGACATTCTACGCTATTGAAACATTCTGTTTATTAGATGTTTGGCGCTGAAACTCAACCATATTACAAATATAAGGTTTTACATCAAAAATTTTATTTAAGTTTTTATTTATTTTGATGGTTAGGTGATATATGCCTCAAGATCTTCTACGTAGACCTTTCAGACAACGTTGTAATGGAAATTTGTGGGTGGGTTTAACTGAGAGAGAAACAGCTAGCAGATATCACCTCAGCCGAAGAGATGATTTGAAGAGCTCTAGAAGTTCCTGATGTACAGTAGTAGTTGTGGCATCTGCACATTTATCCATCGCTACCTCATATACCTATAATAGAAAAATTAGCAATAATTATAATATTATAGTGTCATGTCAAGTTTACAAGTAATTCAGATACCTTTTCGGAAAATTTTAAAATTTAATATTAGTACTAACATTTATTAATACATAACTGTTATGCAGTGTGCAAATTAACTGCTGACATTTATAGTATGTCTCACCTTCACAGGCATACTGGCGACAAGAAGAAACCCAATAGTTTTAATTGCTAATGGCAAGGACAGCAGCACGATGCGATTTATTTAATGAAAAATTTATGTGACACTATTAGTTATTATAATGCCATATATATATATATATATATATATATATATATATATATATATATATATATACATATATATATATAAGATTCATATATATATATATATATATATATATAAGATTCATATATATATATATATATATATATATATATATATAAGATTCATATATATATATATATATATGAATATATATATATTATATATATATATGATTCATATATATATATATATATATATATATATATGAATCTTTATTACACCGTCAAGACATAGTTGAAAGTAGCACATAATAAACACTAAAAAAAGAACAAAATAACATATGCAACTAGTTAAAGCTGGTAAAGCTAAGGTTAACGTCAGTTTCCTCACTCTTTCGAAACACTCGAAAGATTCTAACACTCGAAAGAGTGAGGAAACTGACGTTAACCTTAGCTTTACCAGCTTTAACTAGTGCATGACAACAAGTACAACTGCACTGAAAATAAACAGAAAAACACAACTCAAAATATAAGGTATAGATTTACGTAATATCTATTTAGTGATTAGCTAGTCATTACATATTATTTCTGCATATATTTCTTAAAATTAAACTTTGACTTATACAAGCCTTCATGAACAGATTACATTTGTGCTTTATGTAACTCTGTTTAGTACTCTGTACTCCAAACATATTCATACACAATGTAATAATTTCTGTTTCTCTTATCTTAAATATCTTACATGTAGCTCTGCTAAGAGTTAAGTCCAGGCTATTTAAATCAGACGTTTTCAGATCAAGCGCCCCAAGGGCAAAAGTTAAAATTGGAATAGCCAGTGTTTCCAATAAATACACTGTAACATTCACATTTAGATAATTGACCCAATCTACCATATAAAACATTAAATGCAGAGTAAAATTTACATTTCACATTTGAAAATGAAACCTTAAATTTGTTCCCAGCAACAATGTTCACACACAGATATCTGGTTTCTTTAACCCAGAGTATGCTCTTATTATTGTCCGTTATACTAGGTCCCGTATTCAAGTACCTCTTTCCAAATCTAATACAGTACGACTTATTTGTATTTAATTCATATTGACTTATATTATGATATATTCATTAATACAGTTTCGTAGAACTCGAATATGAGGGAACATGTCTTTTTAATACATTATATTATTAGGTAGGCTCTACTAATACAGTATAGCCTTTAGTAGTCAATTAATCATATTGTATAATTAAGTGCAAGAATGTGTAAGTATAGGATTAATTACTTGCACATCATCATCAGCCACACCGCTAATTGGAACTAACTGCCCGGGACAGAGAGACAAGACTCAAATCTCAATGTCGTCCAATTGAGACTCCATCATATGATTTATCCTCTTGTCCATCATAGGATTTATCCTCTTGTTCATCATAGGATTTATCCTCTTGTTCATCATAGGATTTATACTCTTGTTCATCAAAGGATTTAGCCTCTTGTTCATCATAGGATTAATCCTCTTGTTCATCATAGGATTGATCCTCTTGTTCATCATAGGATTGATCCTCTGTTCATCATAGGATTTATCCTCTTGTTCATCATAGGATTGATCCTCTTGTTCATCATAGGATTGATCCTCTTGTTCATCATAGGACTGATCCTCTTGTTCATCATAGGATTTAGCCTCTTGTTCATCATAGGATTTATCCTCTCTTGTTCATCATAGGATTTAGCCTCTTGTTCATCATAGGATTTATCTTCCAGCCGTGAATAGATGGATCTTCAAACTCACTCTATTCCTCTAGTTTGCAGTCTTCACATTAGGCTATATTCAATTGATTTTCCAATAGCTGCGTCAGATTTCAAAACATAATTAAATTAAATTAATTTAATAAATTAATTTTAAAATGTATTAAATATTAAATCTGTAGACTGTACTTCTTTGTATGCAGTCTTTTACAGTTTCTAATAGTTTAGATTGCAGAAGATGTCTCATATCAATGGCAACGATATGAACAAGTCATTGTAGGCATACTACATTATGTTTGTTTAATTCTTGCCAGTTGTCCATTCAAAACTTGTTGAAAATAGTCAATGTATATGTAGTGGGTCTCGAAAATATCCGTAGTTTCTTAACGCTTAACATAGTTTAATTAAGATAGATGAAGTTAGTCTAACAGTTTAAGATAGTTTAAAATAGTTTAATATAGTTTAGCATAGTTTAACTTGGTTGAACATAGTTTAACATAGATTAACATATTTTAAACTGTAAACTGCCCGTAGTAGATATTTTATCAAGATAACATAAGAAATAAGAAAAGTATATTCTAGTATATTTTTGAGAAAAGTATCTTTTTTATGCTACATTAAATTTGATTACAAATACATATAATTATATAAAATAAATAACTAAGTCCCTTAACTACGGAAATTTTGTAACTTTCAATTTAATTAATATATTTTCTTTACAAAAAACTGCATTATGTTATATTAAATTACATTTATATCTGACTATCAATTCAACTTTTAAAGATTTGGTAGCTAAATTTAATGATATAAGAAATTATTCTAATCATTTTCTTTATTTATTAATTTTACTTCCTCAGTTCTACGTCGAACAGTGAACTAACCCAGAAACGAAGATCGTTCTAGTTCAGGTCGCTCACTTGTTTCTGATTGGTTGAAATTTGTGAGTTTCGCAATGGTCAACATTGATCTCAACTTTTTAATGTCGTTTCCACCACCAGACAGCAGCAGGGCCTATTATTTCTAGGCCTGAAGCCCTTACGGATGTCAACATTCAGCACTTAGACTGCTATGCCAAAGCGCAGCATATGGACACAAAATTCTGTTAAATATCAATAAAAAAGAATCATTGCGATATGAAAATTCTTTAGTAAGCTTATTTTAAGAAGGAATATAGAGAATAGCTAAATATTTATCTTCCCATCCTTGGGGGTTACCAAACTATAGTGCGGTATCCACTAAAACTTATGGGGTATCGCATTAAGTTGCGTATTGAGTTATAGGCCAAAGGGGGATGACGCCCCTATGCCAACAATGCATCTATAGCGGTGGAGTCAATTGAACCTCGGCCATTCTAGTGTTAACAAAAAAAAATCTAATTAAACTTTTAGTTTCTAACTTTTAGCTTTGCCTTTTCCTTCTCTAGTTCTAGTAGACAACATCAAGCCGATTAATAAAATAAACATACCACATTTTTTGTTTTTGTATTTGTCTTTCATGATTTTATTTTGTTTTCTTTTTTTGTTTTTTTTCATATTTTTTATAGAAGGTCCAAAAGTTTAAAGTTTTGGACAGTTGACGCCCTTTCACCTAGTATTCGTGATACGCTACATATACGCGTATGATTAACCATGGGTGCCCTAGTACTGCCAGTAAGCTTCGTCACGGTACAGACTGCATGCAACAACAAATCAGCCTTTACAAATAAAGCAAACGTCTCCTAAAAGGCGTATACGTTTTGTATGGTAGTAGGATTCTAAGTGAAGAATGCCTTAACTGTCTTTTTGAAAGCAATATTATATAGGCTATGGTTTAACTGGTAATAATTCGTAAAAACTGACGTTTATACCTTAAATTCTTCTTGGTTTGACGACACGAGATAAGATACGTCAAATTGTAATCAAATTTAGGCCTAAGCATTGAAATAATTTTCGACCTACATTTATAGGCCTATAAGTAAAATATGCCTATAATTGACCAGGCGTTTCGATATCTATTCTACATTCAGTTGCAGCCAGACGCAAACCTCATTTCTTTATTTCCCTGTCGTCAGGCGAGTTTTCAGGATTATTGTATTTAGATCGCTTTACTCATCTTCTTGGAAGCTCAATATGGCGCTTTATAATATACACTCGTCAAAGGCCTCTGCAACTACATCAACATTTTCTCTAAACTCACAACGGAGATTGAAATACCAAATTGCAAGCAAAAGCATCTGCCTTGGGCCTGCTATATGAAGTATAGAGAGAGAGAGAGAGAGAGAAAATGAGAGATACCAGTAGTAAAGATACAATCGTAAATGAAATAGCAACAACAACCTAGGATACCACATTTTAATATGTTATCATAATCTCATCAACGCTATAAGCTACGGCCAAACTTTGCTTAAAATAAGTCAAAACATTACCGGATTACGTAATAAAACATTACTGGATTACGTCATAGCGCAATTCATTGGCCTATTAATTAACAGTGGAACATGAGAATGTATCACATAGGAACCTCTCGATTGTAGTTTATTAGACTGTATTGGGCAATTTTAAATTATCAAATTTATTAGTCAATGATCTGCCTACATAAAAGGCAAATATCGAACATAAATATGACTAAGCTTACATTTTCAGAGTTCAAATTTATATTCTCCAAAATCAAATTTTCCTACTTCAATAACATATACCCGCTACAGTTAAACTAACAATTAACAGTTATTATAAAACGTTTGAAGATAAATAATCAGTTATTCTACTATGTGCTTGAAGAAACATCGCCTTCTTTATGGTCTGCCTCAGCGCTTTCCAAATCTGAAATAAAATAAAGAAAATATAAATGAAAGAATTCACATTCTTGATACGAGGAGCAGTTTAAAAACTACATAAAATACACCACAGAACTTACAGACAATAGCGCCGAATTTCGCCAACATATTAGCGACAGTCCAGTTGTACCAGGGTTTAGTTGCTGAAGTGCAAACGCAAACGGGCTGCGTGTCGCAGCGTGTGGCGTAAAGATGAGGAAGAGAAAAGGGAGCCAATCTCAATATAAAGCACTCTCTCCGTCACAAACAAGAAATTGTGAAGAATGACGGATAACAAACAATTAATTATAGGTTTAAAAATTACATGTAAAGAATTTCTAGAGAGTTGGCGCAATTAGACAACTAATATGTGTGATAAAAACAAAAAGTTAAGACATATCATAAGAGAGGATAGGTTGCTGAGAGATATAACAGAACCTATTTGTACCTGAAAAATGGAAAATAGACGACGGAATTTCTTAGAAAGCGTTATATGCCAAAGATTGCAGTTAGGACTTGCAGTTAGGCAGTACGCTGAGAGATATGGATGAAGAGACAGAGAGCCTGGAGGTATCAGCATCAATTAATAGGAAGTAACTTGTATACCTTCATCGTTGCAGCCCCCAGCATCATCATCGTCATCATTGACATCATCGTCGTCAGATCCTGCTTTTCCGTTATCATCGTCATCGTCACTGTTATCATCAGCAGCAGCACAGGATTCTGAAGGTTTGCTAACTGTGGACTTGTCACCAGACACGGACTCATCTAAAGGCAGACATAAATATAATCATTTAAATAAAGCCAAGTTTAACGCCTGTTTCTGTGTCACAAGGGATACTGTCAGAGACGATTTGGCTGCGATTCGAACCGATCACATCCTGTTTCTCAGTCCGCTTTGTTGTCTATTAGGTTATACAACCAGTATATCTAAAAAAAAATGGAAGTGGAATGACTAGTCTTTAAAACAACTTTGTTTTCTCTACAATAGTGCTGTAAAGGAATATTGATAGTGCTAGGACCAGTTCATAGAATATAAGGTCATATTTTTAATAAACCTGCATTTTAATTAGCACTTCATAATAAAAACGACGACACAAATCATCTGAGCTCTCTGCTCCAGATACCTTTCTTGTGCTGGCCCTCTTTGATCTCGACACCACAAAGTCTGAGATAATGAGCTCTCTCGTCTTTAGGTAGAAATGATCGACACGACACCTTGCCCTTCCACCCGCACAACACCAGTCTACATCCGGGTAACCTCTTCAACGCATCCGCATCTGACTCTGCTAAACTTGCTCCATCTCTGTTCTCATCCTCTTCAATCCTGAAACAAAATACAGAATCAACATGGTTAAACGTTTGACTTTAGTAGCAACCATTGTAAGGCCTTAATGGTATACTGTACATTTTATATGCAATGAAAATTGTCAACGGCACAGACTCGCGTTCTCAAAATGAGCAGCATATGTAATGGTACCTATTTATTAGTACTTCAAAGAATTTCGTCAAAGAAATATTATACCTATCTATACTTATTTCAAAGAATTTCATCGAAGAAATAAGTGCCGTCATAATACCATTTAAATATTCTAGGCGGTTATTTTCACTTCAAAAGTAGAACAAAGTTTAAACATGTTATTTCAACTCGTTAAGAAATCTTAAACTTTTATCCGTACTTTTATTTGTTCTACAACAAAGTCTAAGTTTTCTTGCTATCTATTTTTCTAACAAAATCTACATTTTTCTAATTGAATTCATATTTTTATAATTGTAAATGTTGTGTATGCATGCTACAGAGGGAATCAGCTCGCTTACCTCACTTCATCGCCTGTCAGAGCAAGCTTGTTGTCCACTGAACCAGCCTCGCAAACAAACACACACGAGCCGATGCCTAAAACACAAGAAAAACGAGCAATTAAGTATTAATTAAGTGAGGCATCGAATACACATCAGTACTGCAGGAAACAAATATGTCTTTAGTCAGTCACATCATCACATTAGAGTTTACTAGCACTGGAGATAAGAGTTGAGAACTAAATATAGGACTAGAGTTAGGACTGGATATAGGACTAGAGATAGGACTAGAGATAGGACTAGAGATAGGACTAGAGAGTACTAGAGTTAAGAGTAAAGATAGGACTAGAGATAGGACTAGAGAGTACTAGAGTTAGGACTAGAGATAAGAGTAGAGATAGGATTAGACTTAGGACTAAAGATAAGATTAAACATGGAACTAGACATAGGACTATACATAGGAGTAGACATAGGACTAAAGAACTAGAGACAGGAGTAGAGATATGGATACAGAAGAATAACAACACATTCTACAAATCAGAAAGACTAATCAGACAGGCTTATACAAATTTGCATGAGCATCATCATCATCATCCCTTAAATCCTAGCTTAACCAGGGTCGGGATACGAACAGACTTTAACCATTTGTTTTAAGTTTTTTCATTCAAATTTGAATAATGAAATAAATTAAAGTAAAATTCATAAGATTTCGATCATTGAATCTAAAAAAAATTAATTACAGCGAAACATAGTTTTTGGATAATTTTACATACTAGATGAAATTTTAGATATAAGAGATTATTCACAAAAGTAACGCTGACTATCAATGTCGTTTAGTAATTAATCATTAATACATTAAATTATCAATGCTCTCTCTCTCTCTCTCTCTGCAATATTCACTACATAGAATTAACTAGAGACTGACTGAGATCTCATTCATTCTTTCTCTCTGTCGCTCTCTCTCTCTGCACCAGTCAGTGTATAGAATTAACTATAGACTGATTGAGAGCATCTTTCTTTCTCTATCTCTCTCTCTCCACCATTCACTGTATAGAATTAGCTATATACTGACTGAGCGCGTCGAGCTGTATTTGGACGGGTTTTGTCATACGACCAATGAACGGCGTCTCAGAGCTGAGCAGTGTTACCACGTCCTGTCTCGAAAATCTCACTATCCTCTCCGTGACGTACGGATAGAGTAAATGTAGACCCTGAGCAAGGCAATAAATATAACAATTTTATTACCACCACCACTGCTGTAAGACAGATAAATAAATTTTTTATAAACTTTTATTACCACAAGCACTGCTGTAAGACAGATAAATAAATTATTTTTAAACTTTTGTGCAGACAAGTACGGATATAAAACGAGGGCATCAGGAAACTACATAAAAGCATTGGAAATATGGCGAAGGCGAAAGACAGAAAGGAAAAGCTTGGTAGGATTCACTAAACGACAAATGAAGAAGTTCTTGAGTAAGTCGGTACATAAGCACAGTTAATAAAGTGATAAGAAATAGACTGAAAAGTAGGAGAGACTGAGCAATAGCGCTAATGTAGGACTCACGTCTTGAACGAGCCGGTAGTCACACTCCACTTCCTTTGATTCACTGCGGCTCAGAATCTTCACACCAAGGTTTATGAACTGAAAGTAAAGCCAATCAAAAACGTTAAGTCGCATATTTTTCCTTAATAGTACTTATTCTCGAATGTGATATAGAAACAAATGCTAAACTTATCTTTATAGTTTATATATATATATATATATATAAATATATATATATATATATATATATATATATATATATATATGTAAACTATAAAGAAACTGTAAACTTATCTTTATAGTTTACACACACATATATATATATATATATATATATATATATATATATATATATATAGATATATATATATATATATATATATATATATATATATATATATATATATATATATATATATATATATATATATATATATAATATAGTAAACTATAAAGATAAGTTTAGCGTTTGTTTCTATATCACATTCGAGAATAAGTACTATTAAGTATATATATATATATATATCTTAGTGCACTGCCTACTGGCAGGTCCAGGGTACATAACGCCTCCATTCTTCTCTGTCTTCCGCCTTCCTCTTCATTTCCACATATGAGTGCGTCTTTAAATCATCTAACAAACATAATCTCGGCCTGCCCCTGCCTCTTTTTCCTTCCATTCTACCTTCTATGACCTCTTTTAATAGACCTTCCCCCCTTAGAATGTGTCCTATCCATCTCTTCTTCCTATTTCTTAATACATTTATCAACTGTCTATCTGCACCAACTCTCTCCAGGACTTCAGGATACATATATATATATATACACACACACACACACATATATATATATATATATATATATATATATATATATATATATATATGACCAACCTCACAAATGTTTTTATTTTCCTGCACAAGTTCTCGAATGCGATATAGAAACAAACGCTAAACTTATCTTTATAGCTTATATGACCAACCTTCCATATGTTTTTATTTTCTGCACAAATTCTCAAATGTGATATACATGTAGAAATAAACAGTAAACTTATCTTTATAGCTTATATAAATATATGAACAACCTTCCATATGTTTTTATTTTCCTGCACGAGTTCTCGAATGCCTGAAGCGACGTAGTACACGTTCCTCTTACGACCCTGCTCACATCTCAGCATCAGTCGATCCAGTGGAAAATCTGACTTAAAACCAAAGAACTTCCTGCACACAACAAACGTTAAATTAAACATAGAGTAAATTAAAGCACATAACAGATCGGAAGCAGTTCACATTCGCATGTCCAGAAGATAATAGTTATACAACCATTACAATGAAATATTATACAACCATTTCATTTTTATATTTTTATCCCATTTTATACAAGCATTTTATTTCCAGTCACAATGTTTGCATTAAATGAGCCCAAAGTTAATTATACTTTAGTAACTAAGAAAAGTACATAACACTCGATTTATCTGTACGTTCGGTTCAATTATATTATAATTTCCAAATATTTACAATGATTCACTTAAACTGAAGGTTATAAGAAGTAAGAACAGCAAATAGGCCTATATAAAGTAATATCTTTTGTTTACAGAAGATGACGCAAATAGCAAAACTAACAAGCACTGAATCCACTATTAGGCAATAAGTACTGCTTAGTAGATGAAAAAGCTTACCGCTTGAAAAAAAAACAGCTAATAAAAGCCATAAGTACAATGTTATTAATAATTCCCCATTATCATTGACCTTTCAGTTTTTTTCTGAAAGTTCATTACAGAACAATATCAATATCCTCATCATCATCTTCCCTTGAATCCCAGTTTAACTGGGATCGGGATACGAATAGACTGTCGCAAATCCACTGTCCAACATCATATCATCATAAAATCAGTCAATCCCCTATTTGAGACTTCTCCAATCGTTTAAATTTTTGTAGCAATTTCTGGAGCCTAGGCGCTCACTGACCAAATGCCCTTTATGACGTTGGTGTGGATCTTAGTGCTTTAGTCGCCTTCTAAGACACGTGCAGTCACCGGTTGGTCAATTCTTCAAACAACCCGGGCACAACACGGGAAACAATATCAATATCCTGCCCGATAAAATTAACATAAAATGCTAATTAATCAGCAGACCTGACAGACGGCCACAATTCAGGCTCCGCGTCTTCACCGATGAAGAAGAATGGGTCCTCCCGGTAACCCATGTATCGTAGCATCTTCTTGTTTGCTCTTGGTCTGCTCATACAATAAACAGCTAATTTATACTTGGGTATAAATTTTAAAGCTAATTTACAGTTTAGTAACTATTTTAAAGTTAATTTATAGTTGAGTAGCTATTATAAAGCTAATTTATAGTTGAGTAGCAATTTTAAGGCTCAATTTATAAAACTAACCTTCACAGCTGAAATGCTACCAGTAGTTTTCATAAACTTGAATAAATAGCTAAAGCCAAGTTTAACGTCAGTGTCCTGCTCGATAGAAGGACAGCACTGGATTTGAACTCTAAACCTACGGATTGCTGTCAAACAACTTGCCAACAAGACACTGACTCAGCTCAAAACTAATAAAAATTAAAATAAATTAAATACCACCAGATCCATATTTAAAAATTTAAAGCTTCAATTTAAAGGACTGAATTTCTGGCAGATATTTTACCAACTGGTCACTAGCAAAATACTGAATACCGGTCAAGTCAAATATTCTGTAAAATGGGAACAAGTAGAATGAAGTGAACAACTATTAAAAATGATGGTTAACTGAAGCACCACAGACAGATGTGATGTAATTCTTCAATACAGATTCATAGCAAAAATTAAGAAAATGAAAACTAACACATTGAGCTGCATCTAATGGAAAAATACTCTAACTCTAGGATTTGATATATTTTAAGAAAAAGTACGATTTAATAAAAGTTGAAAAGTCAACAATGCTAACATTTACTACATTATATTTAACAAGTATTACTGCTATTCGCACAGTATCTACTTCATAGTGAAAAATTAAAAACATAATAGGAGAACTGCTAGCTCCGTCAAAAATTGAATTTTTACTTATTTTAAAGCACAATATTTACTTAAAATCTACAATATTATGCAGTAATAATACTTACTTCACAGAAACTTCTTCCTCTTCTTCCAATTTTCTCTTTGAACCAATTTGCGGTGTAGTACCTTTATTCAATTAATACTAAGGCAATAAATAAATAGGAAGAAATATTAAACATTTACCAGCTAACCAGATTTGAGGAACTCTGCCAAAATTAACATTATTTCAAAACATAGCTTTCGCCATATAGGGTATTAGTAAAAGCATGATAATAATGCATTAGTTAATGACTACAATATCACAACTAATGCAACATATGTCCACCAAATGGATGTCAAAGACAAACATCACCTATAATATGATGCAGTAATTTAACTTCATTAGGTACAAAAGAACATTCGTGCACAAAGTTCACGTCATTACATCACCTATAGTACATGTATACTTGCATATATAACAATATATTTAATGATTCTACTTGATGCCATGGACAAGCCACAACAACATGAACATAATTTAAATTCGAAGTAATTTCACTGACATAGATTTTGAGTGAGGAAACTTTTGTAAGCCAACTTAGGCTGAAAGTTGAAGCCATCAATTCGACAACTCCTATTTCTTTAACTTTTTAAGACTTTTGCATTGTGCCAGATATCATAGTAATCACCGAATAAGTTATTATAACTTAAACAAGCTATCTTTATCAGTTATAACTTATAATAATCCACAGTCTTATAACGGTAAAATCTACAAACCAGCAATTTCATCAGTAGCTGTCGCCGATTCAACAGTGTTATCAGACTCACCAGCAGCAGCACTGTTACCATCGTCCATCACAACAGTTTCCTGCACACTGGGAGAGCTTTCGCTCTCAGGAAGCTCAGCCGCAGGAGTTCGTTCAATGACGGCCACGAAGAAGCCGCCGGTGTTTTGTTTGTGCGGCAGAATCCTCAGACTATCAACAGAGAGAGTTTAGTAAAACTTCACACCGTGTTATGTAAAGTAGAGTAGAGCAAATAATACGTTTATTTTTCAGCAAAGACACGAAATGCATGATCGACATATGACGATTTTCAACAGCAATTCCTACATTTATAGCGAGAAAACTGGTCGTCAGTGAAGATACACAGTATCTTATCTAGCTGACTACCGTGATAATTATGCTACTTACAGTTCTAATTATGTTATTTTCACCAAGTGCTCGATGTTGTCATTGATGACTGTAGCACTCTAATTGTTATTATTATTATTACCATGTTAATGAATCTTTCATAATACCAGGGATAGGGTGCTGAAGCTATAAGTGTATTCTCTCTCTCTCTTAGTGCACTGCCTACTGGCAGGTCCATGGTATATAACGCCTCCACTCTTCTCTGTCTTCTGCCTTCCTCTTCATTTCCACATATGAGTGGGTCTTTAAATCATCTAACATACCTAATCTCGGCCTACCCCTGCCTCTTTTTCCTTCCATTCTACCTTCTATGACCTCTTTTAATAGACCTTCCCCCCTTAGAATGTGTCCTATCCAACTCTTCTTATTTCTTAATACATTTATCAACTGTCTATCTGTGCCAACTCTCTCTAGAACTTCCTCATTTGTAGCCTTTTGAGTCCAACTAATCCTCTATAAATGTATAACATTAACTAATCATCAATAAGAATATACACTTATAACTATAAGTGTATTATATTAGTTTATTATCAGAAATCTTACATACTGCAGAAATTACACATTAATATACAGATCAAAACAGCTCGAGACAATTAAAAGCTAATATTATATTAAAGTGCAGAAAAGTTAAGCTAATATCTTTCAGTTATCCTCGTAGAGGATATTAATAATGACGATAAAATATCAAACAAACGTAAAAAATTGTTTGGAATATTATATAATGAATTTAAATTATAAAAATACACCTTATGGAATAATGACTAACCACGTTGAAATTCATCACATTTTAATCCCACAAGTAGACAACGGTAGGCAGTTTTGTCCACTATCCACATTTACGTAAATCATGACCTAAATCATGACCTAAATCATGACCTAAATCATTTACCTAAATCTTAACTTCAATTCTGAATCCGTCATTTAAATTTAACCTGACTATGTTCAAACTACGCTACTTTGACATTCTATGATAACACTGTACTCACCATCTTTCTAGTCCGAGGGACACTGCCACATCCTGTGCAGGAGGGAACGCAGACTGGGGAATCTGAGTTCTTAAACGTTCAGGAACATCTTCATAGTTCTCGTAAAACTGGCCTTCCTTAGACATAACCTGGAATAAATTATAGTTTAAAAGCCAGCCTTGCTCAACATTACATAGACCGTATCAACTCTGCCGTTAAATATGACATATATAGGACGTTAAATGACGGCTGAACAGACCAACGTTGGTAGCATGGTGACCGACAAGCAGAAGGGCTATGATTAAAATTTCAGCCAGACCTCGGCCTCTGACTCTTTTGAGAAACACACACACATATTACATTTAGATTCGACATAATTTTAATGGAAATTTTTAAATGATATACACAGATGCTAAATTTAGATCATACTAATAATAGTAGTAATATTAATAGCAATAACCACAATAATTTTCATTATTTTTATCTGACAGAAATGAACATGAACCAACTTTTTAAACGAAATCTTCAGAAGTATATCAGATCTGCATTTAACTTGATCAAGTGTTGCCTCAACAACAAGAACAACCACCACGCACTAGCAAACCAATTCTCCAAGAGACGACTGAATCCAGACCTTCATCGAGTGCTAAAGATTAGATTCTCTGATTGATTCGATCAGGATTCAAACTCGATACTTTCGGCGCAAAACTAGATCAATCGATTGTTATTTAACTTACATTAAATGATCTCCTGCAATGAGATCTCTTAACGTTTTAGTTCTACTATGCCCCCTGCGAACTAGCTGCATCAGGATTACAAATTAAACATATAATCTAGGCTGAAAAGAGCTAAAAGATCTTAATGTACCTTCCAGTGCCGCATTCCGTTATCACGCTCTAAGCCTGGAAGTTTGTCTTTCACGTCAACCAGTCTGTACTTTCCTGTATCAGGCACAGAAGCAGAATTGTAGATATGTCACAGAGAGAGAAGTAAACTGGATTAAATTAAAATATCAGTAATTATGATTAATAGCAACCACATGTAATATCTCGCAAAGAAAATATGCAGAACACTAGGACATCAAAAATAATGAAATCAACTCCTTCAGATAAACTGACATTTAAACCGAGTTGACTTCTTTCAATTTCTATTATCAAAATGGTGACTGATCGGAAAAATGATATATACAATACATACATACATAAACACATAATATATAATATATATAACACATATATACACGTATATGAACTAGTAAAAACAAGTCCTACTAAACTCTAAAAATAATTATCATCATCATCTTCCCTTGAATTACAGTTTAACCAGAGTCGGGACACGAATAGACTATCTCAAATCCTCTCTGTCCTACACCATATCAATCCCCTATTTGAGACTTTTCCATTTGTTAAAATTTTTGTAGCAATTACTTGAGCCTAGGCGCTCACCAACCGAATGCTCTTTCTGACGTTGGTATGGATCTTAGTGCTTTAGTCGCCTTCTACGACACGTGCAGTCACCGGTTGGTCAATTCTTCACACAACACGGACACAACACGAGGAAACTCTAAAAATATTAAGCATAATAAAACAAGCATCAAGTCCTGTCCAACCTTTCATGGCAGTTAGAACAGTGACGAGCACGGCCTCGTTCTCCACGGGGTTGAATGAACAGGTGGAGTAGACGAGACGACCGGTGTCTGAGAGAAGGTTGAGACCTCTACAGAGAATTCTTGTCTGCAGGCTGTTGCAACAATAAGAGTGGTGTTAAGCAATTTATGCAAATAATCATCATCTTCCCTTGAATCCCAGTTTAAAGAAGTGAAGTACACATGCATTATAGTGAAATGATCAACTATGTTGATATCTATCAATTTTAATACCATATGTTTAAACCGTTAGGCAATTTTGCCCATTCTCCGTATAAACAGTCCAATGAATGTCCGAGATTTTACTCTCAGATCAGCGCGGCTGGGATTCGAACCCACGAGGGTTCAATTCACATCAAGGTCTGTCATTTAAAACTTCATGACATTACCACTACGCTATTGAGACATTCTAAACTAGAGTCGGGATAAGAACGACTGTCTCAAATCCTCTCTGTCCTACATCATATCATCAGTCAATCTCCTATGTAATTATCCCCTATCCCATATGCAATTTATGTTAATGAAAATATATAAATCACAAATCATAGGAATAAGGATAATTACCCGGTAGGATGACATACGTTTAAGTAATTAATTTTTAACAAAAAATGGCACCACGTTACTTAAAACAATCAAAGGAAAATAAAGGTAAATATAGCATATCAGTAATAAAATCTGATTGGTATCACGGTACAAGATAAAAAGAATGTTACGGATTCAGAAGCTGCATCATCTCTGAGAGCTTAATGCCTACAGTGACACAGAAGTTAACATTGCAGAGATGGGCAACTTAGCAGAAAAAAATGTTCTCAAAAAATTTCAGATATTTCCGTAACACTGTGATTTCGGATAATACCACAGTAATCTGCAGCGTTATCTGCATAACCAATAACAACATTACAATGAAACAAAGAAGCACAAAATTTTAAAAAATTATAAATGTACGCTAAATGAATGTTATACAGAAAACTTGTATATATAGGTCTGAAACTCAACACTTTTGTTATAGCCAAATTTTAAGACCCACCTATCACCAAATGTACCAGGTTACACTCACAAAGATCTCTGCTACAACTGATTGATCATAGACTTTCAAATATTTTAAAATCTAGATCCCATGTAAAGCTTTTAAAAAAAGAATTTATCACTATCTACTAATGAAAAAGTAATTTAGATTAAAATGAAAATAAAACATTTTAAAATCAGTAACTCTTGTACCAAAGAGATTTCAATATAATCTACAAAATTGGACTAAGTAAAGTAAAAGAAGAACTATCGAAGTATAAAGATTAACCCGTGAAGTCCATGTCCAACGTTAGGATTCCACTTGTGCCAAGCGTCGACGTTCTTCCTCAGGGTTCCGTCACCACTACGAACAATAACATCGCACCAATTGTAGCATCACACCAAATCTTTACCCAGCCGATAAGTACAAATGAGCTAAATCACACTGTAGTGAGTCGCTTAGCACGACTAAAGACAACAACAGCCAGTCTAGCAGCCATTGATTACTATTGTCAATGATGAATGTATATAATAATGTCAAACGCGGTCAACGTTTCATAGTCAGCTTTCACAGTAACAAACGTTTTTAATCCATGAACATTGTACAAGCATATGTCTAATATGCTTAGAAATATATACCATTATTATATATTTAAAGAGTTTATCCAATTTTTTTAATCAGAGATTATAATTATCCACTAAAGCAAATAACAAATAAAAATGTAAAACTGTTATTTTTATCAATGCTGCTAGAACAACATTGAAGACTAACAAAATTTAACGTCTGCTTCCTCATCAAAATTTGATCAATGTGGCCTCTACACTCAACTAAATGCAAATCTATTTACAGCAAAAATTAATAATAAAATATACATATATATAATGTAATAGAAACAAAAGCAAGCAAAGAAAAAACCGAGAACTAACCTGCAAGGAACATCGCACAGTATCCTATCAAACTTCAATATCCCTCTGTTACTCTCATCACTCCCCTATCAAAATTACATATAATAATTTTATTATCACATTAAATTAAATTCTGTTAAACTATAAAAACAAATGTCACTCCATGTTTACTATTATATTCCATATTAAAATTGTTTAACAATATAGATAGATACACAATTTTATAATGATTTTAAACCACACATGACATATTATAAACAAATTATCAATTAATTATTATAATTAACTATCAGATACAAAACTAATGAGAGTAACATCTTATACTACATTTGTATAAGTACGAATGTACTATGAAATCTTAGATGAATGAATTGTATTGCTCAACAAGGTAACACCTAATACCTTTTTACAAGACTCTACCCTATACTTTTATATCAGCACATGATTTTTAAGAACAATAATCCCAGTTATTATCTATGCACATTATGACAGCTCTAGATAAATAATAATTTGAATGATTTCTTCAGTTTGGAGTTAAGTTCAAATGACTTACTTTGAGATAGAGATTTGGTAGATTAGACGCATCCATGTTAGTAACAATATATTGAGGACTGGCCAATCGGCTAATCTGATGAACCATTAGATAGCACCTCTTGTTGTCGCTGTCATTAGCTATCACGTAGCCCTCTGTAGCAAACAGATAAAATGAATTAGCATACAGGATTCTTCATGGCTTCCAGTGATTCAAAGGATCAAGTATAAAATTACTCTGCTAACTTTCAAAACACTTATCTTTGGTAACCGTTCTTACCTTTCCTATCTCTAAGCCTATAGCGACCTTCTCATGATCATAAGCTTCGTTCTTCTGATGCCAACCTGCTCAAAACTCCAATACCCTGCCCATTACGTAGGTGATCATTTTATTTTCAGCTTCTCAGCTCTGCCTCCTGATCTTTGCTCAGGTTCTACTATTTCCACTTTCTCTTGTAGGCTGAAAACACATCTCTTCCCACCACAGATCTATATTGCCTTGCCTGAACGATTTATGATCACCGGATCGGCACAGTTTAGGAACTCTTTTCTTTTTTTCAGAATATGTTATTTCAGGTTATTGGGTGCATCGATTTGTAGTGATATGTGATGGAGGGACGTCCCTGACATCACTCTTGTATGAAGAAGCGGAGGTTTAAACCTTTATTATTTATTTTTAAGAAACATCTGATATCATCTCTAGTTATCCCTGTCGTTAGCTATCACACGAAACAGATAATTAGCATATAACATAGAGTAGTAATCTTATCTGAAGAATCATAAGCTAACTTCTCCAGTTATCGCTCACTAATTACATTGTCTAATTATCATATAGTTATCATGATGCTGACATAAATACAAATAAATATCATAAAATATTACATAATAAACTCCAGTGTATCGAATGTCAAGGCTGTCACGACAGTAGTACCAGCCTGGCTTTGAACTGCACACTTCTTAAAGCAGTGAAAAGTCTCATTGGGCTACGTCAAAGAAGTCTTCTATAACTCAGTTTTCTATATTAACTACTCTTATGAGGTCTAGCATCACACTGTAAGAAATCTAATCATTCTCTCCAGCAGGGTGCTCGGTAGATCTTGAATACTCTAACATCAACACTTCGGAAGTCTTCTTTTGAATCAAATCGACCTTTGCTTTTCTATGAACAGTCCCATAGGCAGTTAAAAACCTACCTCTTTATCTCCTTTCTTTCCAGTGTCCAAGAGTTGCAACCCATATCTAAAACTCCTTTTCTTTGATTTCTTCTTAGGACAGGTTTTTTAGACTTTGGATAGTGTTTTGACCCTTTTTGCTCTTTAGCCCCGAGCTTGATTCAATAATGTTCAGTTGTCATTTGCGACAGCAGCACTAATTGTTATTGTTGTTATTGTATAATATAATAACTTAAAATAATCATATAATTAATCAATCAATCAATCAATAAGTATTTAACATCCGGTTCCACGCCATAAGGCAATGTCAGGAACGTCTCTTGCGGACTCTACACAAACAGGCGCCAAAGCACCACACGATGACGACTGAGTACAAAGAGACCACCGATAACCAGTACCAGAGATAACCGATTAACATACGATAATGACAGAAATGTGAAAGTGGAATACCTGGAGTAGCGTCACCCTCACAGCCTGCATGCAGCATCTCTATCAGCTGAGCCGTCTTAGACCCTGGTGCAGCACACATATCTAACACCTACACATATATCACATAGCACTACACCCTGGTGCACATAACTAACACCAACACATAAATCACATAACACTAGACCCTGGCGAAGGACATATTTAGTATGTACACATATATCACATAGTGGTGCGGCATAACTAATACCTACATTTATTACTGTATGTGTTAGATATGGAAGTGTTACACTTTATTATTCTTAAAGTTATTGATACCTATTTGTAAAGTAAATTTGGTTAACATTATTGCAATATGACTAAAGTATAACAGTAAAAAATTATCAAAATTGTAATATTAAGTGACATTAATTTGCAATAATAAAAACACTTGAAACATTGATCTTTTCTCCAATCCAGCTTGCTATCACCACTACACTAAACCTATAGTTGTCAAATAGCAACTGAAATAAAAATCAGTATATATAATAAACGCATATTTCAGATATATGTATTTGATTCCCTGCAGTATCTGTGTGTCCCATTATTCATGTATTTTTTTAATGTACTTGTTTATTATCTTAATTTAATGCTACCACACACGTAAAATATATCTTGTGATGTTATTGGACATACGACAATCATACAATGTACCTTGTGATGTGATTGGACATCGAGCAGGAGGGGCGGGATCATGCTGACAGCTTCCTGTCGACTGATGTTACCCTGATGAAAATATAGAAATCAATATGTAAATAAAGCTGGTAAAGCTAATGGTAATGACAGTTTCCTCACTCGAAGCGATGTCAGTGAAGGGCGAGCCCAGGATTTGAACCCCGCATATGCTGATCCGCGGTTGAATATATATCTTACCGACATCGCCACCGTCTCCAGCCAACAGTACAAACAAATTACAAACAACATTACATTACAAAGTAGCACCAACATTACTAAACCACATCAGTCAATCTTCCATTTCATGTGCAAAGCCCCCAAAACAGCTCTCACCCCTTCCATCTTTCTCTCAAAACCGTAAAAAATTCTGCAGAATGAAAACTCAGAATGTACTAACTGCTTCCTTCAGGCCAAACTCTATAAAGTCTCCAGAGCGGACTCCATCTCTCTCCTTCAGCCCCCCACCCTCAAGAACACTTTCAAAATACATAGAAAAGATACAGAAAAAAACTCAATACGTTATGTACATATATTTAAAATATACAATGCATAATCACTGCTTCTTCCCCTCCCAAAACCTCTGGAGCGAAACCTCAGCCAATCAAAAGAAAATTTGTGGCACAAATAAACACGATTAGAAGCTAATTGGTAGATTTGGTTATAAGACCGATTGCTGCTATAACACTGCCATATAAATTTTTGTTGCTAGCAACAGTAATGGCAGTATCAATGCACGTACGCTTTCTGTTTCCTGTATGAGAAACTTGTGCAGACGTTTTAGCGAGTCATTCTTCCGAATGATCTTTCGCTCCAGGTCCAGCTGCCATGCCAGTTCATCCGGATACCTGTAAGCAAGCAAATAACCACATTAATAACAGTGTAATTTAATAATAAGTCAAATAGTAAGTCAATTTATATAAGGGCAATCTATGCAATATTAAACAGTAGAGCTAAGGCACCTCATTTATGTTATGCTACAATGTTCCAACATCTTAGATATAGTTAGTAAATTCCTAAGACTTGCTCATATTTTAAAATATTTAAAATGTAAAATATTACTATTACTATTATTTCATTTTAAATAAGTAATGGTCCTAGTGTTTAACCTTATTTGTCATAAATTAATGTATCATATTTGAACTTAAAATCTAGCCATCAAAATATCTAAAATGTTTTATCATCTTCTTTTTAGCAATAAAATAAAAGATAAAAAGAAATAAAAATGTTTTAACTTTCTTCTTAATAATAAAATAAAAGCAAATAGCAAAATAAATTATTATCATTATTAATTAATATTTTTAAAAACTATTATTAAAATGTTGTCTAAAAAGAATTGAAAAGTTTACTCAGATCCCAAGCCTAGCTAAACTAGGATTCAAGGGAAGATGATGATGACGGTTAATTAGTAAATATTACTTTTATAAAAATATTAATATTATAATACTTATTATAGTTAGATATCCCAACCCTGGTTAAACTAGGACTTAAGGCAAGATGATGATGAATGAATGATGATGACAAATAATTATAGTTAGATATTAAATAATTTAAATAATCAAAGAAATACAAACCATGAGAGACATTTAGCCGGGGGAATCTCCTTTCCATCAACTTCTATGTTTACAAGCTTCTTGAGATAGTCTCCTTTAATGATGCGCAGCATTTCTTCTGAGTGACTATCGTTACAGAAAATTAATACACATTCAAGTAAACTAGAATAAAAATCTATCAAGGAAAATAGCAATAATTATATTGAAAATGAATTTGACTTGATTTTACATGAAAACTCTGCTAAATCGAAGAAACAAATGTACGTAATAATAGGATGTAAATTAGAATTGAAATCGATCAACAAAATTAAATTGGCATTAATATACATGTATATGTTGCATCGATAGCTAAAGTTAAGCAGAAATGTGAGGGCAACTTCACACACTGATAATTAATTAATTTAACAATCATTAAATTTAAAATTACTTTTGCAATAGAGAATAATCTATGTTTTAAGGCTAAATATAATAAAGTAACAATATTACGAAATATAAGCAAAAAAATAGTTGATATATATAAGCACTATAACTGATGAAAACTTAAATTTCTTACAAATTTTACAAATATATATATGTACTTTATTTTTGCGTTTTGTGCAATCCACTAAGAAATGTTGGCGTCATACAGACCCAGTGCAACTAAATCTTACACAATAACAAAAACAATGACGGACTTAAACCTTTATTATTCTTTTTAAACAATGACTAAATTTATTTCAACACACCTTGTAAAACCAGTAACACGAAAGGTACAGGGTAGAGGAGACTTCAGTGTCTCAATAAACTTCTCAAATTCCTCTTCTGGCACAACGCCCTGACCCTGTCAATTGAATTATAAAAGCAACATTCACTTTAACATTTCAGTAAGTCTCCATTCACATGTGAAATCTGAGATATAAATAGTAAGGAATATGAACTTAAGCAGAAACAGTCCGCTTGATTAATTTCAATTCACTAGAAAGAATGCAGTCTACCAGGATTTGCTCTTTGCAAAATTTATCACGATTTCTTCCATTCCAAGGCCGAATCATACAAGCTATCAGCTATTAATTTTATTCTGTATTGCAAGAATAGTTTGCGATAATCTTAGAGGGCAACTCTCTAATATATTCGCTAATCTGTATACCTATAATACCCAATATCATAAACGGAAAGATATTCTCGCCGATAGCAATCTCTACCATTTGACTTTATCCGCAAGATAACTACCAATCTGCTTTTTGCATACTATGAAACTTCTCTATTCTCACCTTTATCTTGAGTCTGTAATGTCACATTTCCAAGAATTCTAACCATTTAAGCGGATTTCGCGCTCTCCTATTGGCTGGAGCCACCTGCGACGGTTGATTATCAGCCCCTGGCGACGACTCTTGTTTTAATCTACCGGTGAGAATAACCGCCCGATCTCGAAACAATAACTATCCTGTCACATGTAGCTGAGATCAGCTCAGATACCGACCGACATCTCGTTCATAAGATGCAAAGCAACTTACGGCGACGATATCGTTCTGATCTTCGCTTTATAAGATCGGCGGTAAGAGTTTATCAGCTACTAATAAAATTACTAGTACTTATTTCCTGTGGTGGTCAGCTAGATAGAGGAATCTTGTGCCCTCTTTGGTGGCCACAGGATTTAATGAATTAAATATTGGGTTTTGATTTAAATGACTGATGAGATTTAAGTGTTAGATGCATTTATATTCATTAATAATTTTATGATGTTTGCATGGTGTTTCTATATGATGCGACGCTACTTTTGTTTATTTTTAATTTTGGTTCTAATAAACTCATATCTCTCAAATTTCAGTGAAACGAAGTATGAAAATCAGTAAGACAGTTCCCAGAAGAACATCCCTTTCATTAGTACTTCATCCATAGAAGAATTTGTCAAAATTTAATTCTTTCACAGTTCGTTGGTTCATTGGCCAGCTCTGGTTCCAGAAGCTAGATGTTGTTATAAATGACAGTACTTAGCAATTAAAATTAATGTTGCAGAAGCTGCCACTCGAAATTTCAGTCGCATTTTATTTCCCATTTCATTTAAATTGAAGATAACACTGAAATTCAAACTAAAAGCATGAAGCCATATAGATCAATTTTAAAATTCCATACAAACAGTTTAAACTGCCTTACAAATTGGTTAAATACATAAGCAAATTTTAAGACATAAATATAATTAATGTTAAATGTGGACATAAGGTCCAAAAAGTTAACCAATACTCTATATCTCAAAGAACTTGTTTAGCATTCACCTTGTAGTATTGTTCGAAAACCTTGCTCTCTTTGGGTGCAAGGAAGTAGTTCCTATGGTAACCATCACCACCCTTCCCCTGGTCATTGTCTGGCCGACCTCTTCTATCACCACGAAACTTCAAAGTAATATATGTAATAATTACAAATATTACATAATTGTATCTGCAGTTTATAACTATTCTCATAATAAGAATAGTTAGAAATTACAAGATGAAAGAAACTACTTAATAGTAATAATATCAAATAATTTAGTAGCAGTAGTTGTGGAGGATTTAAACTTAACATACATCTCTTTTCTAAACTAGCTATGTTTTATCAGATAATATGTACAAGTAATGAAATAAGTTCGCTCTATATGACAAATGAAAGAAAAAATATTCATATACATATATGGGTATATTTATATATGGTTATTTGTTGGTTGCAGAGTACCATGTAGAAAAAAATACAAGACAAAATCTTTCATAATACAAGAAAAATGCTATATTCCTTTCATTACGTATTACATATTTTGAATTGACTGATAATTTAAAGTTAAAAGAATTGCTATCCTTAAAAAGAACATTTGTTAAAATCTCATAATCTGCAAAAATTTGACGAAACTACAACATATGCAACATATGGTTATTCTTAAATCGGTGTCGGCTGCAAATGATGCACCCATCAAAAGGCAATGATTACTAATGACCATGAAGAGGAAAAGCTGGTAAAGCTAAGGTTAACGTCAGTTTCCTCACTCGAAAGCGATATCAGTGACGGGCGAGCTCAGGAGGAAGGAGGAAATGCGTCTTAAGCAAATATGTGCTTCCTGACCCAGTGTGCGGTTATCATTTATGACATCTACTAAGCACTGTTTAAAAAAAACTATCAGTAAATTACTGCATTGTAACCTAACAAGTTATAACTAATAGAAACTACTATATAAAATTAATTAATAATAGCCATTAAACAAGTACTAAATATGAAATAATTACGAAGAGATCAAGTACACAAAAATAATAAAGAAAATCTTGTACAAATAACAATTATTTATATCCATGTACATTTCAATATTATAAAATTAATTAAAATTTCCACTAGACATAGTAGAACTGTAAAGACCAGAGTACTTACTCCTCTTCTTCTTTGATTCTTTCTACCCATATTGCTCCTGTTTCACAATCCTAATCTTGACTAAATGCAACTTCAAAGTTTTGGTAAAAAAATATAGATCTATCTAAAAAAAATACTGACAATTCAACACTTATAGCTTAACATTTCAAATGTATACTTGCACATGTCATATCAGGTGGCTACTCAAAACTGTGGATGACTAAAGGAACCCACCTAGGATAGATGTTTCCCCCAAGCTATCTAGGCACCATCAAAATGTAGGTAAGGCATAACCATTTGTGACTAGATTAATTCCTTGATAGCTGATGCGATCATTAAGCAGAGTGTGAGCATACCAAGAAAGAGAAACAGAGAAAAAGAGAGAGAGAGAGAGAACGAGGGGAAGAAGATTCCTTCTATATGAATTATTTTATCAGGTCAATCTCTCGCGCTGAGTATGCCTGCGCTGTTTGTGGTCGCTCCTCACATGTCCATAAAATTGACAGTGCTCTTAATGCTGCATGTCGTCATATTATAGGTTGCCCGAAACCAACAAGTAAGGACAGTCTGTACGTGCTCTCTGGCACAGCACCACCAGCCATCAGGCGTAATGTCGCTAGCCAAGCTGAACAGAGTAGACAAGAACAGGATCAACAACATCCATTACATGGTGAAAATACTCGGAGATCGCGACTCAAATTTAAGGCACAGCTTCTTAAATTCAGACTAACTCATTCATTTAAGCAATCTCGCCTCCACATGTGGAGAGAACATCTCCAATCAGTTCTAGAAGATAAAATATGTGTAGAAGCATCAGAAAGTCTTCCGGATGGTTGTGATGAGGATCGATGAACGTGGCTATGCTTAAATAGATTTAGAACAGGTGTCGGTTGGACAAATGTTGCAATGAGCCGATGGGCTTATTATAATGGTTCTACATGTGAATGAGGCCTGGAGGAGGAGGACATTGACCATTTGATGAACTGCAACTTGACCGGTGATGGTGTCACGCGTGAGGATCTCGGAGAGTTAAATGATCGGGCGAGAGATTGTGTCAGACACTGAATTAATGCTGTATGAGGACACGAGAAGAAGTTCAAACTATAATCAATTGCAATTAATTCAACATATTACCATCATGTTTATAGTCAGAAAATATATGATTAATTAGCCACTATAAGTATAACTAGAGCATCGGACTGCCTATGCCTTTGTAAAGTCATCAAGTATGCAATCAAAAATGTATATATTTAAGAAAATAATAGGCTTAACACACAATAGGCTTAAATCTTGTTTTGGCATTTCTGATTCTGCCTTTTCCCTTCTTACATCATATCTCTCATGTCGCACACAATCAGTTGTTATTGGTCAAAATCGCTCTTCTGAACTACCCCTCCTACGCGGTGTTCCTCAAGGTTCAGTGTTAGGTCCATTGCTCTTCTCTTTATATATCACTCCTCTTAGCTACTTGCTTGCTCAGTCTTCCATAAATTTTCATTTCTATGCAGACGACACTCAACTGTATATTTCCTTTTCTAATCATGATTCCGATCAGAAACTGGCCCATCTCTCATCCATTCTAGACAAGGTTTATTACTGGTTTTGTGCTAACCGTCTTGCTGTTAATCCCTCCAAAACTGAATACCTTTTAATTGGCACTCCTTTGCAAAGAAATAAAATTATTAATAATTCTGTTAATTTTCAGAATCTTGCTCTTTCACCTTCTCGATCTGCCAAAAACCTTGGAGTCATATTTGATGAAAACCTTGACTTTAAATCCCATATCTCTTCTGTCTGTCGCGCTTCTTTCTTTCAGATTCATCAGATTAGGCAAATACGTTCATCCCTTACTAGAAATTCAGCCACTATCCTTGTAATTCTATAGTTCATTCAAAGCTCGACTACTGTAATTCATTATTACATGGATTGCCTACTTCTTCTCTCAATCATTTGCAGCACGTCCAAAATTCTCTTGCACGTGTTGTTTGCAAGTCCTCTCGACTTCAATGTCGCTCTCTTTACTTCGCAGACTTCACTGGCTCCCTGTTAATCAACGCATAAAATATAAAATAGCTCTATTAACTTTCAAAACTCTGCGATTTGGCAAGCCTTCTTACTTATCTAAAATTCTTTTCCCTATCGTCCCTCACGTTCACTTCGTTCCACCGATGCCAATCTTCTCTCTGTTCCAAATATTTTCACATCATTGGGCAGACGTTCTTTTTCTTACGCAGCACCCACAATCTGGAACTCTTTACCTGCTAATCTTCGCTCTTGTTCTCCTCTTTCAACATTCTCCAGCAAGCTTAAGACTTTCCTTTTCCCATCGTAGACATAATCAATCTACCCTGACCATTTTTGATCACCGGACTGGCTTTCGTTTAGGACTTTGGACTGAATTTCTGGATTTTGGAATTTCCACCGTTTTTAGACCTTCTTATTTTGCTCGCCGGCTTGATTTTGTCTCAATAGTGCTCGATGTTGTCATTGATGACTGTAGCACTCTAATTGCTATTATTATTATTATTATAGGACCTTACTTCTCTTCAGCACATTTCTTTTGCAGATTGGTCTGGGTGAATTGATCTGTAGTGATGTGTGCTGTTGGGACGTCCCTGACATCATCCCTAGATGAGGAAACGGACGTTAAACCTTTATTTTTATTATTATTATTAAAAGAGGATTTTAATTAACTTGTTTATAAAATTCCAAATATCGCTCACACGTGTGTTTACAATTAGAATAACTTCTCTTCTTATTTCATTATTGAACTAAAGTTGGCTCAGTCATAGCATAATAACAATGAGAGTACTACTGTCGTCCATGACAACATCGAGCACTTTTCAGACAAATCAAAGCCGGTGAGCAATGAGTAGGGTCCAAATCGATGCAAATTCTAAATCCAGAAAATTCTACCAAAGATAGGAAGTATAGTTATGTACATGATTATGAATGTTTCAGATTTGAAAAACAGTAGTTATACACACAGTTAGACATTATTTTACTAAAATTATTTGTAGTGATAAATAATTACACAGTAATAAATATCATTATCAGTGTTGTGAAGTAACGAAGTAAAAATACTTCGTTTCCAGTAAACGCTTTTCTTGTTGACCTTTCCTATACAACCATTGCACAAGAAATGAGACCAACCTCCTTTCCACTAGTATCCTTCCTCGGACCGAACTCCCGGATTTTGGCTCGCACCGTTTTTGAACCCCACACTCTGCTCATCGGATTTAAATTTGGTACCACAGTACTCAATGTTGTCATGGACGACAGTAACACTCTAATTCTGTTGCTAAAAAGTACTCAATTATAAGCGATACTTTTACTTGTAGCGAAGTACCAACTTTTTCTGAGTACATTTTACTTGCGACGAAGTAATTTTTGTAGTACTTTAGGGCGTATAAAAGGCGAGCGATCAGTGTTCCAGTCATACTTGTTATCAGTTCACTGAGACGGTAAGAAGGGACCGCAAGGCTCTCTTACACCTCGAGGCGGTAGACAAAGGCTGAGCACGGCCAGTCCCGTCTCTGCCTGACCGTCGATCTCGTCCGAGATTGGTGACCCCCCGGTGGGTAGGAGTACCCCTGGGTGGATGGGGATACCCTCTTTGGAGGGTGGGAGTACCCCCCTTGGTGCGGTACCCAACCACCGCACGCATCTCGTTAATCTGTACATTCTCCAAATGTACAGATTTTTGTAAGTTTGCCATTTGAAATCAGTATTATACTGCATCTACTTAGACAGAAATTTGTGTTGTTTATATCATTTGTCTGCACATTCTCCAAATGTACACAAACAATTACTTTGTATCCTCAGAAGAACAATTATTTTACAATCTTCTGAAGCAGTCACATGATTCATCTGGATTACAATTTCATCTACCTAAAAATTTAAATAGCTAGTTTATATGGCGATGTTCAGTAATAAGTTTGCCATTCGAAATCTGTATTATACTGCATCTACTTAGACAGAAATTTGTGTTGTTTATATCATTCAATTAATTTACTGCCCGCAAAGCAGTTTTATCGCCTAAGAGTGCAATGTAGAAGTTTGCTATTTATTGCTCATTGACGCTAGTATCAATTCATGCTACGCTGCTAGAACAAAGTAAAACCAAATGTCTTGAATTAGGGGCTAATTGCAATGAAACTGTATCGGTAAACTTATAAAAAGTATTAAACATAGTTTGACAAACTGCTTTTAAATAACACAAAGAAAAAACATAGTGTTGACCAACATAGGTGACATTTATTGTCTTAAACATGTCTGAAATAACACTGATATTACCAGTCTAAAATAGAAAATCATTTCCAAAAAGTATGATCAGCTAATATTTCCATGAATATCAAATCAAATACCGAAATTCAAGATGATCATTTAATCTATGCATTTGTATAAGATTTTATAGACATGACAAAAAAACTTTCATTTAAACAATTAGAAAGGTCTTTAAAAAATACTATAACAAGCATTGCCACAAGAAAATCGGGAGCAAGCTAGCCGATAAATATGATGATGTTATGAGTTTCTTTTTATGTTTCAGAGTAAGCGGCAGCACAGTAACAATATTTTTATGTTTGGTATAAATTCTTCAAGTTGACTTCATTTTAGAACGTTACACCAACAAAATAGGTTCCTAATAAAACACGTTGAACTTAGCACATATAGTTCTTCACGACATCTCTATAAGTTTAAACTACATTCCAAACCCCAATGTTTAAGGAAACAGTCAAGATCCAAGGACGGGCGAATCACATGTTATACTGGTTGTTAAGCACAGTGGCCAGGTCATAAATCATTATGAAAGGATGACGACGCTAGAGAAATTCCTTGTCACCAAATAAAGTTTTATCTATTTTTATCTGCAGCACATTACATCCTCAGATCAATTAAGAGGTAAGATCTGTGATCAGATGAGAAAGCTAGAAAATGAAGCAATTAACTCTCATTTTAAATAGAATCAACTAACATAGATTATTCAAAAGATAACCGGCTTGCATTATGCAAGCATATTACAGCAGATTTAAATTCAACCATTATTAAATGAGTGACTACAACATATAAATACAGAACGTTATTTATGTAGTAGCCACATTAGAAATCTATCTGTATTACTATATAGAATGATCAGACGCTGTACGTCACATGCTTCACCACGACCACACACATCACTGGCAGTACACTCGTCTCATGGTCCCAACAGTCAGAACAACGGGTACACATACAGAGAAAGACACGAGGCGCTACAAGCAAAGCTACTGTTCCGCAGCAGCAGCCACGTCAATATCAGGGGAACTGGCTTCGATGGCGGCTTTCTCAGCCTTCTTCTTCTTCTTCTTGGCGGCGTTACGTGAAGCCGACGTTGCTAGGTGTCCCTATCAGAAAAATATATATAATACAATTTTATCAAAATATACAATGAGAAATCTGCTACGTTAAATAGATTCAAACTGAAAGGAACTTGTAAACTTATTCGTTGAAATAAAAAATTCATTTAATACAGACTTGCAATAATATTTTTCCAAATAAAATTTAAAAATAGTATTTACATAGTAAATTAGATATACTCTTAAATTATAAAAACTTCTTAAAACGAATGTAGAAACTTGCATCTTCGCACACTGTCTCTACCATCACAATCACGTTGATAGTAAAGCATAAGTTGATTGTAAAGCATAAAGTTGATAGTAAAACTTAAAAATGAGCATTTTGGTAATTTTCATAAAGTAAATACTTGATGTCTGGTTTGAGAAATCAGAAAAAATTAACGATTTGATCACTTGTAGTTTATCAACTTCTGTAATTGATACAGTTGGACAGACCTTGAGAACTTCATCCACAATCTGATGCTCTGACTGATAAAGTGACTCGTCAAAAGTGAGGCCGGTAATCTTCATGGGTCCATTCGGCATCAGCAGCAGCGTGAACTTGAACTGAGCCACCAGCTCTCCTGCAATCAATCCACAAACATCTCTTTAGTGTGTCATGATAATAATAACAACAATTAGAGTGCTACAGTCATCAATGATAACATTGAGCACTATTGAGACAAAATCAAGCCAGTGAGCAAAAAGAAGGTTAAAAAATGGTGCAAATTCCAAAATCAAGAAAAATAAACATACCAATAAACGTGAGTTTTGTTTTCAACTTCAGTTATTTGCACAGATATCCACAGCATAGCAGTTATATATGCATCAATTGATGCTTTCGACTATTAAAAGAGCAAAGGGCCTTGCTAAAGGCAGCAACTGGATAAAACTTTCAGAGAGAACAAGGTACAAAGCAATGGGACTTGCTCTAACCATTGCTTGATAAACAAGCAATCATTCTATTTTATTCACAAGATGAAATGAAAAATAAAACAAGATATGTTTCCCGTACTCAACCAAAAGTATTTAATTGAGAAGCAATTCCTCTGCTTTTAACCAATGTTGCAATATTTAACCACCAGGTATTATAGAGAGATAGAGAGAGAGAGGACAAACCTTCTCTCTCATAGAGAACGTTGTATGGCTCCACTAGATCATGCTTCACACACTCGACCACTCCCATCTTCGCTTTCTTCTCGTCCTCAAATGCTCTGCAAAATCAGTTAATAAAAAATCAACTGCACCATTCAGTATATTATGTCATTATATATTGTGTCAGTATATATCGTGTCAGTATATATTGTGTCAGTATATATTGTGTCAGTATATATCGTGTCAGTATATATTGTGTCAGTAGTACATGTACATCAATCGTTTCTTATTCTACATTGAATACACCGTTCGTAAGAATTTGCAGCACAGTATGAGTTTCTGCAAGAAAGGACAATATACTAGCACATTCCATCTGACAGTAACTAAAATAATGAGATGACCGGACAACCTAATAAATCCTAGCAGGAGAGAACAATGACAGCCAAACAACTGACAGCCAACTAAATGAATCCACGAGTAAACACGGCCATGTTTAACTGTTTGCATTCAATCTTACAACAGTACCTAAATCTCGAACATTCTATTATAAGTATTCTATTTCAAGTTCTAAAGTAGGTCACTTGAATGATACGATGCTGACTGCAGGTTTGATATAGATAACAAGTGAAGAGTTTACAAGCCTTAAAACTAACTCGTATATATGACGGCCTCATTGTTCTCGTTTAGCTTGCTGTCAGAGCTAGAAGAGGTCTGCTTCACACAGGGCTCATTTTAAAGACACAAGCTTGCCACTTCTGCGCCAAGTTCTAAAGGCTCATGAAATCTGTTTGCGAGCCGATCGTGTTAGCCAATAGAAAGTTTTCAAAACTAGGACGTCTAGAAATTCTAATTTTACCAAATTAACTTGTCGAAAATGGTTCATAAAACGCAAAGTGGCTTTGAGCTATCAAGTCTACAAAACCAAGATTCTAACTATTAATTGGCAACTATTATTATCTCTGACACAGAAAATGAGTTGCAACATTTGCACAGTGAAACAATGCCACACGAATTTCAATAGGACGTATCTAAATAATGATGTTAAATCAAAATGTAAGGAAACAATCAATCGTGCAATAGCAATGTCGTTTACTAAAAAGCCGTCCAGTTGTACAACCAGACAATAAATTCACAGATCTATCATTACATGGCAACTGTTAGGCAGGCGGCCAACAACAGCAGTAGAAACCTGTGAATGCTTACCGAAGAGAGAACGGCATATATCCAAACTTCTTATCAACCTCGCTGTAGAATTCTGTAAAATATTATAATGAAATGCTCTCGTATTAATGAAGCAGTGAAATTGATAAGCTTATATAAATGATTTCACCATTTTAAACAACATTCATAAGAATCATACAATGAAGAACTACATCACATTAGCCAATTCATTAAATATTTAATATCAGAATATATAGATTTTTTGTAAAATCTATTAACTTAAACTTATTCCATATCATAATAGCACTGCAAGTTAACGCCAATTTTAGTACTGTACAGCTACTTTTGCTTAAATGTTGCAAATAAAATTCAATCATATTAACTATTAATTAGGAAAACACACACATAAACTAATAAACTGAAAGTCTACCATTCAAGCAGGCGTTTTAACCATTCTCTATGACACGACGCAGATATGTAGGCCTATTATTTTATTTATCAGACCACTGACACAAACAGCAGTTGATGGGAGTTTTATATCCTTTGATTGATTGGCTAATCAATGTACACAGATTAAACGACTACATTTACGTACTGGCTTTCGTTTAGGACCCTACTTCTCCTCAGCACATTTCTTTTGCAGATTGGTCTGGAATTGATCTGTAGTGATGTGTGCTGTTGGAGACGTTCCTGACATCATCTCTGGATGAGGAAATGGACGTTAAACCTTTATTATTATTATTTAACTATCAAAGTGCGTACGTCGTGAAGCCTTCATCTTGAGATTGTAGACGACGTCCTTGCGCTTGTACACAGTCGTCCTCGTGTCCATCTCACGACCCTGCAGAGCAACAACAACAACATAGTTACAGCAAAAGCAAATACTGAAATATATATAAACACTACAGGTCAAACAACAGGTCAAGAGAAATTAATTTATACAGACTGTATATCTTAGGCTGTCCCTGTAGATTACACTAGCACAACAACCTTTAAGTTTATCACAACTCATCTTTAGGATGGCTTAACTTAATCAAACAGAGTATTGGTTGCTAATTAAACTCCAACCATATAATGTTTTCTAACAGAGTAAAGTTTTTATTAAAAAATTAAAAATAAAAATTTACAAATAACTTCAAGCTTAAAGCAACATACAGTCAAATTATATATACATATAATTATGAGACTACATAAGTGTTAAGAAAAAACTTGGCATTAAATTGTCTGTTACAATAGGGACTCTGAATTGAGTTTTCCCCACCTTTCCCTCTCCAGTGCTGATGAGTACATCCACCCCAAACACTTCATGTACATTAAACTCACACTTCTCCATCTCCTTCCTGCAGCAACATGAACATAAAACAAGAGTTATCAGTGTAGTGAACAACGAGATCAAAGCTCTACATATATACGAGTAATCAAATTAATACACAAATAGATCAAAATAGCTAAACTAAGAGCAATCAATTTAATTAAGTTAATAACATAGAGTTCAAAGTAGCCAATACCAAACAAAGAGATAGGAGTAGGTAAATATTACAAATCTGACAGAAGCTTCATCAGTATTCATGTCTCCTCTGGATTGCACTAGTTCTTTCCAGTTAAATTTTACGCTTCTTTCTCTTATGATGGATTCTCGATATGATGATTTCTCTATATAATATGGGCACTATAAGCTTTTCCGCTTTACTAATAGTATGGAAATCAGTCAAGTCGTAGACTACTGGTAAGTAAACGCGCAAGCGAAGCAAATGATGTGTTCCAGATCAAGCGCGACGTATAGCAATGGTACTAAATAACCAATGGGCATTGCAGTAACTCAGTCTGGAGCAATCCTCTGAAGAAATTCTAAAAGACAAGAGAACAGAAGTATAAATTCTAAAGCATTAATCAAAGCACAAGAGCTGCAGTGATTCTACAACACATATGATGCAATGAAGTAAAATATTCTAAAAAAGATGATCAGATATTATATATAGAAAAACAACTAAATTAGGAGAAATTTTCTCCCGAAATTTGACATATAATCAATATACTGAGACTGAGATATACGCTAAGCTAAGCACGCATCACAAACCTCTGGGCATCAGTTGGGTTCTGAATGAATGTCTTCTTTCCATCAATGATGTGCTTCTGCAGCTGATGTGACAGCATACCTACACACCAGACATCAACAAGTGGTACAATGAAGTGATTCTTTACAGTCACCCTGAGTTGATGGTGCTAAATGTCATCATTAACATCGACAATATTCTTGTTTGTTATTGTTTTGCTTTGGCAAACATGTGATAACGTGACCTTGTTCCAGATGATCAACAAAGCTGTAAAGCAAACTTTAACAGCCATTTCCCTACAGCAGTGCACTGTCAGATATGGTACAGTGGGATTTAAACCTATGACCACTTGCTTATCAGTCAAGTGTGCTAACAACTCGCAAAAGAGTGTCAGGAATAAGAAAAGCAGTGTTAAAGACCACTCAATTGTACTGAATGAATACTCAAAGTTATACTGCTGTAGCAATGATCGTTTATGAAAATGCATTTGTACACAATTTATCTATGTACAATTAACTCGCACGCAAAACAAGAAATGGTAGGGAATATTAGAGTCATCACACAAAGAAAGCATAATAATCGAGCAATATCACACCCAGGCCAAAACATGACACAGCAATATCAAAGCATATCCCGCCTATGTGATATTCAATCAATCTCTAGAGGGCTACCTAGAAAACATGTATATAAAATCATGCTTACCTTCGACTGGTTTGCATTTGAATGACTCGGCAGCCTTCTGAATGACCTCGGTAACTTGAAAGTTCTACAGCAACAGCAACGTGATCCGAAATCATTAAATTGCTAAGGAATTAAAAGAGTGTGAGAGAGTTCAACATGCAGTTAATCCTACGATTCCAGTTAATTATACACATACTAATGCACTTAATTACTAAAATGACAGACTATTCTGAAACAAAATACACACTTTAAAGATAACCTTCTTACACAGAAAAATGTATTAATTAATGTACATTAATAATTATTTTACACACTTAACAAATACACGTTACAAGAGACTAAATTATTTCCAATGTTAGGGTTCTTAGAATAAGATAACAACAGAGTTTAACTTCATATTTTAAGAATTAGTTTAAAAATTCTCTAACTAATGCCATCACTGCCCTACATCTATTCAAAAACTCACAAATACAGACAGTACTAGAGTATGAGTATCTGAATCATGATGTAGAGAACGACCCGACATATACCTCATTGCCAGGCTTGACCAGTCTTAGAGCAAGCTCAGAAGCAAAGTGAGCCGCCATCACCACGTCAGCCTTCCTTCCCGTCACCTTGTTGTCCTTGCTGGCTCCAACAACCAGCGTGTGTGCCGCTACAGCCGGAAAACCATCTATGTGCGCTCCCATATCACTGTGAAATATCATCATTAGTTCATTACTAGTTATCAACACTGCCCAACATTACCATATCATATTCACATTCAATATTATCATTTATTAAAGTACTGGAGCAGGTGTAGTTTCAAGTATTGAAAGGATATTGGTGATGGGAGGCAGGACCAGAATTTGAACCTAGGATTCAAGTCTTGAAAATTTTGCTTATCATGCCATAGGTTTACACATTGGCATCTCACGTTTAAATATTCAAACACCGAAACGAAACGTTATATTCTACAAGTAAATTTAAATTTACTGCAAAACAACTCCAGTTTAAACATTAGAGTCAAAGTGCTAATCTCTTTAAAATCACGCACACAAGCAACTGTAGCACTAGTAAAAGTAGGCACCCGTATAGAATAGCAATAATAGCCCAACTGAGTACCAGAATGTGCAGGACCCCAGTGCTCTGAATTGACTTGCTTTTGAGACAGGATGCAGACACTAAACCCTGCTTTTGTTTTTTACTAATTTCATTCAATAGTAACTGGAAATGGTTAATAACTCAACTACAGGGAAATCATGCAGCACATCACAGAGATATTGTAAAATATTAGAGATATAGGACAAATATTAGAGATATAGTACAAATATTAGTGATATTCGACAAATATTGCAAAACTCCAGTCTATATGGGGAGGTAAAAAAATTTGTAGGCATAAGCTAATGTCAGTTTCATCTCTAGAAAGCGATATCAGAGACGAAGAAGTCCAGGGTATAAACCCTGTACGTACTGATCCGCTGTCGGATATCTGACCAACATCGCCATTGGCTCCAACCATGTCATTCAATGCCAGATATGACTATCGTGTATTAAAAGAAAATAGAAAAACATAAATGAGTTACAAAGAAGTAAGACATAATAGAATATTCACATCTTAACTAGATCACCGTCCTTCATCTCAACGTCCGGGTCACCCTTGAGCGGGGAGAAGTGACAGATGCAATTGTTGATGGAAATACAAGTCGGAAATGCTATACCTGTAAACACATCAAACACACCACAATCATCTCTACCATCTGTCTCTATATAACAGTACTTGTAAACACATCAAACACAATCATCTCTGCAATCTCTCTGTATATAACAGCTTCCGGACCAGATGAAAATGACAATCAAATATTAGTAATCCAATGTTAAACGATTGCCTAATATGTATAAACATATACTAAACTACAGCAAAAATTAGTCATAAGTAATAAGATAATAATTGAGAAATGAAATAACAAGATGATAAGTAATTGACAAATAAATAAATAAAAATAGCAATAATAATCATAATAAATAAGTAATAAATCCATGAAATAATCAATAAAGAGGATACAGATAAGTCTACAGATAAATTCTCATGCAAGAATGGCAAAATATAACAATAAGAAATTTAAAAAGTTCAGCATATGTTGTGATCAGATTAGCAACATCATCAAGCGACCAGGTAAGAGAAAGGAGATGTGGCCAACCAATGACGGACAGGTTTAAGCCACACCCCTAACTCCTCCCATACACTGAGGGACTAGTCCAGATGACAGTGAGTACAACAAGAGATCAGAGAACCTAAAATCTTGTGTCTCGGACCTGTCATCTTAGACTTGCCTCAGTGCTCACAAAGTTCTGAGAATGGATCAGCTTTATACATCATCTCACAAAAATATTTCAAGTGCTAAAGAAATTTTTATATATAGTGAAAGTATAAAAAAATAAAGATGAAAATGTAAATCAAATACAATTGAAAGAACTGTCATACATAAAATGTAACTTTTTTCAGAGATGTTAGTTTATACAAAGAGATGCATGGAAACATCAAAAAATTGTGAACGAATGACAAAATGCAAAACTAGCAAACATTTCGTACAGAATATCATAGCCGACATTAAGAATGATGAAAAATTCACGTAATAATTTATGTTTTTAAATTTCTAGCACGCATTCTGAGTGATTTAAGTACACCCCTGTCATGAATTGATCTATGGTAAATCCTGTACCCATTCTGTGTCTATACTTGCAGACAATGAGTAACTATTTAAAAGTTCAGCATATGTTGTGATCAGATTAGCAACATCATCAAGTGACCAGGTAAGAGAAAGGTGGTGTAGCCAACCAATGACGGACAGGTTTCAGCCACACCCCTAACTCCTCTCATACACTGAGGGACTAATCCAGATGACAGCGAGTACAACAAGAGATCAGAGAACCTAAAATCTTGTGTCTCGGACCTGTGATCTTAGACTTGTCTCAGTGCTCACAATGTTCTGAGAATGGATCAGCTTTATACATCATCTCACAACCGATGCACAATGCACAGAAATAAACGGTGATAAATCTATATGCGAATTCTTACAGAATTTGATACTGAGGCAACTCTGCAAGATCCTTCATAGCATGGTCCTTGCTTCCTACGTTTGTGCTAGTAACTACAATGTCACAGCTAAAAGCCCAATTTCAATGACTACACATATTTTTTATTAAATGGTCTAAATTGGAACATAATTTTTCATTTTGTACTATCAAAATTCACAAAATCTAATTTCTATCTAGTTAGTATTGAATTTCTTAACATTAATAACTAAATATTAAACTTACCAATTAATTATTAGGTGGAAGAGCTTTGGCAGTGATAACTAAGCTATATTTTTTTCTTTAATTAAACTAAATTTTTTTCTAACTACTTAACTTTAATACCAACAACTGTTATTCATACGCTGTTAATTTGCAATAAGTTTGTCATTATATATAAAAAATTGCAAAAAAATAATACAAAATGAAAAGTTGGAGCAACAGAGGCGCTGGGTCTCTAATATTAGTCTTAAATGATTTGGTTACGTTGTAAATTTACATTAGAGTTCATTGTTTATTTATCAACAATCAATAACAGACTTTAGTTATTTCTTGTCATGTGAACGCTAAGTATATTTTGCTCAATTATCTAACTTTTTTTGCATATAACAAATACCGTTCTGCGCTATTTTAAATGACACACCATAGCTGCATTGAGCAGATCATTGACAAGGATTTCATAACTTAAGCAGCCAGACACCCGCTAATCAACAACTTGCATGGACTAATTTCAACTTTAAATTAAAATCTTAAAGTTGACAAGTAGATGAGGAAAAAAACCAAATGACAGTTGTGATCAGATTAGCAACATCATCAAGTGACCAGGTAAGAGAAAGGAGATGTGGCCAACCAATGACGGACAGGTTTAAGCCACACCCCTAACTCCTCCCATACACTGAGGGACTAGTCCAGATGACAGTGAGAACAACAAGAGATCAGAGAACCTAAAATCTTGTGTCTCGGACCTGTCATCTTAGACTTGTCTCAGTGCTCACAATGTTCTGAGAATGGATCAGCTTTATACATCATCTCACAAAAATATTTCAAGTGCTAAATAAATTTTTATATATAGTGAAAGTATAAAAAAATAAAGATGAAAATGTAAATCAAATACAATTGAAGGAACTGTCATACATAAAATGTAACTTTTTTCAGAGATGTTAGTTTATACAAAGAGATGCATGGAAACATCAAAAAATTGTGAACAAACGACAAAATGCAAAACTAGCAAACATTTTGTACAAAATATCATAGCTGACATTAAGAATGATGAAAAATGCACATAATAATTTATGTTTTTAAATTTCTAGCACGCATTCTGAGTGATTTAAGTACACCCCTGTCATGAATTGATCTATGGTAAATCCTGTACTCATTCTGTGTCTATACTTGCAGACAATGAGTAACTATTTAAAAGTTTATATGTTGTGATCAGATTAGCAACATCATCAAGTGACCAGGTAAGAGAAAGGTGGTGTGGTCAACCAATGACGGACAGGTTTAAGCCACACCCCTAACTCCTTCCATACACTGAGGGACTAGTCCAGATGACAGTGAGTACAACAAGAGATCAGAGAACCTAAAATCTTGTGTCTCGGACCTGTGATCTTAGACTTGTCTCAGTGCTCACAATGTTCTGAGAATGGATCAGCTTTATACATCATCTCACAAAAATATCTGCAAGTGCTAAATAAATTTCTATATATAGTGAAAGTATAAAAAAATAAAGCTGAAAAATATAAATCAAATACAATTGAAGGAACTTTCTTACACAAAATATTACTTTTTCAGAGATGTTACCATATATAAAACAATGCATAAATATATTTAAAAAATATGAATGAATGACCAAATGCAAAAATAACAAACTTGGACTCTGGAAATCAAAGCAGGGATTAATTAAGAACGACGCAAAAAAATCACGTAATAAATATGTTCTAAAGTTTCCGGCACCCATTTGAGTGATTTGCAACCACGTAGCAAATGTCTCCTGACTAAATGCTATATTTGAGAGCCAAGTGCGACAAACCTTTCTTCATCTCTTTGCCCTTCTCCTGTTTCCTGAAGACCTTATTTGTCTCTTCCTGCAGAGTCTTGTCGGAAAACTCGCACAACTCCAGCACTTTAGCACCGGCCACAGACTTCTCTGCGACTTGCCGAAGAACAGCTACAATTTCAACAGAATATTATGTATGAGCAGATATAAAATAAAGAACAATTTAGCAGTGTAAATGGCAAAGTTGGCAATTGACCGACTGCAGATCGGGACGTGCATGGTTCAAATCTAGTGTTAGCCCATCAAAGGTGTTATCGACAGGATTCTGACATTAAACTTGGCTTTATCCATTCTGATACGATTTAAATCATGTAAGGAGTAAATGTGATTAAAAATCTGTAAAGTAGTCTAAAAAAGCAGATGTCTGTCGTTACACTACTACAGAATGTAGGTTATCTGAAGCAAACACAGGAGGCAGTGACTATCTGAAAAACACCCAAAGCAAGCACGATTCAAAGAAATGGTTCAATCAGTAAAAATAGATTGATGCTTGAACGGATAACAGAGTGCTCCAGGGACTGGTTATACGAGTTGACTGATGAATTAATAGTTTAGATTTTGGAGTCGTTTGATGAAAGTGTTCGATGTTACAATGGATGACAGTAACAATAGTGTTTAAAAAGTTCAATGATATTTTGGATTATTCTATTACAATAAATACACTGAGCCGTGTTTACGTTTTACGGTTCTTTGACCTGACTTTGTAAATTTCATGTTTTTCAATCCATTAACCAGAAGCACTGAATACATTTTCATACTGCGATAAACTGCCAGAGCTATAAAATAACGTTTCGCACGTCGCCAATATCAAGTTTTAGGTCTTGGGCGAGGATACGGACGTTAAATATGTGTAATTTCACAGTTAAACGTATGTCAGTTAGACAAACCACGCGACAACACTTCAGTACTTACAGTTCACTATTTCTGCAGCCATTTTATATTTGGTCACTACCAGATCGGTGGCGATCGTCTCCTCCTCGGGCGGCTGCTGATCGGTGCTCGCCATGGCGATAGTTAGGCGAGAATTAGGCAGAAAATGGCCTTATTTTAGATCTAAATTCGCGATATTTCACAACACACGCTCAACAACACACGAGAGGCAACTGCCGCCAGGTTGCCATATGCTAACAAAAAATCTTTAGAATTTATCTTTGATGAAGGCAACAACATTCCTATGATGTATTTGCAACCTTTAAGTTTTAGCCACTGCTTAAAATCTTAAATTAGCATTTAAATGCATTATCTCTATTTTGTATTTTATACTGTCGGATTTAAATTGAGTATTTATAAAGTTAAATATTATAATCGCTATAGCCAGGGGTGGCAAAAGTAGGTTTCCTATGTTTCTTTGAAAACTGATAAAATTTATGTTAAGTTAAGCATTAGTCAAGTCAAATGAATAGTGCATAATTACATTTCTCATTTCTGGTTGTGATTTCAGAGATTAATTTCGAGCTTTTAAAGTAAATAACTTCGAAAAACCCTTAAAACTCAAAAAACCCTAATTTTACACTTTAAAAGTAAAATTTTATTTTGTTAATACAAAAAGAATATTAGAGTCAATATTTTTAATCTGTTTTAGATTATTTTATTCCTAAATTTTAAGAATATTTGTATAAGTATTACACATATAATAACAAATTTATATTTAAGAAATTGTTTTAGCTACTTATTTGTAAATAGGCCTACTTTTTACATAAATAATATTGAATGAATTAGGAATTTATTTTTAATATATACATGTATGTATAGTTCTTTTATTTGTTATACGTAAGTATCCAACTAAAAAGTACCTAGAAATAGATATTTTAGCAAATATTGTACGCGTAAGCTATATAAATCTATAGAAATCGATATATATATATATATATATATATATATATATATATATATAAAGCTATATATAAATCAATATATAGGCCTAAATCTATATATAACGCTATATAAATCGCTACATAAAGGCATATTTTAATGATATATATTAATTGCCTAACGGTTTAAATAATGTGGTATTAAAAGCGATAAATATCAACAAGTTAATCGTTTTACTATGTCCGTAAACATATATTTATCTTGAAGGATAAACCAAAATTCTAAAAGCACGTACATACAGTATAACATGTATGCAGTATGAAATTTCTTAATTAGCCATTTAGTACTGATGTCTGTATGTCTAGTGACGTTTGATATTGCAATGGTCGAAATTACTATATACATATTATCATGACAGTAGCAATGGCAAACTTATCAATCATAAATTATCATGTAATTGATACACAACTATTCAGTAAACAGAATCCCTGAAAGACATTTATGGTTGCCTAGCAACGTATTGCTTTCTAGCAGGTGCTCGTTTACTGTGGAAACGATTTGTTAATTTCTGAATGTTTTTCACTATTTATTAGTATTTAATTTTTAAAGTGAAATATAGCATCATCAACCAATTTCTGTTTATTCATTTCATTTATTTTCTGCATAGAACGATGGTTAGAGGTAAATAAATTTTAATCTTATTTTCAAGCTATCTTAATATATCTTTAATGAAATCGCTAACGAAATATTTGTATTTGGAATTGACTTGCTGATACTTTGAAACTAATTTAATTTATACTACTCTATATATTATGAAATGACAAAACCTAAGAATTTATGTCATTACTCTAGAACAGGATCAATTCGTTTTATCACAAATTTATTCACTGTAGAATTAAATAAAATTTGCTACACCTCCTTACAGTCTTCTGCGTCTTCAGTGGCTAAAGTGAAGGGGAACGTAGGGGAAATCAGTTCCCCTACCTCTTATGTTTTCTGAGGTACTTTCCCCTGCTACGGGCCATATTATAGATACTAGGAGATCTGTAAATACATTACAGAGGCGCTGAAGAGTTCTGACCGTTCCCCTGAAGAAACACGCATTATAGAGAAATAATCAACTCTGTTGATATCTATTACTTAATATATTTAATATAATGTATATATTATTAAAATATATATATATTTAATATATTTCTGTTAATATTTATCACTAATTCTCTAGCTCTGAATTCCCACTCTAAACACTGTGCGATCTGATAACTAAAATACACTGTGCGATCTGATAAATAAAATACTATAATAATAAAATAATGGTTATTTGCCTTGTGATATACATAATGTAGGCCTAGTTAAAATTTGATTTAAAGCATAATATGAAAAGATGTTCCTTTTTGGGAAAATTTATTGCTTGATTTATGTCTAAATTTTCAATTGCCATAAGAAGATCCTTATGAACAACTCCTAATTATTAGTCCTTCATCATTTTTCTACACATTTGAAGGTGTTTTAGACGAGGATATGAAATATCATATCAATGTCATTCATATGCCAAAACTAACTCGACCAGTATAACAGGATAATGCTTAAATCAATAACTAATTCGATTGGATCAATCTATCTGATTATTCCATTCAGGGGCGTCCACACAATGTTAACAATGACACAAATTGCTACATTTGAAAAATAGGGAGGTGAAAGTAGCAACATCTACGGAGCTTAAAAATAGGGGGAAGTGGACAAATTGTGCATTGTGAGTTAAGCGGCTTGGAAGCATCATTGCCCTAGAGGGATTGATGGCCCTGGGTCTATCTGAGCTCAATCTGATGAATCTGTGAACAATGTGGTGCAGCAGGAATTTGATACAATAATAAACACTAAGTTAGAATAATAAGTTGGAATTATAATCACTTCTTTTAGCACTAAGTTTGACGTTTGGATTTAAATTCATAAAACAGTGAGAGAAGATTAATATGAGAGAATCATAGATTTGTCAAAGATCTGCTCTTCTATCCAGTTCTTTTTTTTTTTCTGTCGCAGACTCGGAAGATTTTGATTCTGAAGATTTTGAGGAGGAAATTGGTGACTACATTGGGGTTTGTTAGAAATTATAATTTTAGCAATTTCTCAGCTAATTGTAATATAAAATGAATACCTCACAGAGTTTTATATAATCAGATAGTAATCTCATCTCTCTAGTGTTAGAAGAAGTAGTAGTGGTAGTAGTAGTAATAGTAGTAGTAGTAGTATCATTATCATTATTATTACTATTATTATTATTATTATTTTTGAATTTTTGCATTTTTTAATGTTTTTATTTTACCCCGGTGTAAAGAACCTGGGGTTTGATAAAAACGATTCAAGCAATATGTGCTGAATCGCGCCCGGCTGCTCGAGGTCATCAATTGGCTTAAAAGAATTTTTGAAGCAGACTGCATTAAATCTTTGCTAAGTCATGGAAAGCCTTTGCCAAAGAAAAGATGTCTCTTGCTTATCACCGGTTTGCTTTGTAATCAGTCTGCCTATGCCATTAATAAAGTCAACTCCTTCGGGAATCATCGGGCCCATGGTTTCAATGGCCACCGAAACAACTTCATATCCTAAGGACAGATCACGGTATTTATCCACTTTCCTAGAGGCAGCATGAAAAGAAGCTCCACCGGCTGTGACTAAAGTCGTATTCAGATAGGAGTTTGCCATAGTGTCAATGGCCGAGACGTCCTATATGGCACATTAATCGTTGCACCAGGGCAATAAAGTCATGCCATCCGGGCGCTTGCCGTCTGATCTGGACAACCCACTTGGTTCCTCAGAGGAAGGGATGCCTGCTCTTGAAAGTGCTCGCCATATTAATTCGTTTAAATTGTGATGGCGAGACATTCTACCTGAGCTGCTTATGCATTTATTATTATTATTATTATTATTTATTAGCTAAATAGTTTATGTTAACTGATTTATTGATTGATCAATATATAAATGATCAGTTGACTGATTGACTGAGTAATGCATTGACTAATCAATCAGTTGACTGGTAGACTGAATAACATATTGACTGATTAAACAGTTGACTGATTGACTGAAAAATATATTAACTTATTAATCAGTTGACTGATTGACTGAAAAATATACTGACTGATGAATTGACAGTTAATGCATAAACTGACAGTTGACTGATAAACTGAATAGTATATTGACTGATTAATCAGTTAACTGATTGACTGAATAATATATTCACTGATTATTCAGTTTACTGACTGACTGAAAAATATATTGACTGATGAATCAGTTGACTGATTCACTGAATAATGCATTAATTGATTAATCAGTTGACTGTTAAACTGAATAATATATTGACTTATTAATCAGTTGACTGATTGACTGAAAAATATATTCACCGATTATTCAGTTTACTGATTGACTGAATAATATATTGATGGATTAATCCATAGGCTGGTTGACAGAATAATATGTTGACTGATTAATGACTATTTATTTGAATAATGTATTGATTGATTGATTAAGTTAATTGATTGAGACAGGAATATGAAGGAGGCAGGAATGACAAGTTGGAAAGGCATGGTCACGGCAAAGCTATTCTACCCAATGGAGACACTTATGAAGGTGGCTATGAATATGGGCTAAGACATGGCTTGGGAACTTACAGGTTTTTATGTTAAATTAATTATTATTAATTTATTTCGAGATTTTGCAAAAAATATGGGCGCATGTCTCTCCTTCTTTTCCATCATCTACTCTTCTAGTTATGAAAATATATCGCAGATATAGCTTTCAACGTTTCAAATTAGTTCAGTCTACCTGTAATCCGCTTTTCATTTTGTACAAAATTTTTTATCTATATAAAATATATATTGTATGTGTAGTCATTTTAATGTGTTATTAAAAGAAGTTTTAATGCCAATGATGAAGACAATTATACAAATGTTTGCTTGAGGCTTATAATGCATGTATAGAAACATACAATTTAAAAATATGTTAATGTATTTCTTATTTAATGGCACATAATATGACTACATAGAAAGAGATTTTCGTATTTTATTTTTTATTAGATTCATTTGTTTAAATAATTAGATTCAAGAATGGTGCACGATACATTGGTAACTGGTACAAGAGCAAGAAACAAGGTCAGGGAACTTTTATCTATCCAGACGGATCAAAATATGAAGGTGAGTTAATTGTTACTTCATCATCATCATAATTTATCCTAAAATATTTAGGCTCTTTAATGATCTATTTCCTTCAATATTTATGCTTTGCTGTAGTTGTTATAAATAAAAAATAACAACGTAATATTGAAATTTAAAAATGAATACGTTTGATGACAGCAATTAATTAAGATATACAAAGCAATATTGCACAGTTCGTAAAATAAAGACGCATTACTTAGTACTAACTTTGGACTTACAAAAATGTGTAAAACAATAAAACAAACAAAAACACACTACTGAGGATAAAGACTGTAATTCTGTTACTCTGTATCAGCTAATAATACTAATAATAAAGGTTTAACGTCCGTTTCCTCATCCAAAGATGATGTCAGGGACGTCGTTTACGACTTATAGCTCTGTGTTTGTGTAGGTTCATGGGTAGACGACCAGCGCAGTGGTGCGGGCAAATATTACTATGTTAATGGCGATCTGTACGAGGGTGGTTGGTACAATCACGTCAGGCATGGTCGTGGTACTTACACGTACAAGGCCACGGGCAGCAAGTATGTAGGGCTGTGGGTCGAGGGAAAGCAAACAGGGGCAGGAGAGCTGAGACATGCTAATCATAGATACGTTGGCAACTTTAATGAAAATATGGTGGGTAAACGTTTTAATTTTCTGCTTAAAATATATGCCTTGTATATATACGCAGTCTGCTTTCATCAAATACTGAATGGGCAACTGGTTAGTCCCAGCAAATAAGAAAAGATTATAAAGTAATAGGTCAACCAGCATTAAGTAATAAATCATCATTAAGAATTCTAAGCTTTATAAAGAGTTAGCATATAAATTTTACTAAATATTTCATTTTCTTGACTACTATCAAGCTTACTGTATGTTTTGCTTTCTAGTTGCTGTTTTAAATTGTTTGTAGCCCGAAGGTGCTGGTAAATATATATTCGACGTAGGCTGCATGCAGACCGGAAAATACGTTCCTGAAGACAAGGTTAGTTCTTGGGACTGGGTTTTCTAGATTTTGAACTTTTCACCACATTTGTAGTTGGGTCCATACTGCTCGCAGTTGTCATTGACGACAGTAGCACAGTAATTATATTGTTGCTGTTTTTTTGTTAGGTATACTGTATAGATTGTCAACATCTGAATCGGTGGCGCAGCCAGGATTCAGTCTTTAAGGGAGCACTTAATATTGGGCAGGTGCACTTTAGGGGTGGTACACACTTTATATACATTGTGTGTACTTATATTTTGGGCTTAATAAAATTTTACATGACATTTTGGGAAGAGCCCCATGACCCCTGCCCCCTTGCTACCCCTCTGATCTGAGCTGATAGTTTTTAAAATTATCCCAGATTTAATTCTAAGAGTTTGAATGGGCTAACAGAAAGCTCTCCAGTTTATATGTTTCAGAAAAGCCAACAAATAAAGGTGTTGCAATTGTAACCAATATGACAATTTTTGAGATGCCGTTTCTCTCTTTCTCTTTCTCTCTCTCTTTCTCTCCCTCTCTCTCTCTCTCTCTCTCTGTCTCTCTCTCTCTCTCTCGTATTCTGCCAAGCGGCTGGTTCATGGTATATATTCATACTCTCGAGTCTTCCTTCCCGCTCCATATAGAGCACTCCAGAGATCAATATTTTTAGAAGATATCATTTTATATATTATTGGCAATTGATTGATTAATTTTAGGTGATTGAGAAATAAAAAAGCTTAGAAAGGCTTGCTTAGCTAACTGGCGAGAATAATTGAAGATCTTGAATAGTAGGCTAATGTGCATGTAATTTGGACCGGTAATTTAATGGACTGTTAGGGAGATTATAATTTATCACATACATTCATGTGATCTATAATTTATGAAATAATATTAAAACGCAGCTCAATTCAAGTGAATACTAAATTTGAACGTTATGTATTGTTGATTTACATTACAAATAGCGAATTTGTAACTGTTGTATTTTTATAATTAACTGATTTCCTGTAAACTTATTCATTTAGAATACACAAATTGCGTATACAATTATACATGTATTTGTAAACGACCATGATCAGCCTACTTTAGTAATTGATTGAATTTTATGAAAGTTCTAAAACTGGTTGATTAACTTACTCTCAGACGGATGAATTTGACAAAGAGGAAGAGGTCTATCCTCAATGGAAGGCGGAGTCTATCAGTGACGTCATTATTGAGCCAGCCAATGAAAACACTCCTAGAGAAACAAGCCCCGCCTTAAGGGTTGTGAGTGCTGCTGATAAAAAGGAATTGAATGAAGTTGATGACAAGATTGCGGAGGAAGAACGAGATCAAGGTTTGTACAAAACATACTTTAGCATCTGAAATAATTATTTCTAAGTATTTGACTATAAAATTGCCTATAGTTTATAAACCAGAGAGGCAACCTCTTTTATTAAAATGTGTGTTTGTAGGCCTATATATATATATATATATATATATATATATATATATATATATATATATATATATATATATATATATATATATATACATTAGGGTGGTCGCCAAAAAAGTTTTTTTTAAATTTTCACTGGGACACCCCTTAACAGTGTTCGTGTTGATAACTGAAATTCAAATGCAAAATATGAGCAAAATATTCCATTATTTAGGGGTGCCGCAGGGCAGGTGAAATTTGTACCCCTTTATTGAAATTCCTCAGTTTATAACGTACAGCTAAAAGAAGAGCAACAATGCAATATCTCTTTCAGAATTATTTGTTTTCATTATCTGCTGGTATATTATACATCCATGACAAATCAGGTTTTGACGACTGAATTAAAATTAATTGTAATATATTGTATATTTCAAGTGCAAATAGTTTATTTTTCTGAAGCATTATTTCAATTTGGAAATTAAAAAGTTTTGGAAAAACACCAATAAAAAATATTGCCAGCTATAAGTTATGACGTTATATCAAAGATTACAATCCTGGCCGTTACTACATTCTGAATAGTTTAATTGCAATTATTCATCGTATTTTTTCGATAAGAAACATTTGTAAACAATTCGTTTACTTAACGCGTGCTTCTTAAAAAGATTTCACAGCAATTTAATTACGTATTTCGCAGCGAAATAAATGTGCCATATTTACTACTATTTGCCACTAAATTACTCTATTACAGGCTTTTTATTATACAGGCTAATAATTATGGCAGGCTCTAAGATTGCTACTAGATCTAAAACAGAGATCTTCGTAGTTGGTTTCACCAATGACGGAGAAACATTATTAATTCTCAAGTTGCATTAGCCCTTCACAGAACAAAAATCAGTGATAGAAATGCAGTCTATGCACTTGCTTCGCTCTCTCAAGCTGTTGGCCAAGACGCTGATGGTCTCGCTTTGAATCGCTGGACTGTTCGACGAAGTAGAATGAAGCACAGAGTTCAAACTCTTGAAGACAAGTTTCACTCCTGGTGTTTCACTGTTCGGATATATCTGGAAAGTCTGAGAAAGTTTATCGTTTACCAATTATATAATTATTGACTCAGGACATGGAGCAGAGCTCCTGATGAACGTGTCGAAGCTTCCAAATGGAACTAGAGAGGCCATTGCGAATGCAGTTGTGCAAGCACTCGATGACTGGTCTCTAACTGACAAGGTGAAAGCAATGTCCTCTGATACTACGGCAAGTAACTCTGGTGCTGCAAAAGGAGCTGCAGTCCTCATTGAAATAAAGTTAACAAAGGACTTACTACATCTCGCATATCGACACCATATCTTTGAAGTGATGCTAGGTGATTTGTACAATTCATTAGCTATTTTTCATTATGTATTTTTCAGCAGCAAACGTCACGCCTGGTATCTAAGTGAGGAGCTGATTGCTTTAGTTTCTTAGATGACCGGATTTACATCACTCCTAAAGACGAGATGGTAGAGGAGAACTATGAGAACAAAGCAGGGCTTGCAAATTTCACTTAATCGTCCACAAGCCATTGATAGTTCTAATCCACAAAGTTTGAAGAATTTTTAACTACAAGCACAGTCAGATTTTCACCATTCTTTGAATCCTATACAGTTGGTTGGAAATAGAGCCGAGAGTATGGAGTGAGAACAGTGAACATTTGGAGTCTCAAAAGATTGTGTCAGGCCTGAGTGTCGTGAATGATAGGACAGAGATAGAAGTGGCGCTTATTCAAGACTATAATCTACTCGTAAGTAAGCAAGAGATACAGAAGCAAGCTTTACTACAGGTTGTGTCAGCGCATCGTCGGCAGTTGCCAGATTCTAAGAAGGGAACAGCCACAAAGTTTTAAATACTGAACTTAATCTAATTTCTAGTTAAACCTTTATTATTATTAATATTATTAATAATATTATTGTTATTCTTATTCTTATTAATACTCTAATAAGAGTGTAAGTTGCTTCTGACTGAATGATTTTCTTGTATTATTTGATGTTTCATAAAATTGAAGCCTACCAATGCATATAGCTGCACAACTGTCTGTTGCAATTCTTGGCTGTGATAGCATTATAGTATGGAAAATTTCATTGCTTCTGCGGCACCCCTAAATGATGGAATAAAGTGGAGATTTTTTGCACAAGGGATCACAGTAATAAATAGAACATAACCAGGGGCTGTCCCGCTAATTTCTGTAAAAAAGTTTCAGCACCACCCTAATATACATGTATATATATATATATATATATATATATATATATATGTATGTATGTATGTATATATAATATATATATATATACTGTGTATATATATAGGCTATATATATATATATGTATATATGTGTATATATATATATATATATATATATATATATATATATAGGCCTATATATGTACATATACATACTGTATATACATACATATGCATGTACATAGGCCTACTCTCTCTCTCTCTATATATATACACACAATATATCTATATATTTTTATATACATAATATATATATATATATATATATATATATATACTGCATATATATATACTGCATATATATATATATATATATATATATATATATATATATATATATAATATATATATATATTTATATATGTCTTTTACCTCGTGACCACAAGTTGACTTATTGAATCATATATATATATATATATATATATATAATATTACATCTTAAGTTAATCGCTGACGACTAAGCACAAATACAATGGACGCGAAGTTTAGCATTGAATAATGTACTAAGTGAACTTCTGTTAACCATGCCCATATCATTCAAAGCATCTCTAATCAAATAGCAAGTGAATTTAACTAATGAGATAGAGAGTCAGCCTCATAATTCTGACATCGTGGGTTCGAATCTCACTCGCACTCTAAACTTTTTTTAAACTCTTATTGTGATTTTGATTAATTTCTTAAAATATTTTATGGGTAGGGTCAATACCGCCCGTTATAGACAGCCTTAGCTCGTTTAAGCTAAGACGGCGGGATTAGCGGGATTATCGCACTTGGTTTAGTTGCGCGTCAATTATCGAAGTTAAGCTGCATCGACCTCGGTTAGCACTTTGTGGGTGACCACGTTGGAAGACCGAGTGTTGGTAAAAGCTTAGGAAAGAAAAATCCCAGGGTGATGGAAGGTTATTCTTAAATCCGTGCCGGCTGCAATTGATGCGCCAGCAAAAGGCAACGATTACTAATAACCATGGAGAGGAAGGAGGAAATGGGTCCTAAACAAGCATCCGTGCTTCCTGACCCAGTGTGCCGTTATGTATGTTAAGGGACTTTTGAAAATGTATGTATCTAGTAGGGTGGACTAATGGATAGGGTCAAAACACCTTTATCTCTAAGCGTTCCTATAGCTTAAATATTACTGACAAGGGTGGGCGGGGGCGGCGAGGACCCAGTAGCTTTAAAGGGTGGAAGAGGCCGAAACACGTAGGCCTAGTTTACTATTATATATATTATATAATAATATATGTTTAACTTATATATATATATATATATATATATATATATATATATATATATAATGCTTGACTTTGGCTAAGCCCGAAGGCTTTGACTGAGGAAGCGAGCGTAGCCCCAACTTCACTCTGGGACTTGGCACTTCAGTTGACGGGCTCTATAAAGAAATCCTTGGCTAGCCTAGAGTTAAAAGTGACAACGAGCACAGCGATTTTTAACTCAAGAAATGCTATAAAAAAACCAAGATAGTGAAACTAAAAATACTAGGCGTAGAATATATTAATAAGAATAATAGTAATAATAATAATAAAATAAATAGTAATATATATATATAGTAATGATATATAATAATATATAATAATAATAATAATAATTAATAGAAGAAGAAGAAGAATAAGAAGAATAATAAGGTTATAGGAAGAAACCTTAATATTTAAGGACGTTTACTAAAATGAGTTTGCCGGTTTGTGTAATGTTGTTGCAGTAATCCAGGAGACAGTGGTGGTGCCGCCAGAAGATGTGGATGACGATGAGCCAGATCAGTTGCCAGGAGATGAGACCACCGGGGCATCGAACACGGCCAGCCCCAGGCCTAAGTCTGCGGCTAGCCCTAGGCCTAAGTCAGGGGCTAGCCCCAGGCCTAAGTCAGCGGCTAGCCATGGAGCGGGCAGCAGAGCCTCGGAAAAATCTCCTGCCGCTGGTGAACAACAGTATGATGCTGCAGAAGATGAAGAAGAAGAAAACGAAGAAGAACCGGCTGAGGAAGAAGATGAAGAAGAACAAGAAGAAGAGGAAGAATACTAAATTACTGTTACATTTAGATTTAATGTATAAATCAGTTATAGTTTTGCTTGGCAGTATTTTTGATAATCAGTATTAATTTACTAGAGGTTATCTAATTAAGTGTAATATTATTAATTAAATATATTTGTAATGAGTATTAGTGGAATATATTATGATTATTACTTTTTGTGCTAAATCATGCTATAATTTGTTGACATGTAAGAGCTACGACTTATTTTTCATTAACTTAGGTCATAGGTTCAATTCCTGGTAGAGCTTATCCAATATCTCTAGCACTGAAATGACTCCATGGTAAAATAACTGACTGAACTACCTAAATCTAATGGTTAAACATGTGATGTTAAAAGTTATAGATGCCATCTCAGATGACCTTTTCAGTACAATGCGTGTTTAACATTGCTTGTTATGTTTTTCTTTCAAAACTGAATCGAAATGATGTTAATATCTCACGTATAATTTGTCTTCCTTCAGTTGGCGTTTTAATAACACGAATGTAATTTAATATTCTACAGTTTGGTATGTATATTTTTCAAAATGCATATTCCGATTTGAATTATATTTAGTTGTTACTCTAAACTGAACTGCAGGCTAGTCTGTGCTTTATGAACGAAATTACAATTTTTAACTACTGTACAATTTTCATTTTTATTTGTAATATTAATTAAAAATACTTAACGCCATAATCCTCATCTACCGATGCTTTTAGAGACTCAATCGTAATAGCAATGTAAGTTCTAAACTTCTAATGCGTCTGTGAGCGGAAGACGGTGGATTTAGACACCTAGATTATGTGATGGTATCTTTTTTATAAGGCATTATCGATTGCTCTTTGAAATCGATAATGATAACTTAATATGAACTCTATAAAATTAGGACAGAGTTGACGTAACATTAGGACAGAGTTGACGTAACATTTGGACAGTTCCTCAAGGGAGTCAGACGATGGCTGTTCTATGCAGTGTTAAACGTCTTAACTCTTTCGTCGTTTGTTTCAGGACACTTAAGTTATCGCAAGAAATAAGTCTTAAAAATTAAAATAAATCAAAAATTAAAACATCATTTGTCGTCTGGTGGCCGAGCTAGTACAATTCTTGTCCGATAAACAAGAGGCGACAGGGTCGATATCTTGTAGATTAGTCTCCGACAGTACACTTGTGATTAAAAAAGACGTTAAACTTTTTTCATACATGTATTAGGGGCATTGCAATTTACTGCATGCAATAGCAATGCCATTCACACCTCTATTTTAAATTGTACGTTACATTAAGTATTGAGATAAACTTTAAAGAACATCTTAGCAATTATAATGATTTGAAACAATTATGCTATATGAAGGGATACGCTGTGCAGTTGTCGTACATTGGATTTAATTTAAGCACATATCAATTAGGCGAGATAAGCGGTAAAATATCTACACTACTCAATATAGCAATTATTCATATTTCACTAATAATTAATATCTAATGCATTCATATATTATAATATTAACTTAGTAATCATTATGCTGTGTGCAATGCTTGCCAACACGCGATCATTTCAATGACATGTTGATAATGTGTCATTCACATATAAGAAAACTTTCAATTTTTGAAGGAATTGTTAAATATACTTCGACCATCACATGTTTGGTTACCATTACTCACCGTCAGCTGTTTGTATTCCAAATGGCGTCTGAAAGAGGGAGTAACTTGCAGTGTAAGTCTGCTGATTGTTTTATCGAATGAACTTGCTTGACATAAACTTTAATTAGAGAAGATTTTTTAACTAATCACCATCATCATAATCTTCCCTTAAATCCCAGTTTAGCTACGGTCAGGTAAAATGTTTAGCAATTCCTGGAGCCTTCGCGTTCACTAACCAAATGCCCTTTTTGACGTAGGTTTCGATCATCATGCATGCACGTATGCGTAGTGCAAAAGAATACCTGTGAAGTACGTCTGAAGAAACTGAAAGTTGAGATTATCACAAACTACTGCTAGCAGTCAGTAATTCAATTGCGCAATATAAACAAAGCCATAAAATGATGTAAGTTATCAATACGAAGGCTATGACGCAGACGAAAAGTTCTTGACTTCATCAAGCGTATCATCTCAGATTGGCACTATCCTACTCGCCGTACGCTTTCTGGATTGTGCATCCCTGAGCCTTGAGGTATTCCGAGCGCTCATTCCTCTTTCGGTCAAATATGGACGCAGGCTTGACCACCGCTTCAGCTGAAATAGAGCAACAGCTGAAGAATAACAGCCAGGCGATGGTTAGCAGTTACTGCCAAATTAACAGAAAAATTAAATACGTTTTTGTACATGTAAATTCTATATCGCTCGTTTTCATTTTTGCTTTTAGATAAATTCTGTACAACGTGCTCTGTTAAATATTGATGTTTTAGCTTGAGTCAAATAGTTCTATCAGTTTCAGGCAGCTGTAGGAATCATCTCTCTGCCTGTCAGCTGACTAACAGCTCCATGAATCAACTCTCTGACTGTCAATTGACTAACAGCTACCTGACTCAACTGCCAGCCTGTCATCTGACTAGCAGCTGTTCATGTTGACTAATATCTACACCACTCGGTTAGCTTCTGTAAGTTGAATAGCAGTATTGAACTAGCTGCTAGCTAGTTGCCCTTTAGTTTACGGGCTTTAACGCTTGCTTTATCTATTATACAGTAGAGCAGCTCTCTAACACACTTTACTGACTGCTCGCAGATCTCATCGAATTTCTTATCTGCTTTAACAGCAAACTATGCATTCCATCCCACCGTGCTATTATTCGCTAAAAGCCTGGCTAAGGTAAACAGCATACCACAGTGAACTTCCATCAAACAAGTGCCGTTGTATCGAATCTTTCCTGCCTAAGAATTATTCATTTCATATCAAATACGTTCAACTATGTAATTCCTTAGAAAATGTAGACGATTGGCTGGAGAATGTCAAACACATTCATAGAGTTTATTGAATACCCAAACTTCACTATTAAACAATAAAAGTTCTTCTTCATAGTTTAATCCTTTAGCTAATCATATTGCAGCCTTCTGCTTAGAAATATTTGACCTCTGATGTTGTTTTCACTGTTTTTGAATAGATCAACCATAACCTAAAATCTGCGTATTTTGAAAGGCGACTAATCAAGAACTGAAGAAAGCTAAGAGAACTACTAAAGAAGTCATAAATCTAAGTATTCTAATTATGAAAACTAAGCTATTTATTAATATTTAATAATAAATATTATTATTAATAAATTATTATTATTATTATTAATTATTAACCAATAGTTAATAATTATTAACTATTATTAAACTAAGCTAAGAATTTCATTTAAGTGTGAATAAGCGTAGCCTTTTGTGAAGAGACTAAACTGATTTATATGAATTGCTCTCTATGCAGGACGACACCTACTGACAACAGGAATATATGCCTAGAACCTGCCACTTGATAGAGCGCTAGACTGGATCATATTACTAAATTATTTATCATATCAGTCAAAGTTTAAATGTAACCGACCTGCAGGTGCCTCAATCTCGGTTTGTAGTTGCCCCTCAAGCACCTGGTAGGTCTTGGGTTTGACCTGTTTGAAGGTGGGACCCCCGAGCTTACAGATCGGCTGCTCGTCGATCACTACCCGGGGCTCATCCTCGGACCTGCCCCCGTACGCCGCCTGGGGCTGAGAGAGCGGGGGAGGCTGCTGGGCCGCTATCGATGCGTCTCTGGTGATCAATCAAACAAAGAAGTCAGAATCTATCAATGAAATCTATCAATCTAACTCAAATCAATATCAATTAAAATCAATATAAATCTATCAATAAAACATCATTGATTCAGTCAAGAAATTAAGAAGTGAGGGTCTCAAACCAGCAGTTGTGCTTTCTGACACAGTGTTGTTATGTTAAATTAAATAAGTATATTCCTTATAGATAGCATTTTATTTAAATGCCGCTGTATGAAACATCATACATTCAGTCAAGAAATTAAGAAGTGTGGGTCTCAAACAAGCAGTTGTGTTTTCTGACACAGTGTTGTTATGTTATGTTAACTAAGTATATTCCTTATAGATAGCATTTTATTTAAATGTCGCTGTATCAGAAGGAACTAAGACTGATGTAATTTGTACTCAAGTATTCCATACTAAATATCTAATAAGTCTGATAATCGTTGTCTTTGAAAATATATTATTTGATCTATGAAGTCACTATCCACTACCTATCCACTACTATTTGTACCTCCCCACTGGGACATTCATTATCACTATGAAGACACTCATCGCAGCGCACCAGTGCATTATCCAAAACACAATTAGTTAAATATTGCAATTTAAAAAAATTCATTAATGTCAAGAGAGCGGGATTTATCACAATTGGTTTAACTTCGCATCACTGACCTACGTTAAGCTACGTTGGGAGCTGTTGGTACATGGATGATAACCATCTTGGAAGATCAAGTGTTTGATGCTTTGGATGAAAAGAATCCCAGGATGCTGAAAGGTTATTCTTAAATCCTCGCCGGCTGCCATCAGAGCGCTATCAAAGGCAACGATTACTAATATCCATTGTGAGGAAGGAGGAAAACTACAAAAATAGAAACAAGGAAACTCTGTAACACGTGTGACTGGAGTGTGTATAATCATACGAACAACAAAGTTTACACTGATAATTGAGAAAATTTGTGGGATTCTTAAACTAGTGGAAAGGAGAGGTGGTCGGATACCTCTGTACCGTCAGATCGAGTTCGTTGCCAGCTCTTAGCATTTCATTTTTGACTTGTTGGTGGGTCATGTTGTGAGTGCTGGCCCCGCCGATGGCCAGGATCATATCACCCAGTACCACTCCTGCTCCCTGAGCCCTGCCCTTGGGTTGAACCTGTAACGTAGTAGTAAGGTACGCGATCATGATGGATCAGAGATACTGGCTATACATATATATACTCTTCTCTTCAGTGACTGACAAGTGTCAAGTTCATAGTACATATTCATACTCAAAGTCTGCTTTCTCGCTCCATAAGAGCACTCCTTAGATCAACAAGTTAAGCCTTTCACAAAGTCTATGCCTTATCCGTATCTTATGTATCCTATAGCTTGGGAAAAGTATGGCCTCTGAGGTGGTTTCCCGCTGCCTTCTGCATTATACTATACTTACACATAATTTTTATCATCATCACTATCATCATCACCATCGTCATCATCGTCATCACCATCTTCCCTCAAATCCCAGTTTAACTAGGGTCGCGATACGAATAGACCTTCTCCATTCCTCTCGGTCCCACACCATATCATCAGTCAGTCCCCTATTTTTCATGTCCTTCTTAATCATCGCATCCCAAGTCAATTGTGGTCTACCTCTCTCTAGCTTAACATCCAGCTCTTCCCTCCAAACTCTCATTACTACATTCTCATCTGCCTTTCTCACAAAATGCCCATGCCATCTCAATCTCGACTGAGCAAACCTCTCCCGTTTCTCATTAACACTCAATTCATCGTCACATTCATTTTCAAGTCTGTGCTTTCTAGTATCATCACATAGCATTTTAGATTACATAACTTAAAACGGTATTTAAAACTGTATTTGAATCACCAGCTCAGAAGCCATATTTTTCACAAGCTTGTGCTGCATCAGATATGATAAAGCCTAGTTTTTGTTAAAGGATTAACTTTTTAATTTAGTTAGGCAGCGCACTAGAAGAATTGCTCTTTACTGAGCGTCAATCCAGAATTTGGATATTAAAATGTACCTTGAAACTGTCGCTTGGCAGAAAACAAGAGAGGAAGTGGAAAGTACTGTAAGCCAATTTATAAATTTGCTGTTTATGTCATGGGATTCAGCTTTAAAATATGAGAACCCTACAGTAGAAATGGACTAGTTACCTTAAAATTTGTTGCAAGCCTATACCAGAGTCTATTGATAGAGTCGTACCAAACAAGTGATTATGAAACATGCACTCGTTGTATTTCCTTACCAATCTACTAAATCTTCTTTTAAGGTAGTCGAAATTTTCACAAACAGTAGTTACGGAATTTATTTTCTTACAATTTTAGCAATTTACGTGTAAGCAAATATTTGAGGCTCACTTTCTAAATCTAACGGGGGCCAGTACTACTCCAGATTCCCTACAAAGTGTTGATGAAAATTCTGCGAAGCATTCATCAGTGGAATGGTTTCTGCTGACAAGCATCTCTCTGCACATCTCTCTGCAAGATTGTCAGTCATTCAATTAGGGAAAGACTCCGCGAAATATTGTAAACATCGTAAATTGAGAAGCTCATTTCTATGAAGAAATATTCGGTCGGTATAAACAGTTCATGAATGCAGAAGAACTTTACCTTATCATATGCCCTACAGGCAAAAAATGTTCAAAATGTTCGGCTTCTGAAGAAATTGATTCTGTTACAAAATGTCCTGTCAGACTGTCAGAGCCGTAGCTTAATATGAGTTGTTCTAATATAAGCTATACTTCATAACTCTGATTCCTTTTGGAGACTATAAGCCAGTCTTCATATTAGGAAATTGTATGAACTCTGGTCCCTGATCTTCATTTCTATTAATTTGTTCTTTGGATACCTATGCTTTTAACCTATAGGTTTCTTACTAAATTGTACGTTCTATACCACGCGCCTTTTTCTATTGCAAACGATCTGATCCATTCGCTGTTTATATCAATGAAATCATCACAAATAAAATTCGGGTACATTCGTATCACAAACATAATTATGGCCTATTCGTATTACAAATGGTGGTGTTGATAATTAGCCCAGTGCTGTTGACCGCATCTTTAAACTCCCTATAAAATAGTCTCTAATTATACCCTAAAGTTTTTCAACCAGGGGTCGGTTTTAACAAATTAAAATTAAACTAACTTTAATAATGGCATAACTATGTTTCATTTAAATAGCCAGCAAATAATAAATAGCTTACATGCTCGACGTGTAGAGGTAAACCCTGGTCGATTCCTCCTTTCAAACGAAATCCCCAAGGCTGGGAATTATCCTGTCGTCTTAACTGAACTACGAACACTGCCATGACTGAATGATGGCCGTAAACAATAATTTATCCCCTTTCGATCTATTGTCTGTAAATTAATTTCAAGATGTAAGCCTATTCTATATTTATTTACATTAAATCTTAATTTTTTATCTATAGAATGATAAATAGTTTGACCTAGAGAAATTTAATTAATTTCTATTGATATGTTTATACTTCGTCTATTTTATCTTAAATTAACTGCGATTTGTGTATCAGATAGCTAGACAATGTTGTAACTTATTTTGGATAGAAGATTAAAATTGTCTGGTTACAGTGTTATTCGGAAAATTAGATCAAATGATTAGTAATTATCAAAGTGTGATAGGCAATATAAGATGATATTTTCCTTCAATTGAAAACCGCTATTTTAGATATAATTTCATTTATGTATACGGTACGTAGCCCCTGCTGTATCCTTGGCACTACAAAATAGACCAAACGTTAACTGCACGTGTCGTAAGAGGCGACTAAGCTGATCGTGATTGGCCACTTTTACGATCACTTTGTATTGTTCACGTAAATCGGTTATGGCGCCTGAGCTTTTTGGTATAAATTCCTAATCAGTTCGTTCATAGAATAAAATATCCCAGATGAAACGGTTTAAATTGTCCCTCTACCTTTTCATATATGGACGAAATGACAGTCACGGACTGGCAACGAATACAGTGACTGAATCAGAAGATGACGAAGTTAAGCAAGAAATTATGTTTTATTTAGTGAATAGTTCGCTTTATTGAACATAGTACTATTTGATGATTAATGTGCTGCCGATTATGGAAAAGATATTTTCATCGGTTTGTCTTACCGTTCAATTGTACTGCTGCCACTCTAATAACTTAAGTGTGAAAGGAAATTAACTTTTAACGCATAATTTAATTACACCTATCGAAAGCATTTCGACTAATGGAAATTAATCCTTTTGTAATTCGTTGAGTTCTTAAAAATCTCAGACGTATTTAAATCGTAAAATCTTTAAATCATTAAGGTAACTATTTCGCAGAATTTTCTCGATGCTAAACTCACAACAATTGAATTCTCGGATTCAGGCTCTCTCGTTCTGCTAGCTAAAGTTTAATAGCCTACAACCAACTACCGGATAGGCTCCTAGGAGATAGGCTGCGCGCGGTGCCTGCAGTTAGGCAGGCATCCTGATGCATGATCCATCCATCAACCTCGAGTCCATTCAGGGATTCCTTTAAGCAAACTGCTTTTATAGTCTTCGGACTGAATTATTGTAAATACGCAGTAGAATCTAATTGCACAGACTAGATTAAATGATCAATTATTTAGCATAATGTTCTTACTATTCACGATTTGCTAGATTCAACTCTCTCTCTCTCTCTCTCTCTCTCTCTCTCTCTCTCTTATTCAGTCTCTTTCTTTATATCATTCTATAATGCACTTTCAAACTGTAGACTCAAAGCACGTACGTCTGCTCAATCTATCATTCCCATCAAAAATAAGCTATCCAATGTGTCAATCGACCAGCAAGTCCATCAAAATATCAATTCCCCTGGCAAATTTCAATGGGGCCCTTATTGATGGCCAATAAGGGCCACAATAAAAAAGGATTACGTTTTAGTTTTTCATTTTGCACTCTCCTAGTTACCGCTCTAGCCTACTGTTAGGTATCGTGTATAGTTTTCGATTTAATTAATTTCAAGAAGGTTAAATTTTCATTTTGGAACATTTGCATATATGGTAATGCACATTATAGCTATTATGCTTTCAATAACTGCCATACCTCTGTGCGTCAATTTTCTGAAATACAAAAAAAGATCAAGTATCATAACGGATCTAGAGCTACTGTGGCATGTTGCATAAAGCAGCGCATATATAAATGTACTTATTATTATTATTATTAATTTATTTTTATATTTTTTATTTTTCATTTAACTTTTTATTTTATTTCATTATTTTTTATACCGGGTATAAAGAACACGACGTTTGATAAAAACGATACGTGCTGAATCGCCGCCCGGCTACTCGAGATCATCTCTCGGTTTAAAAGAATTGCTGAAGCAGACTGCATTAAATCTTTACAAAGTGATGGAAAGCCTTTGCCAAAGAAAAGAGGTTTCTCACCTATCGCCGGTTTGCTCTGCAATAAATATGCCTATGCCAATAATGAAGCCAACTCCAATGGGATTCATGGGGGCCATGGTTACAATGGTCACCGGAGCAACTTATTATTTTTATTATTATTACCATTATTAGTAGTAGCATTATGATTATTATTATTACTATTGTTATTATCATTATCATTAGGCCTTATTATTATTATTGTTGTTATTATTATTATTATTATTATTAGTCATATTACAATCTACTATACAATTGTACTGCTCCAAGAGGCTTTGTCGTTTGTGGGTCATCAGAAGAGGTGAAGGACCTCGTGCCTAATAAACGAAGACCTTCTGTTGAATACTATTTTAGAAAATTTAAGCGTCTTTGACAAGTACATTAAGAGAAGCCCAGAAGTTCGGAGCAGTCAAAATGCATTGCAGCAGCTCGCAGTTTATTATCTGCCGAGAAGAAAGTTTCTGGAGTAACAAAGTGTATCACGGGAGCAAGGCAAGAAGAAATCCGAGTAATCCAGTGACTCCAAGGGTTTAAACAGTGGTCAATCTAAATGATTAAATCTGACACATTCACACTGGTGTCAAGGGTATGCAAGCCACTCCTGGTAAGAGGCAGATTAATGCTATCTCTATAATTATTTATGAAGTATCTACGTGTGTCAACGTGTATATCTAGCAGCCGCCGGACTTCTTAAAGGTAAAATAAAGTGAATTAATGAGACTGTTAGAAATTTTAGATTAAAATTTGTGAACCAATGAGACCGTGAGAAATTTGAATCAGTACATGATCTAACATCAGGGACAACAGAAGCAACAGTATATAAAGTATGAAACCGAGCGAACCAAATATAGAAATATATTACAGTATTTATTATTTATTTTAATGTAAATTATGTAATTTATTGCAATGCTGTGAAGATTTAACGTCCGTAGATCCACGCAAAATGGCTGACAGAGGTGAGTACAGGTTGTACTACAGGTACAGGTACACTTACATGTACTAAAGAGGTGCAGGTTGTACAAAATTTATTTTGAAAATTTTTTTCAATTAATCCTTTTTATTAACCAACAATCCGCCGACTTAAACTTTCGTCTTGCTTTGTGCTACTCCAGCGCTGTTTGTTTAAATAGTTATTCCTTTCACTGGAATTTGACATTTGAAAACTGCTTGCAGGTCTATTAGAAGCGTGTAACAGGTGGGCTGTAGAGACTTGCTTATTCGAGTTAGGCTTGCTCCACAATTTTATTTGTACAGTATATAGCAGCACGGTGCTTAGAACAAATTGCAAGTTCTTGTACCAGGTACCGCACAAGATCTGTTGATTGTGCTGTGCTTGTCTGGGAAGTTCTTAATGATGCAATGTTGTAGTGGAGAAACTATGAAAGCTCTAATCATAGAATTTAGTAGCGGAGAAGCTGATAAAGTCACAATCATAGAATATTGTAACGGAGAAACTGAGAAAGTTATAATCAAAAATATTGCTATGGAGAAACTGACAAAGTTGGAGGACATTGTTTTAGAAAATTGCAGAATATTGCAGAAAATATAACTTAGAATTATAAGCATTGAATATTGTAACGGAGAAACTGCAGGAGTTGCATAGTTATGGAATATTACAGTGGAGAAACAGCTAATGTTCTATTCTGCAGTTACTGCAGTAGAGAGAAACCGAGGAGTTAATGATTTCACGGCTGGAGCCAGTGGCGAAGTTGGTAAGATACTCGACCGCGGATCAGTATGTGCGGGGTTCGAATCCTAGGCTCGTCCGTCACTGACATAGCTCTTTCTTTCTAGTGAGGAAACTGACGTTAACCTTACTTTTTATCAGCTTTTTACTTAATAAGCATCTAATACTGAAGTTTAACAGTTGACAACGTCATTGCAATACAACTGATACCCGAGAAGGTTCGTGGTAATTGAAAATGAACTCATCAACGACTGCACGAGTTTTTCAAAGCGATTGGAGCAGATATGACAATGAAAGGTCATGTAGTCTTTCTTTAGTGATTTCTATATTTTAGATTATATTTTGGATTGTTGGCTAATATTTAAGACTTGCAATCTTAAATCTGAGTTAAGGAGTTATATACCATGGACCTGCCAGTAAGGCAGTTCACTAAGAGAGAGAGAGAGAGAGAGAGAGAGAGAGAGCCCGAATCCTTTTTATCAAACCCAGGGTTCTTTAAGCCTGGCATAAAAATCGTATTTGTAATAACACTGGTATTATTTTCGTGATTATTATTACGATTATTCTTATCATCATCACTATATTCAGTATATAATATATATTACAATGAATTTTTTTACCCGTGTGCAAAGAACACGGGCTTGATAAAATGATTACAGCAACACTTGCTGAATCCTAGGCGGTGTTGAGGGTGGAAGAGAGTGAAGACCCCGCTACAACCTCCACCACCCCGACCTCTCCGTCAGTTGACGGGCTTTACAAATAGAATAAGTGCAAAAAATGTCGTTGTGTTCGCATTTCTCATTGCAGCAAATGTTTACAACTGTTTATTCGCAAGGGCGCGACAGTGGCATTTCTTAAGCGATGTGCGACTAGGATTGTACAACTTCATGAAAACATCAAATTATAAAGACGTAATGCAAATATTATCGCCAGTTTCATCACTCGAATGCGATATGAGTGAAGGGCGAGCCCCACATTTGAACCCCGCATATACTAAACAGCGATTGGATCAGTATCTTTTGTTATTTTTATTTAAAACTGATGTTACTGACTCACTGTAACTGTCTAGCGTAACTTTATGTATTGACCTTCTGTCAGAGATGGTCTGAAGGGGTTTCACACATTTGTCAGGTAATTGTGCTATCAAGTCATGAAAGACTTGTCAGGTAATTGTGCTATCAATTCAGCGTGCGTTTATTACTGATACGCAATGTCTGAAAAAAAGCAAATCAAGTGTTCATTCAGTAGGCCCTATCTTACGGTGTTTTTGTAGTGACTTCCGTTAGAGTAAAGATGCGAGACAACTAAGTGAATAAATGAGTGAAATAGTGAAATAATAGATGAATGAATGTTTTTAACAATTAAATTAGTAAATAAATTAAGTAATTATTGAATAAATGAACGAAAAAATAAATGAATGATTAATAAAACAATCAGTCAATTAATCAATTAAGCAATTAGAAAAGCAAAGTAATTAGTTTGTTATTTAGACTGACTACACAAAGTAATTGATAACACATTATTCATTAATTTACTTGTAAGTTTTCAAACGTTTTACTATTGAATTTGATAGCTTATATGGATTAAAATCCATACTAAAACTTGTACTTAAGATGACCACTGACACTAATTAAACTCTTCGACTTGATTCTATTCTTGTTGCAAGCGCAATTGTCTACATTTAACATCTAGATTTTTTACTCTCGGATGAAACCTACTCTGTATTTCATACCATTCTCTAAGTGCATTAATCATTGACCAGGCTGATAGTCAAAATAATCTCTAACAAAACTGATAAAGTAAACGAGAAACCACCTCAGAATCGCTGATTGGTTCAAGCAAATGGCTATACTTTGTGCTATTTTATATTTTGTAACGAGAAGAACGCTTGCGATGGCTAAACTTGCAAACTAGTGGTTTGGTACTTTTAATGAGAAAGAAAGTGAAAAATGTATTTTCATTTATATTACTGGTCCTGCTGTTGGGTACTTGACGAGAGAAAGGCAGGTAACAACACGACTATCCTCCTAACCGTTTGTCTATTCTAAATTATTCTACTATTGCTAGCGATACAACAACAACGGCAATAGATCTCTATTGAAATGAAGTAGACTTTTCAAAACCGTCAACAGGTAATTCTTCAATTCACAGCTAACGAAGTGGAAGCTAAATTATCGACGAAAAACCTTTTGTTTGTCACTTATCTTTGACACATTGTAGAGAATAGTGGGTGATAAATATTTAAAGAGCTAGCTTCATTTATTTAGCAATCGTTCTTTAGTGAGGGAAGCTATTCGCCTTCTTTCTTTTATTAGTATTTTTACAACGTATGATGTACATGGTGAAAAACAACGTACAGAGTAAAAATAGCAAGAAATAAAACATTAGAAATAATGTTTGATTTATGTGTTAAAATCTATACATGTATGTGTAATAAATGAAGGTATGCAATACGCACATCGAGTACTCATGAAAGTGCAATCAAGGTTCATCCAAGTTCCAATATTTTTAAGAACGATGAAACTGACGTTAAATGCGGCTTCAGAGTGAATCAATAAAAAATAAACGGGTCGACTGGATAAGATTTCATTTCGCTTTCAATTCTCAAAATAAATATCACTCATTTTTAAGTTCTGTAGAACCTTATACTTCACTTTAACGCTAGTCCACTTTTCAAAGTTTTTACAGTTGTATTCTGATTTTATAAGTTTCGATATTATAAAGTAGCATACCTGTTAAAGTGGCCATACACGATACGATTTATCTGTACAGATAAATTGTACAATAAATCTGTATCGCCCACACACGGTCAAATTTATTGTACAATTTATCTGTACAGATAAATTGTACAATAAATCTGTATCGCCCACACACGGTCAAATTTATCTGTACAGATAAATCTGTACAGATATATCTGAACAGATATTTTGGTCACACACGGTCAAATTTATCTACCGATAAAACTGACGCTCGCCCATACACGGTCAAATTTAACTGTTCAGATATCTGAACAGTTATGCTAATTAGCTGTCAATCATTTCCAATCTGTAGAGCACGTGATTAATAACAGTCAACCAACATCTACATTCTACAGTACGTATTACGGCGGGATTTAGCGCACTTGGTTTATTTGCGCGTAATTTATCGAAGTTAAGCTACAACGACCTCGGTTAGTACTTTGTGGGTGACCACCTTGACCGAGTGTTGAAGGAAAATTATGAAGGAAAAAATCCCAGGGCGATGAAATGTTATTCTTAGATCCGTGCCGGCTGCAATTGATGCGCCATCAAAAGGTAATGATTAATAATAAGTTTATAATAACCATGGAGAGGAAGGAGGAAATGAGCCTTACAAGCAGCTGTGCTTCCTGACCCAGTGTGCCGTTATTTATAATATATATATTATATATATATATATATATACGTGTATATATATACATGTTGGTATATACGTATATATGGCGCCTATATTGGCTACATGAAATATATCCGGATCAATTATTGGACAGGTTTTCTATTTATAAGCAGTAGTAATAGAAATGGATCGAAAACGAAAGGCGAGTGCATACGTTGTCTTAATAGCTAAATAATATCAGGAAGATCTAACTAATAATAGCACTTAATAGCATCGTGTCTTGATAGTAATTATACATAAATAACATAATCATCAAAATTATTATCATCATCACCTTCATCGTTATCATCATCATTATCATGCATCATTATCATCATAATTATTGTAATCATCATCATCTACATCGTCATAATTCTACGGACTAGTAAATTGAGAGGGGACTCTTAATTATATATAGACTCCTTTTTAATGGGCCTTTGTAGGATCTGTTTATTGATCGTTCATTAAAGAGAGAGAATATAAAAGCGCGGTAAAATACGTGAATTATGTAAATAATTGATGTAAAATAGATGAATGTGATAAAAATGCGTTTAATTCTGATATTTTTCGTTGAGATATTTATATTGCCGTATACATTTGTTACAATGATTTTTTATAAACTTTAATTAGCTTAATGAAAGAGTTCAATATGGAAATTTAATTGTGATGCATATTTTTTATTATTAATTCTGCTTGGCAAAAGTAATGACATTGCATTATTATTATATAGGCCTACTTTTATCTTAATTAAATAACTCAAAACAATAAGCTTAGGCCGGCAAGCGCTCCAGAAGTCATTGTGGGCGGAGCATGTCGACAAACTTATTGTACAATAAATTTGTTGATCGTCCACACACGATACGATTTAACTGTTCAGATATCTGAACAGTTAAATTGGATGGTTTTCCCGACAGTTTTGAAAACTGACACTCGTCAGTTATATTGTACAATATTGCCCACACACGGTCAGTTATATTGTACAATTTATTGTACAATTTATCTGTACATATTTATCTGTACAGATAAATCGTATCGTGTGTGGGCAGTCAAGGTCATCAGTTCTCTCGTCAGTTTTCCCGTCAGTTTTGCCCACAAACGATCAAATTTATTGTACAATTTATTGTACAATTTATCTGTACAGATATATTGTACAATAAATCGTATCGTGTATGGCCACTGTTACTCTAATTTTTTATTCAGGTGTTCTGATATCTATATGCTATCGCTACACACAGCAATTTTGAAACCATTAAATTTTATTATAAAAATAAAGCATAAACTTTATCTTGCTCCTCTAGTTATTAACATGTCACATCCCACATTATAACAGTTTAATTAAATGTAGTTTTTTAGCATTTTTTGCCCACTTATTTACATGATTATTAGTAATCGTTACCTATTATAGCGCGGTAATTTGCAGGTAGCGCGGATTTAATTATATATATATATATATATATATATATACATGTATATATATATATATAGGGCCTATATATATATATATATATATATATATATATATATATATATATATATATATATAGGCTTGCAACATACCAGTATTAAAAGGCTGCTGTCTGAGGTGGGATTTGTACACAGATGTTTTACACACATTGTTCACGATTCTGCGCTACACTCTCCAACAAAGCGCAAAAACCAGCCCCAAATCTATTCGACTAATCAAACTGATAATTTAAATAACAAATTATTAATTTGTTTACCAGACGATTTTTACAAAATGTTTAAACGGACTCGTTCCATTAACATCTCAACCTTCCCACTCCAATCCCGTCAATTCTGTCCCTACGTAATCCACTGAACAGGATAGCGTCATATATCACTTTGAAAACGGGAAGCAGCTCTTATTGCGCAATGTCCTTACGAGCGATTGTATTAAATTTCTATGCAGCCGTGACGTCAGTATTAATGTCGCACTGCAATCAACACTTTGCGGGGCTTCCGCTGTAATTAAGTGACAGTTTCCTGCGGAGTCAAACAAAAAGATAAGGACTTTGCGGTCCTTTGTCTGCATTTACATATGTCTGCTCCATATTATATAGTCTGGACCGAATTTTATCAAACTTGTTTCATATTATAGCTTCACTGCAATTAAGTAAAAAACGAGGTCTTCTTGTAGCAAAAGTTCAGCAAATATCAGAGTTCACTGATTTATTGATATTAATTAGGTTGAGTGTTAATGTAGTGCTAAATGAAAGTTAGTTTTGTGTTAAATGAAACATCTTCTTCTTCAGTGCACTGCCAAGGTTCAAGGTACATATTCATACTCAAAATCTGCTTTCTCGCTCCATAAGAGCAGTCTTTAGACCAACAAGTTAATCCCTTCACAAAGGTTATGCCTCATTCATACCTTATGCAGCTTATGGCTTGGGAAAATTATGGCTTCTGAGGTGGTTTCCCGTTGCCTTCCTCAGTTAGGTGGATTAATTACCATTTAGTCATGGGGAAAAATATTTCATGGTGAGGTGGGTCCCCTCTTGCCATCCTCAGCGCCTGCCTTTAGTCGCCTCTTACGTACACGCGGCAGATTGTTTGCCGTTGCCCTATTCTGCAGTGGTCCAACCACACCCAAGCACAACACGGGGAAATAGAAATGAAATATATGTTTAATTAATTGTTGTACTTGTTCGCTTTAATACTACTTATGCATTAATGTGCAGTTTATTGCGCAAGGAGAGAAATAATTATACCAAAATAACCCCGGGCACACTCCGTCAAACTTCGCCACACCCTGGGACACAACCCCATACCCTGGACACAACCCCATACCCTGGACACAACCCCCCACCCTGGGACACAACCCCACACCCTGGGACACAGCCCCATACCCTGGGACATAACCCCACACCCTGGGACACAGCCCCACACCCTGGGACACAACCCCACACCCTGGGACACAGCCCCACACCCTGGGACACAGCCCCACACCCTGTACACAACCCCACACCCTGGGACACAATCCCTGAGCATCCCTAGGCAAGCCGCCCCCGGCGTATCCCTGTCCCCGGGGCATCCCAGCCCCCGGGTACCGCCGGGTGAGGTACGCACCCAGGCCAGGGTATTCCCGGTACGGATAACCTATCCTGGGTACCCCACTCTGAGTACTTCACCCCAAGGGACCCCGCCTATATATTTCCCTGATTGGCGAGGCGAAGCTCTCGCCACCGATCAGGGACGAGACGTCTCGAGATCGACGGTCAAGCAGAGATGGGACTGATCGAGGTCAGCCCGGGGCGGGGGCGCCCGGGGCTGAAGATCCTTTTATGTGATGCTTTTAGTAAATTATTTTGATTTTTTAAACGGTCGCATTTTCTTTTTTTTGTTTAAACGGTCGCCTTTTCATAGTTCACAGGTCTTACACTTTTTGCTGTAATGCTACTGTGATAACCCTGTTATGTAAAGATTGTTTTAAAGTCCAATTGCGTATTATGTGGCGTTGTTACCCAGTCGTCTGACAAGTGATCCAGTTCTGCAAGCGGATAAGCGAACATGGAAGGGCTCACTAACTAGTGTAAACCTAGAAAATTAAAAAAAACTGCCGTCTTTCTCTAGACCACATCTCAAATCTTGAAAAATTATTTTAAAAATTATTCAGATTTATCATAAATTTGTGAGGGAAGCCGTTTATATTCAGCTGATTAATTGCGTCAAAAATTAGGGGATGTACGCCCCTGTGCAATAGATGTAGAATATACAGCATGCATTCTTACCATATGAATGAGCGATCAGTTGGAGTGTGAACCTGTCTTTACTTTTTGTCATTAATTAATTGCGATCAATTAGCTTACGCTGGGTTGTTTTCAAACAGTCATTCAATGAAAAATATTTCGCTCTTAAGTCTCGATCGATATCGACTTTTATATTATTCACTTTATTCAACACCAAACAGCCTGTTATTATTCGAGCTCTCAGCTGACTTAAATTAGAGAGCAGTAGCTGGTTCATCGGGTCCAGGGGTTCGATAGATCAGCGAAAAGTTATCTTCGTCAGTTACCATTAAGACTTACAAGCGTAGCTCCTCTGTTGTAAACATATATAGAGATGGGCAAAGTTTGTTACCTATCCTGCCTTGCTAACTAACTAATAGTGTCTCGTGCAGAATCTGTATAAAAAGCTGTAAATCGTTTTCTAAGTTAGTGTGGCTATTATATTTATAGATTACCCGTAGACTGCAAATTCCCATGTTGTGTCCGAGTTATTTGAAGGATTGACCAACCGGTGACTGCAAGTGTCGTAAAACGGTGGAAGGCGACTAAAGCACTAAGATCCATACCCATGTCAGATAGGGCATTCGGTTGGTGAGCGCCTAGGCTCCAGAAATTGCTACAAAAATTTAAAAGAAAATGAAAAAATAAAGAAAATACAAAAGCAGCCACCACAAGAAACGAAATTCTACTGCATATGCCTATGAGATGTGTATAGCTATTTTACGTGTGTAGGCCTAATTAATGAAGAAATTGGCCTTAAACAAGCAGCTGTGCTCCTGACCCAGTGCGCCGTTATAATTAATATTAACAAGTATACAAGACGAGAGTCGTTTAAGATGAACTAACCTCTTCTGCTGGCACAAGCAGCTGCTGCGGCTGATGCAGATGCCCGTAGGCCTGAGCCACTCACGCTGCGGGTACATGTTGCCACAAGAGCATTGCTGGTAGCAGCTGCTCGCGCATCTAGCCTGCCATCCAGCCGATGTTAGCTTAGAATAAGCATTGAACTGAGCTAGAATATCCTTGTCCACCATTGTAGAAAATTGTGTCATAATAAAAATTATATCATAATAATATAATTAAATGATATGAACAATAAAAATGTAATATTATTTGCAAATTTAATATAATAATAATAGTGATTTAATAAACATGTATAATAGTAGGCCTAGCGTAATGGTAATATGTGTACACGCTACGGTGTTGTATTATAATGAATTCGGACGCGAGATGTGAAGTTTGATTTCAAAAAGGATATTCTAGAATGTTTATTAATATGAATTAATATCTACGAAAGTTAAAATAGAGGATTACATAATTATAATATATAATCATAGTGATGGAAATATGTTCAATGAAAATACAACATCTTATCATAATTCATAAAAGGCAGTGTTCTCTTAAGTTCAAATTTTATAACTACGCTAGGTAGAAATTATACTATTATAAAAGACCGGAGTATTTCCCTTAAAATGATAGTCTTATTGTAACTATACTTATTACTATTATAAGTCTTTTAATTACACTTCCAAACACCTCCTTTATTTTTATCCACTTATTTACACCATTCCTTCATTGTTTTAACAAGTAAACTTAGTTAATATTTAGTTTGGACACCAAGAATTTCTGCTAGATTTTACTCAATGTTGTTTTATACTATGCAATATTTAGGTGATTCTGATAGGGCTACTAAACCATTTTAGTATGGCTAATAATATCAATTTATAATTTAATATTTTAGTCAGCTATATTAAAAACATCAAATTAAAATTCATCTTCTGTATTCCTTGTATCTCCCACAAGCAAAAAACTCCTTGGAGACGATATTCGGGTTAATTAATAAATTGCTGATCTTTTTCCAGTTTTCTATTAATGGTAATAAAAACCCTTTAAGTCGGCAATTAAATATATTTAACAAGAAGTCGCAAGTTCGCAACTCGTTTTAAAGTTGAGTTAATTCAAATTTAAAACACCTATTGCACTTTTAACTAAAAGTACTGCATAAATTCATCAGTTTTTTTAAAATTCAAACGCTAGAACGTAAGAATGATCAGAACCGATTTAAATTTGCGTCCATTGCTATGAATTTCGTGCTTTCTGTGTGAGATCGAGGCTGTAATGTTATCGTTTCTCATGCACACGCTTTAGCTAGTTCCGGTACAAGCAGCTCGATGTGAAGTCTAGCTTAAGCAACATAAACATTCTATGGTTTCTAAAGCAGGCCTGTGGGGCTGCGAGAGTCGAGTTTAATACAATGTATTACATTATAGAAAATGCGCGCCTAGTCGTTCGTGTATGTTATTATACGTCTACAGTATGGTATATTATAACGTTCGTAGCTTCTATCTAGTGCTTGCTTTTATCAAGGTTACAAATTATTATAATTAGGCCTAACTCTGGCGCGTATTTATGGTATGCGATATTTAAGCTGTAAGGCAGAAGATCACACTGAATTATCAGCCATCTGTATAGAGTAGAGTACTTTGTTATAGTTTGACTGCGATAAGTAATTGTATCTATGACGCTTATGTACGTTTTATAGTGAAATTAAGCGAATAAATGAAGTCGTAAGTATATAAAGTAAAGTAAACACACATTATAGTGAATCGACTAACTATGTTGATATCTATCACTTTTCATACCACATGTTTAAACTGTTAGGCAATTTAGATCGTTTTCCGTGTAACCAATCCAGTGAATGTCCAAGGTCTCAGCTCATCGTGGCCGGGAATCGAGCCCACAAGGGTTCCATTCATCTCAGGATCTGTCATTTAAAACTTCACGACGTTGCCCCTAAGCTATTGAGACATTCTCACTAAATAAATTAAATTTGACTAAATTAATGCACTCGTTACGTAGCCTACGTTTCAGTAACTAAACGACTCGCTGTGATGGAGTAACTATTAAATCTAACTCTGAGGCAACAGTTCCTAGCCTAGGGCGATATTGGACTGAAATCCCTATATTTTCATTTTGCCCCACGAAGTTTTCTGAAGCCCGTAGATTTTCCATGTTTCGGCCATATTTTCGATTCAAAGGGATGCTGCTATGTTAAGCATTAGCTCATTATGTGTAGTTGTAAGTCGAAACGTTGCCCGCATTTCTTTAAACCTGAATGTGTCAGAAGGTCAGAACTTATTATTATTCCCCATTCCGCCACTCCACTAAAACAATACAGCTTCATTTTCAGGAAATTCGTGTGAAAATTGACCTTTCCATTTGGAAAATTAAAATTTTTCTTTGAAAAAATGACAAATTGCTGCTGAGGTGCAAATAACTGACGAGAATTCTGCTACAAAATGGAAATATTTCTCAAATTATAGAAGTCTACCTCAACTTACAGGAGTCTTCCTCAACTTGTAAGAGTTTTCCTAAACTTATAGGAGCCTTCCTCAACTTATAGGAATCTTCCTCAACTTATAGAAGTCTTCATCAACTTATAGAAGTCTTCCTCAACTTGTAAGAGTTTTCCTCAACTTATAGGAACTTATAGGAGTCTTCCTCAACTTATAGAAGTCTTCCTCAACTTGTAAGAGTTTTCCTCAACTTATAGGAGTTTTCCTCAACTTATAGAAGTCTTCCTCAACTTGTAAGAGTTTTCCTTCTTATAGGTGCCTTCCTCAACTTATAGGAGTCTTCCTCAACTTATAGAAGTCTTCCTCAACTTGTAAGAGTTTTCCTCAACTTATAGGAGTCTTCCTCAACTTATAGAAGTCTTCCTCAACTTGTAAGAGTTTTCCTCAACTTATAGGAGTCTTCCTCAACTTATAGAAGTCTTCCTCAACTTGTAAGAGTTTTCCTCAACTTATAGGAACTTATAGGAGTCTTCCTCAACTTATAGAAGTCTTCCTCAACTTGTAAGAGTTTTCCTCAACTTATAGGAGTCTTCCTCAACTTATAGAAGTCTTCCTCAACTTGTAAGGTTTTCCTCAACCTTAACTTATAGGAGTCTCCTCAACTTATAGAAGTCTTCCTCAACTTGTATTTCCTCAACTTATACTTAGTTTCTCTCAACAACTCTTCTTCAATTGTAAGAGTTTTCCTCAACTTATAGTTGCCTTCCTTAACTTATAGGAGTCTTCCTCAACTTATAGAAGTCTTCCTCAACTTGTAAGAGTTTTCCTCAACTTATAGGAGTCTTCCTCAACTTATAGAAGTCTTCCTCAACTTGTAAGAGTTTTCCTCAACTTATAGGAGTCTTCCTCAACTTATAGAAGTCTTCTTCAACTTGTAAGAGTTTTCCTCAACTTATAGTTGCCTTCCTTAACTTATAGGAGTCTTCCCCAACTTTTGTCGAAAATTTAATCCAAATCAAATTGTTTTGCCATGAAATTGTCCTTGCATACGAAATAAAGTTTTCATATATCGTATAATATGTGAATGAAAGCTTCAAAATTAAATAAATAAGACAAACACTGGCCGTGGGCTGCATTTTAGTGTAATGCAATGAAGAATGTTTTTGTAAATGAACGCAGTCAAATAAGTAATACATTTTGTAACAAATAGTGCAATTTAAATGCATTCCATGGTAGGAATTGCATATCCTTAATCATCAGACTAATGTTAATGTTTAGTCATGATGTCTCTTTTGTGTTATCTGAACCTATCTTTCTTTGAAACTTGTATCGATTAAGTAGTCGTGTTTGACTTCTTAAGATTGCGTTTTGTAAGATATTAAAGGAGGCATCAATAAGCGATTGTCGAGAGTCTAATGGCTGTAGATTTGAGTATGTACGTGCGAATGCATATAATGCTGTGTAGTAGGAGCCATTCGATTTATGAATGAACGGCTTCCTGTTCTTTGTTAGGTTCTTGTGTACTACTCGGCCTGTAATTCGTTTTTAATAGTCGGCTGCCAACAGTTATTGAGCCCCTGAACGTTACATATATAAGGTACGCCATGTTGTTTATGCTGCTCTACCAGTCGTCAAAAAAGAAGAAACTGGAAGCAGTATTCAGAGATGCGGTTCTACAGGAGACTATTACTCAGATCATATAATGGATCACGTTACCAATGAAGACGTTTTACAAAGAATGTCAACCAGTCGTGATTTCTTGAACCGAATACGACGCCAGCAGATGAAGTTTTTCGGGCACATCATGCGAAGCAAAATTATTGAGAATAACATAGTAGGAGAGATGAACGGTAAACGTAGCACGGGTCGACAGCGGATGACGTTTATTAAGAGACTGAGCACTGGATGCAGATAACAGAAACAGAAATGATCTGAGCAACAATGGATAGAGACATATGGAGGAGTATGACCATGACTGCCCAGGCTTGGAACAGGCACAACACTTGAAGAAGAAGAAGAAGATGAAGAAGTAGAAGACTAGTCTTCAAGACTTTTGAAAAGACAACGTTCGAAGCAAAGCGCTTTTTTGGATTTTGTACTCCAACTGTAGAAAAGAAAAGAAGAACTGTTGGTCCTGCCATCCGCGAAATTAAAATAAATAATAATAATAAAATTTAAAATTAAATTTGGCCTCTGGGGTGGTTTTCTGTCGCCTTCCTCAATTCTTCAAAAGCGAAAATACATATTCTGAGTCTTTCCTCTACTGCCTTCTTCATTATGCGTGTTCGTTTGTCTATACTTACAAAACAGGTTTCAATTTATATATTTCGAGTATTCTGGATCTTCTATTAAGGATTTCGCTAGTATACAAAGCGATCAGTGTTATAGTAGTGAAAGCAAACAGAGGGAAATCTTCTTTGTCTCATTATTTGGCGCCAGGATTTGATAACCCGGTTAAGATTTGACCACCTGCAGCGCTTCAGACCGTTAACTTTAGTTCAGGCGCATAAATCTCCAGTAAATAGCACGCCAAACCCTGCGCCGTATATACCACGTTAAACCCTGCGCGTATATACCACGTTAAACCCTGCGTCGTATATACCACTTTAAACCCTGCACCTTAATAGGGTAATATATACCACGTTAAACCCTAGGTCGTATATATCACGTTAAACCCTAAGCCCATGTACCGGCCTAGGGTCATGAGATAGGGGTAGTTTGATGGGGGGAGCTTGATTCTAACCCCTATATATTTATATGGACATTCGGTTGAAAGTTGGGGGGACTGAGTACCTAATTTAGTACCTATCCTCGTCGTTGTCTAGTCCTTGCTTGAGCCTCATAGGCACTTTAAACCCTGCGAATGCAGCATAAAGGATCATAAATTCTGCGCGTGTCTTCCCTGGATGACTCGGTCTATGTTTTATTACTAATTAGCATCAGAACCTTGAAGCGGAAGTTACGTGTTTTCCATTTATGAAGCGAAGTATGCCATGTCTGGGAAGCTTAGCTATATTTTTATATTAACCCTAGAGGGTTGTTTTTCTTCATTTCTCTAGATTTATTTCAAAATCTTACTCTAGAATTTCCTTATGTAATAATATATGCGAAAACCTATCAAACGGTGGTAAACACTGCAAAAGCGCGCAATGTTCTCGCTTGACGCTTTGTATCTGATGGCGTTGTACTTAGAGAAAATGTGTATTTTCGCGCAGGCCAGATCTTGAGTGCTTTTGTGTCGGCGATTCTGAGAAGAGCACACACTGTGTGATTCCTTGAATACCCAGTGCTCTCATCCAGTGTGGCCTACTGTAGACTACAGATGACTGTTGCGATGTGACCAGCCGTTGTCTAGCTGTGACATCTATTTAATTTAGTCAAATCTAATAGAAATGTAATGAGGTTGTTGTGTTGTATGCGTGGTAATGATAAATAAATCGCACCGTTAATTGTAGACGAACTTTAGACGACTTAAGCAATAATCGAGCATATGGTCTCAAGTTCAGTAATCAATATCAATCAATCAATAAAAATTTAACTAGTTAAAATGTTATTGAAGAAAAAGTAACAAGAAAAGTAGAAATTGTAGAAAAGTAACAAGCACGAAGGCTCAAAGGTGGCGGCTATAGGAGCAAAAATCCCGAGGTTGATAAAAGCTACCCAAGATGCTGCCATCCTAGCATTTCAGACATTCTGGAGGTACGCTAAGGTTGAACTTCGTCCGCCCACTCCTGATGAATTTGGTGAGGTGAGCCGAGGCTTCACAAACCTTATCAGTGCTGCCAAGACAAAGAGATGGAAAAATGTGACCGTCAAGGAGGCCACCATCAACACTTTGATAACGGCGGAATTTGTTTTCTGGTTTTTTTAATGGCGAGTGCATAGGTAAAGGTTCACTCATTGGATACCAGATTCCTGGAGCTGTTGATTTTGAGGCTCACATATAAAACCGATTAGCTACTGAATGAACTGTGTACTAGTGCAAATTGTTGAATGAAACTTTCGACTGACACTTCATATGATTTAAAACATTTTCATTGTTGGTAAATGTAAGCATTTAAACCTTCTTAGTTAATAAGAAATGATTAATAAATATTGATAATAAAGTTTTAAAAAAAATTGAAGTTAGAGCTTCAAGTCATCAATATGAATTTAACTAGTTTAATTCTAATTGATTGACTAGAAGCTCCAACTAGTTAATGTTAAGGTGTGGATAAGGCACATGCCTCTGCGAATGGATTAACTTGTTCATCGATGGAATTCGAATGTGTGAAAATAAATATCTTGAATCAGCTGATTAGAGAAACATCAGAGAGGGAGAAAGAGAGAAAGAGAGCGAGAGGGAGAGAGATATGTAAAGTGAAAAGAGAATAATATTTTGAAGACGAAAACGTACGTTAAAAAGTCACCAAAATCCACCTTATTTTGCTGTTCATGTATAGGTATATTTCGATTGAACTCTCTCTGTCTGAAAGATTTACCGCAGAAAGGGATGGGGGAAAATTTGAGACATCATGGGGGATTAGCCAGGTTGTAATAGGACTCTAACATGTGGAATGAGTATCTAAAATCGGAGTTTAAGGGGCTGGAATATCTTTGAGGGCATAGTCTCTTAAACATGTTAACAGGAGGATGTCCCCCAGTCAGAATTTGACTAAGTAAACGTGATTTCTCCCCCCAGTAATTTAACCCTGTTGCTAAAGAGCTCACTGAAGAAACGGCTGTATGTCTAAAAGAGGTCGCCGTCTTTTCTGAAGGTAAAATGACCAAGAAGTAATAGCTAGCTTTTTCTGAGGAAAACTAGAAGAAACTATGCATAATTGTTGTGCCAGCGGATAGTTAAGTGACTTTTTAAAAACTTATAGTATATTCTAAAAAAATCTTATAAGCCCTTTCGAAGAGCTTGTCTGCTCTTTTTAAAAATAGCCATTTTTGCTTCTCCAGTAGAAATTTCTTAGAAGAGGCTATGGGGGGGGAATAGAGTGAGAGAGAGAGAGAGAGAGAGAGACAGAGAAAGAGAGAGCGAGAGAAAGAGAGAGATCCACTCTGGCAGAAATGCTGAAAGAACTGTGTGTGACTGATAGATGATGTTTTTAAATGAAGTTATTATTGTAAGAGAAACTCTTGCGGTTTTGTAGCCGTCAGTCGAATTTAATTAAGACCTGACTCAGACTCTGACGTTCATTGATAAAAACATTGTTTTATTTATAGGCCAATAAATATATCACAAACTCGAGTGCTCAGCTGTTGAAGGTTGTGGAGTCGGTAGCTAGTAGCCCCAATGGGATATTGGCCAGATATCTCTTACATTGATTAAACAGAATTGGAATAAAGCATCGCGAATATTTAATCCAATTCCCCGTCTCTAGAATTTGCAGATTTCGCATAGTGAAACTGGCTATTTGTTCGCCTACGTGTATGCGGAGTAATCTCAAATATGACATTTCGTAAATCAGTGTTTGTTTTTCGATTAGTGCCGCTGTATAAATACGATGAATCATCTTCGATTGTTTTCTTGCTCAGACTGCCTTTGATGCTTCTAAAAGCTGTGACTATTTATAGAACTATCCTTTTATTGATCGCGTTGATGGCAGGTCTAAGGCTCAGAAGAGTATCTCTCTCTCTTTTTTTCTCTCTCTCTCTCTCACTGTCTCTATCTCTGTCTCTCTCTCTCTCTCTCTCTCTCTCTCTCTCTCTCAACAGAAAGCTGATTTATCAGAAACTCAGTAAATTTCATCACTTCAGAATGTTTGGTGTATAGCAGTTAAGGAGAAGTTCATTCAATGAGATCGGAAAAACTTATGAGTAATTCTTGACGGAGTTGATTGTACTAATGTATACTTTTGTATATCCCCTTATCTATAATTGGCATTAGGACGAGATAGAGTTTTTAGCAGATTAATTGATTGAATGATTGTTTTTTGACTGATTTATTATTTTATTGATTGATTGTGATTTCATTATTGATTGATCGATATATTGCAAGTGGTAGGGTATCGAGTTACAAATATAGGCATGGACGGATTCCTATAGTGGTAGATTAGGACATGTTTAGGCAAGGAAAAAGTTTCTGGAATACCATTAGGGGGTACCTGTGAGAAAAGCCAAGCAAGAGTAACATAATTGACTCCACAAACTCATTTTAGCGACTATTGCGTGTTTTCATAGCTTGAAATATCTTAAAATTAATGCAGAAAATTAGTCATTTCAATATTTGTTGCTTGGAAAATGCGGACTTCAGTTTAATCGAGCGAAAACAGCTGTAGCTAAAATAAACCTATGATTCTCGGTCACAATAACAAGAAATAAATGGCTGCATTTTAATCCACTTTAAGGATTAAATCAAGACAAATTAGTTAAAAATCTGTCTGAAAAGTACCATACTGATATCTATGCCGATACTGCTATTTAAAATAGGTGGTAACGTCTTGCGTTAGGTGATAACATGTGGCCTTTATAAGATTAAGAAAAAGCGAATAGTGCCAAGTGATAGCCATCGATGCAGCCTTCAGCAAACTGTTTATAAGCGCATAAACGTGTTGTAAATTGTTATGAGCGATTGTGATAACACAGCGTTTGCCTTTCCACTTATCTAGCTCACAATATAGTGATGATGATGGTGAGGTTACAAAGTTATGATTTTTAAATGTTATGCTCTGAGTTTTCTGCCTATCTTAACACAGTTGAAGATAATAAAGTTACTGATTAAGGTCTTATTAGTACGGCTGATTTGTCCCGATGGTCTAGGTTTAGCATGTTTACAGACAGATGTGTATTGTTACTGATAAGAGGCAATTGATATCGGGTGCATAAGACAATAAGTAATAATTGATATTGACTGATAAGTCAATATCATTGCTAAGTCAATAATACAAACCACAAATGAGTGTCAGAAATAATTTTATTCAACGGTTTTGTGTTCAACGCGTTACTAACATAGCTGTCAACTATTATCTTACTTAAAGATGCCGATATTATAATATATCTGGCATTTTGTGTCCTCTAGTCTAATTTATTTTATCTTATTGACCTTTTATTTGATTCGTAGCGATGATATAATTTGATTTTCATGGATTTTGCTATAGTCAAGCATGTATGGATGCTCGCATAGTTGTTGGTTCATTAGTTTTCCGGGGTTTTACAGGGGTTTTACAGGTAGTTTTTAAGGTTTGAGGAATGCACACAGAGTTAGTGCATGCCTATTGGTTTATTGGTTTTCAAGGGTTTTGTAATAATATAGCATGTAGGAATGTACGAATGGTCTTGCTTATTGATTCGTTGGTTTCATGGTTTTGCTTTAATAAAACACAATTATGTTTAGGCCTATCGTTTAGAGAAATAGAGCATTCCACACTATTGCGTATGTCTGCTTGAGCAAGTGCAGTGGTATCGGATAGTACTTGCAAAATATATGTATTATATGCTCACTCTGAACTAAATATGTATTAACCTTTCTGATAAGATTATGCTGCAGCTGCTTTTATGTGCTTTTTATTCTCACGACAGCTGCCCAAGATTTCGATTATAGCATTCGTTTACTTTTGCTCATTAATAGCTATCATCAATCAATGAAACATTAATTTGCTGATTTTTAAGTAAAATCTATATAACTCTTGCAATTTGATAGCTTCCGCGGAAACTGGGATTTATTAACTGGTAATTTAAGTTATTAATTGTCATTTTTCATATTTATTTATAGTTTTTTATATAAATTATGATGGGTCGAATTTAAGAAAATGATGGAGGAAGCCATGGACCTGCCAGTAGGAAGTGCACTAAGAGAGAGAGAATGGGTCGAATTATCTGTTTTGAGTTGAATTTTCTCTGATGATCGGCTGCTTGGCGCGTTCAAAGCATACATTTCTGCGCTGATCTCACGCTCCATAAAGAGCACAATGTCGATTATCGAGTACACTCCGTAACCGAGACTCGATAACACTCGCACACACAATTATAAGTGCTACTGTCATCTTTGACAACAGTAAGAGCTGTGAAGCTAAGGCCAAACCAAAAGGCTAAACAAACCATTCTTTTTCTTCTTCAGTGCACTGCCAAGTGTCAGGTTCAAGGTACATATTCGTACACAAAGTCTGCTTTCTCGCAACATAAGAGCACTCCTTAGATCAACAAGTTAATCCCTTCACAAAGACTATGCCTTATCTATACCTTATTTGGCCTATAGCTTGGGAAAAGTATGGCTTCTGAGGTGGTTTCCTGTTGCCTTCCTCAGTTAAACCTTTCATTAACAGGTGCAAAATCAAAAACTGTAATATCAAATGATAAAATGTCTCTCTCAAACCATATCTAGTCCTCAAAGGAAAAATTGGTTCTCACTTTGGTTTTCCTTTGCCTTCCTCATCTGTTGCTCAGGGCTGTTTTTTACGACAAGTGCTTCACTGTTGGTAGATTCTGTACTGAGATAATGTAATGCAAGATTATATAGTTATTCCTACAATAATAAAAAATGACGATGATGATAATAATAATAATAATAATAATAATAGTAATAAGAATAGTAATAATAATTCGTGGCACATTGGCGAATGCGGCCTCCAAGATCATAGAGGAATTATTTTAAATATTTCTTTTTCATCTTCCTTTTAATAAATAAAGTCTTTCTTTTATCTTAATTTTAGCCCAGGGCCCTATACAGTCCATGACATTTACAAAAGTAATAATAGTTATAATAATCATCATAAAGGTTTAATTTCTTCTCCAGAGCTAAGGATGATGTCAGGGACGTTCCCGCATCACACGTCAGTACAAATCAATTCAAAATGTTCATCATTTACTGTAATATTAAGCAAATAATTCACAAAGTAATTTCATTGAATGTTTTTATTTTAGATCGGAATGGTTGTCCCTAATGGCGATAGAGCCGTATCTCTCGACTATGATTGAGTGGATCGTTGATTGTTTTTATTACTATTTCAGATTGTTACGTGGCTTTCATTATTTGCTAAACTGACAATTGTCGACACTAATTCGAGACGGATATGCACCAATAATGCAATCAGTTACCTTAGCGGATAACCAATCAAATCGGATTTACATTCGGATCTCATCTAAGATGGATTAAGTACTTCGCGATTAAAGAAGATACTTTTTTAAAAATATTATAGAAGTGTCAGAGACCGGATGTATCGTGAGAATTTCAACCTCATGCATGGAATTCACTGATATTTGCAAGTAAAAGAATATTTAGTTGTTGATATTCTGCACTGACTATTAAAAGACCGACTAAATAGCAAAGCTTAGATTTCTTAAGTACTACTGACTATTGATTGAGTCACATATCAAGTCTCAACTGTGTGTATCGTTTACGTGGATTATGCGCCATTGTAAAATATTGGAAAATGTTGAAGATTTGAAGATATATGTATAGGCCAGATAGCTCTGTAGTCTTTCATTTAGTTAGTGAGATCTGTGAAATCCCCTGCAATAAGAACTTTCTAATTTAACCGTAAAAGTCGAAGGATGTAGATTTGATAACTAAAATTGTGTATTGCAGTGCTAACTGTAAGAGAGAAGTGAAATTAAGTTAAACTAAATTGAATTGAACTAAATTGAATTGAACTAGTAGAATTGAACTGAATTTAACTAAATTGAATTGAACTAAATTAAGTTGAACTGAATTGAATTTAACTCGATTGAACTAACTAGTAGAAGTATCGGTGTTACCTGTAATGCGCTATCCTGTAGTTATGTAACGTAAGCTGAAAACGATGTCAGAATTATTTCTTGAACGACACTGAAATTTTACAAACGACGCTTCCGAAAAAGGCAGGTGTGTTTCAGAGACAAGTACTCTACCATTGTTCTAAGTTGATCTCAGCTGCAGAAAACAACTAAGGCTGACAAGAAGGTTCGAAAGAAAAACAAACAAAGACCAGGGAAGAAGTTCAAAGATAGATTCAAATACTTACGGATAATATTATGGGATGCGTGCTATCTTCTAAGTAAGTATTGTCCTTATGTTTAATCTACACTACTGTATGTTTAATAAATTTCACTTGTACACGCGCAATTCCCAATACCCACAATTGTACATACGTAATTTTAAAATGTAATTGTAATCGTAACTTAATTGTAATTGTAAGTGACACGCGCCATGCGTATTGACGCAGTGGATTTTATTTATTGTAAATGAATTGACAACAAATATTTGTCATGGAGTACTATCATATACAGTATATGGTATATATACACTGTGTTTTTTATAACTGATACCCCAAATTATTTTTACAATGAAGTCGTAAGGAGTTGACCGACGTTTTTGAAATTTACAGAACTTGACCAGCAGCCAATTCTACTAAGCACAGGAAATTTCGTTTAAATATCTTTAATAACGTGAAACTTACAGTTTCGCGAATAGGATTGGGGTCAGATAAGAAATTTCCAATACAGGATTAAGGCCGTGTTACATTTAGCATAGATAAACTCTATAAAAATACTAGCTAACACGTAATATAAAATTTCTGCTAATGCTATTTTGAAGAGCAATCATTTCTTTTCAAAACGACGTAAAATACGTGCTTATATGTTCTTAATGACAAAGTTAATGAACTTTTTATGCATGCATCGCATGAAGAGAATAAACGAAGCAGCTATTTTAACTGTGGCGCTAGAGGACGCTGCTGCAGTGAAACCGGTGATAGCAGTTGTAACCAGATATTCAATGCATGCATTAAAAGTTCAATAACTTTGTCAATTAAGAACATATCAGAACGTATTTTACGTCATTTTGCAAAGAAATGACTGCTCTTCAAAATAGCATTAGCAGAAATTTTAAATTGCGTGCTAGCTAGTATTTTTATAGAGATAATCTACGCTAAATGTAACACTGCCGTAATCCTGTACTGGAAATTTCTTATCTGACCCCACTCCTATTCACAAAACTATAACTTTCACGTTATTAAAGATATTCAAACGAAATTTCTCTATGTTTGGTAGAATTAGCTGCTCGTCAAGTACGGTAAATTTCAAGAACATCTGTTCACTTCTTACGACTTTATTGTTAAAACAATTTGGGGTATCAGTTATAAAAAACACAGTGTAGTATTAACAGTATAGGATTATATAATTTATAGTATTTTATTTAATTATATAATTATTGCATTATCTGCAGTGAAAATGATACCACGTGATCTTTATCACTCACAAAGAGCTCTATTTTATATGCTCCATCCATTGCACCTTAGATATTTGAATATATTTGGCAATTTTCGCAATGAGAATTGGATATCGCTCAGTCTAGTCTGACGGCTGCTTTAGTTAATCGGTCAGTTTTTCAACCACGGCGCTGGTCGGGTTCGACGTCTTAAAGAGAAGCGCTTTGTACTTCTGAACTTGACGTTAAGCCCACTAAAACAAATATTGTTGATTCTGATGCTATCCTTTTGGCATGTAAGATATATTTACATTTCACTAGATATCGTCTTATTACACTGCATGTGGTGGCAGAGTTGGTAGCGCGGTTGCTGAAGAACCAAGATAAAACAATAGCTCCTTGAGGTAAGCGAGGGCATCATTGAACCAACGCTATGTACATGATATATTTTCGGGTTTTCTCAATAATGTAGCTTATTTTAAAGAAGAGAAATTGCCAACAGTAAAGACAGAGTTGGCTTCCAGCCATTCATTCTTAAAGTGGCTGCAAATCCTTATTACAATCCTGAAGTATATATAGTATAACACAGTGTCTGCGACTACTGAAATTCTACTGGAATTTTGTTTTGTCTGCTAGAAATGTTTTAGAAATTTAGTAAAAGAAGGCAATAATCACAAAATGTCTATTTGAAAGGTGTAAATGTTGTGTGTTTAACGTCTGTTTGAGTTAAAACTTAATGATTTTAAGCACAATGGTATGACAGGAGCTCTATGATCTCAGGGGTTAGTAACCTAACCACTTTCACACTAAAAATGGATATGGAGAAGTTATTCCCATCATTTCCTGCTAAAATTATGCCTATTTCCGTCATTAGTATAATCAGAAATAACGACTACCGCAAAACAACTCGCCACTGCCGAGAATGCTGCAAAATTATATTGGAAATATTGAAAATCTATTCGAAATTTTGTGGCCTATATTTTTAGACGCCGAGTTTAAGAGCTTCAGTTTAATTTAAGTAAAATAAACGAGCTTGTAGGAGTGGTTATTATGTTTTTCGTAGTGCTGTACTTGCATCATTTCTAATGAAGCGCAGCATCTAAGCTGAAATGTATTGGTTAAGCTGATTTTCATAAACTCGCAACACTCTGTCTCAATTTCGGAGAAGTCAAACCAAGCCCATGTTTCAGCTGCAGCTGATATTGAAGGCCATCCACAGTATCGCCTTGTAATCGTAAATATCGCCCTATTGCATTGAAGAATATTTTTTACATTTATATGCATATTTATTATTATTTATATTTATTTATATTATTATTTTTATGATTATGTTATTATAAAATGTAGCCGTTATATTATATATAGCTTTATTTCACCACTCAGGTAGCAAGACAAGAAACAAACTACATTACAATCATACAAGTAAACACAAAAATAGCGCTGAAAAAAATACGACGCAAGCATACACTCAATCAATCAACTCAAAATTAATAACTAAAAATTCATTGTATAGACCTAGTATCGTCTTATGATTCTAACATCTGCAGTTTATACTTTTTCGATACTTGGTGATCTACTTTGTTACGCAACAGCTGCCTTGTTTATTTGTTTTCTGTTTTCGCCGTCTGTAAAGCTAATTGATTATGTCGTCCGCACAGCAAAGCCCTTCCAGGCACGCGACTAGCTCGAGTGTGTCGCAGGTGTTTCTCAATCTAGCGTTCTGGTTTGTTTTTCAGCCAAAATGTTTCTATCCATCATTTGAGTGTCTGCGCGAAGTCTTTCTGAATATTTTCGTTGCTTTCGACAGTGCTTTTGTTAATCTTCGCCCTCTTCCCTTGTGTTTCTATTCCTACACCTCTGGGATTGTCTACAAAAAAGCTAAAAAGTTGAAGTTAATGTCAGTTTCCTCACTAGAAAGCGATGTCAGTGACGGGCCAGCACAGGATTCGAACCCCGCACATACTGATCCGCAGTCGAATATCTTACCGACATCGCCACTGTATACATGATGCATTGTTGTGTATTTCTTCTTGAATACTTGATAGTTGATACGTTGTTGTGTCACACACACACACACACACACACACACAAACACACACACACACACACACACACACATATATATATACATGTATATATATATATATATATATATATATATATATATATATATATATATACAGTATATTTGAGGCTGCTTAATGTAATATTGCTACATATATAAAAGTTGTGTATCCCCTATAAAATGGATGCTATTTCTGTTATATTGTTGTAATTTGTGTAATCTAAATTACTAGAATACAGTTTGCGATACAAATGTTTTGGGTGAATTATTTGTAATCTCTGTTGTAAGTGTAAGTTATGTATTCTGTCATGGTGTAATTTGTGTAATGTGTTAAGGAAGCATTTTATGTGCCAAACTTCAGACTGTGTGGCACACGACAATCAAGTGCGATTTATGGACAATACACACCCTAGAAGAATTGCTCCACTACATTCTAAATTTTTAATTACAACCAGGATATAAGTGTAAAGCCGCGCTTCAAGAGCACAGAATTTAATAACTCTGCAATTTGCCAGACTATTACGAAATCCAGGGTAGATTTCCTTCTCGTACTTCCTGACAATGTTTGTATTAAAATAATAATTTAGCTGTCGCTTGTTCAATATTAATATGGTATATAATATATTATATGTATATATATATATATCTACATGTATATATATATATATATATATATATAATATATATATATATAATATATATATATATATATATATATATATATATATATATATATATATATATATAAACATGTATATGTCAATCGCGCTCAATATTTTTTATTTCAGTGTAAATTTATATTTTTCGAGGAATTCTTTATTTTGTTGTTAAATTAAAATATAAATTATTGAAATATTAGAGTTTTATAGTGACGATCATCCACTGGTGTATGGAAAACGTTTGAGATTGGATCATCCATTGGTGTATGGAAAACCTTTGAGATGGGATCATCCACTGGTGTATGGAAAGCTTTTGGGATGGGATCATCCACTGGTATATGGAAAACCTTTGAGATGGGATTATCCACTGGTGTATGGAAAGCCTTTGAGATGGTATCATGCATTGGTGTATGGAAAGGTGTGATGGAATCATCCCTTTGATCCATGGAGTTTTCGTGAAGTGGTTAGTGCTAATGAACCCAGACATTGAATAGAATTTACATTGGAACTGCCTTTTGACAAAATACATGACAAAAGGAGAGTGAGAAAGAGAAATAGAGAGAGAGAGAAAGAGAGAGAGAAATAGAGAGAGAGAGAGAAAGAGATCGAGAGAGAGCAAAAGAGAGAGGAAGAGAGAGAGAGAGAGAGTTAGCGGTCGTGTGTGTTTGCACTTGTAGAATAGTTTTGATCGATAGCTAACGATAAACATACCAGTATACTTGTATTTTACATGAATATGGTTTTAACCTGTTGAACCTGCATATTTACCGGAAAAGTATCTGCGACGTTGTGGTTTTAAACATCAGCTCCGACTGATGGTTATGTTAAATGTTGTTGCTTATAATTTGTTAAGTGCTTGTTAACACTAACCCTGGATGCTCTGTTTAATTGCTACTAGAAACGCGTTGATAACGATGATAACCGTTTAATGATATCAAAACGAGTGTTTGATGTAATATGAATAAATATCGAGAAGATGTGAATTAATAAATGAAAATAACACACTTGTGATACTTGTAACACATACGTTATTTACATTTTTGGTTTAGATTAAGCAATTTATTAAATAGTCAGTGAATATATAATTAATAAATCTCTCTCTCTCCCTCTCTCTCTCTCTATCTCTGTCTCTCTCTCTCTCTCTCTCTCTCTAATGCTCTGCCAAGTGACAGTTCCAAGGTTGTGTTCATATTCAGAGTCTGCTTTCAAGCTCCATAATGAGCACTGTATTGATCAACAAATTAATCCATTCGTAAAAGCAATGCCTTACCCGTACCTTATATAGGCCTATATACATGTATATATATATATATATATATATATATATATATATATATATATATATATGTATATATGTATATATATCGTACCCGTACCTTATTGATTGCCTTTAGCTTGGGAGAATATGACTTCTGAGAAACTCTCCCGTTGCCTTTCTCAGTTTTGCTTTGTCAACTCTTATCACACATGCTGTTAACAGTTGGTCTATTCTTCAGTGTCCTGGACGCATCACTTAAAAAATGTTAAATTTATTGTAATTTATTATTATTATTTTGAAAACACGCTATGGGCTTATTCGTGTAGGCTTAGAGAGATATTATTTATATCAATACAATTTCTAATGTTAATTTTATTGCTGAACCTGGAAAATATAAAACGAACTTGTTTTTAGAAGGATAGACAAATAGGAAAAACATGGTGCTTCAGATGCTGCATAGTTTCATGATTGAATCTATATTAATATCTCTCTCTTTTTCTTTCTTTCTCTCTCTGTCTCTCTCTCTCTCTCTCATAGTGTACTGTCTATTGGAAGGTCCGTAGCGTATAGCTCCTTCGGCATTCGGCATATTTCCATTCTCTTCTTATATCTCCACTAACATGTATACTAATGTGCTATCATATCAGCCAACTTTACAAATCTCAAGCTTCTCTTAACTCTAACCCCTCCTTTCTTCCTTCTGTTACATCTTTTAGCAAATCCCTCTCTTAGGACCTGTTCTATCCGAATAATAAATTATTCTCCCTCTCTCTCTCTCTCTCTCAGTGCACTGCCTTGGTCTTCAAGGCCGCTAGGTATTCTAATACGCCAAGTGGCCTAGGTCGTCTTGATCGTCTAGGTCGTCTTGATCGCCTAGGTTGTCTTGATCGCCTAGGTTGTCTTGATCGTCTAGGTCGTCTTGATCGTCTAGGTCGTCTTGATCGCCTAGGTTGTCTTGATCGTCAAGGTCGTCTTGATCGTCTAGGTCGTCTTGATCGCCTAGGTCGTCTTGATCGTCTAGGTCGCCTTGGTCGTCTTGATCGTCTAGGTCATCTTGATCGTCTAGGTCGTCTAGGTCGTCTTGATTGTCTAGGTCGCTAAGACGTCTAGGTCGCCTTTGTCGTCTAGGTCGCTTAAACGTCTAGGTCACTAAGACGTCTAGATCGCTAAAACGTCTAGGTCACTAAGACGTCTAGAACGCCTTGGTCGTCTAGGTCGCTAAGACGTCTAGGTCGCCTAGGTCGCTAAAACGTCTAGGTCACTAAGACGTCTAGATCGCCTTGGTCGTCTAGGTCGCTAAGATGTCTAGGTCACCTAAGTCGTCTAGGTTGTCTAGGTCGCCTAGGTCGCCTAGGTCGTCTAGGTCGCCTAGGTCGCCTAGGTCGTCTAGGTCGCCTATCTACTCAATGCACTCTTATAGTTACTCGATCAGTAACATTTCATAATAACTGGTTGACTGTTTTATTTCAGATCTGGTCGGGAATTGAACCCGCGGGTGTTTGACGTGCTGAACGTTGATGATAATGGACAGGAAAGAAATCCAGGTCAGATAGAGGTCACTGACTCTGACCTGATTCTATACCAGTCGGGGGGCAGACAGCCCATAAAATGGCCGTTGAATAGTTTGAGGAGGTACGGATTTGATGCAGAATTATTTTCATTTGAATGTGGGAGAAGATGCCCCACAGGACCTGGTATCTACGCGTTCAGGTACTGCGCAGTCTATATATTTCTACTATATTTCTATATCTATATATCTGTACTTTCTATTTTAAGTTAAATAGCTTCAACATTAGTAGTACTGAAGGGTAATTGAAGGTAGCGATAGTGATGATTCTGATGGTAATGTTGATGCTTATGTTGATGATGATGAACTTCATGAATATGATGCACTCGTGTGCAGCAATGCGCAATCTAAGAAAATTGGGCACTTTTAACTGAACCTGAAGTTGAATCCGAACCTCTCAATCCTAAGGAGGACGTTCTAGCAATGTACCATACAACTGTAAACAAATCAATGTATAGAAATTTGTATATATGAAAACGTTGTTATAATTAGAACATTATAAATATGACGCAGCAATAAAATTTAAATATATACTCGCCATAAATTGATAGTCAAATGAAAAAGCTGTAATTATCGTAACTATTAAGGAATTTTGCCAGCGAGCGAGTGTCGAAAACGTTATCGTTGGCGTTACTTCAGACAGACAAACAGACAGACAGAACTGACTCAGTATATTAGATATGAATTAGACGACATCGTATTTAACGGTCGTGGTCATCGATGGTAAATCCATATGTTGAGTAGTAGTTTTGTATTTGTAGTTTGACTTTAGAACTAGAGACAATAATAACAATAATAATAATAATAACAACAATTAGAGTGCTACAGTCATCAATGACAACATCGAGCACTATTGAGACAAAATCAAGCCGGCGAGCAAAAAAAGAAGGTCCAAAAACAGTGCAAATTCCAAAATCCAGAAATTCAGTCCAAAGTAAGGGAGTTAAAGAAAAGGTGGTTTAGGCGCAGGTCGCTGCTCATGGACACTGGATGGAAAAGAGAGATGGAAAAGATAGGTCTTCAACTGCTTATGGAACTGCGCATAGGAAAGCAAAGGCTGATGTGATTCAAATGAAGATTTCCGAAGATTGGATGGAAGAGAATTCCAGATCTAAGGTGCAGCATGCTGGAAAGAACGATTAGATAGCTTAGAGCGTGAAGGTAAGCTAGGTCTTACAAGAGTAATTAACTTAGAAGACCGAGTAATAGCAGGCTGCATCACTTTAATCGAGTGAGACATATAAGTTTGTCCAGGGATGGTGATGGACTTATAGGTTAACGAAGCTGTTTTGTAAATGAGACGATCGCGACAAAAGCTTAACAACGAAGCTCTGTTTGCTACAATAACTCAGTAAACATTTATAGATTTTCTTTGTAATGTTCTATAGTATAATTCTTTATAGAAGCTGTCTAATTATACTAAGCATATTAAACTAATTTTTGTAGTAGTGTCTCTGACGTTATCATCTTAGTAGCATTGTTATGGTGTCTCTGACATTATCCTCGTAGTAGCATTGTTATAGCGTCTCCGACATTAAAGCTGGTATAGCTAATGTTTACGTCAGTTTCCTCACTCGAAAGCGATGTCAGTGGCGGGCGAGCCCAGGATTTGAACCCCGCACATACTGATCCGCTGTCGTTATCATCTTTGTAGCATTGATACTGAGAATTGACTGATTGTCGCTGTTTCAGATGTAAGAAACCAGAGCCGCTGTTCAACTTGCTGCAGGAAGCTATCATGAGAGCCGGCCAGAACGAGCGCATCCACTCTGTCATAGGGGTCTCAACGACCCAGGGGGTGATTGACCCCCTCAGAGTCGCCCAAAATAGACCGAATGGACAGCCCCCCGATCAAAATCGAATTCGTCTGCTAGGAGGACGGACTCAGAATTGGCCGGTACAGCGTCAAGATGGTCAAGTAGGGCAGGCCGTAGGGGGTCGTGGTCCAAGTGACCCCCATCAGGGGCTGCTGCTTTCAAATTGGGCGGGTGCTGAGGAGCATAGGACCCGGCTGTCGTCACTGGCTGGCAGCAATACTCTGGCGCCTAATAGTGAGCATAGTGCCTGTCTGTGTTTTACTTGTTGTTAACATTGTTGTTGTTGCTACGGTTGTTTTTATAGTTATGTGATTTTCTGTTGTTGCAGTAGTTATTTCATTGTCGATAAATATCCAAACTTAAAATTGAGGCTTAATTGTTAAAATCAAGCATCCTTCTCATTGTTCGGAATGGTGGCAGGCCAAGGTTTTGAATTCTGAAACTCTTAACTCTGTAAACTTTACAGACAAAACCATTAACATCCTCGAAGTCTAGCTGCCTTTGACTTGCTTTCTCATCCTTCTATTTAATTCAAATTTATTTAAATGGCAAAGTGTTCGTCAATTTCCTTTAGTATTCTTGTCTATGATACTGTTCTTCTGTTAACTCAGCATAAATAGGTGTTCAACTAGATAGAACGCTTCTCGTTCTCTTTGATGGCCTATTGTTTCTGTCTCTGCTTAATTTGTTTGATTGGTGTTTTATTTCTCTTTTTCAAATTTTATTTCAAATTTTAACGTATACAAGTCGATGTTGTTCTTTTTATTTAAAATTGATATTTGTTTGTACTTTTTGTGCTCTATTTGTACATCGTTATTTAAAATAATAAATTTTTCTGTATTTTCTTATTTTAGCTCTCGCGGCTCTTGGTCGTCGTACCCTGCCACAGAGCAGCACGCAGAGAGAGTACATCAACACCGAGGTGGGTGGATCCACCGACAACACCCCCACCTCACTAGTGATCAGCCCACTCCAACTCTCCCACGACTATGAAAATCACATCTCACTCCCATTCCGCGGAAAGTGGATCACTACCGCCCTTGCATCTCGTGAGGACGACGAAAACGACGCTGAATTATCTCCCAGAGGAGCGAGCAGCAAGTGCGCACCTGACGTCCACTACGCCGATCTGGATCTGGGTCGACACGATTCCCTCACCGCTGAGGGGATTCCAGAGGATGATGAGGAAGGAGTCGGGGAGGTTTTCCAGTCAAGCAGTCAGTCAGATGTGAATGCTCCGTTGCAGAGTGTTGTGAGTCCGGTCGGACTATCAGCTGGAGAGAATTTTTCCAGAGAACCTCAAGAAGAAGGACTCGTTTACATCAACATTCCGGGAAATTCCTGTTCATCGCCAGTTGTCACCACCTGTACGGACCCCCTGGGTCGTAGTGACAGTTCTGTTCACTATGCAAACATTTCGTCACCTGCTCCGACATCGTCGTCGAGTCAGAGACCTCAAAGGTCTTCGAGCCAAAGTCTGGCGCCGACAGCTAGGCTTCAGCCCTTGGGCAAGTCTCGATTGCCCTCAAACTCGCCCTCGTTTTCTTCTCCGTCAGGAGCTTCGCCCATAAACGGGATAAATCACGCAGCGTCGTCTGCAACATGTAAATCTCCAACACCGCAAAAAATAACTTATGTTCAATTGGATCTACAGGAATCCAGTTCCACTCCTAATGGTGTCGTCGTAAATGGAGTTAAGGCAAATGGAAGTTTGTCTCCGCTTTCTCCGGTTGGAAGGGGGAGAGATAGAACTATGGGAGCCGGTGATTTCCCACGAAGCACTGGTAGAAGTGTGTCCATTTCTTCCGCTAGCGGAAGCTTGCTGCTTAATGGTAGTTCTGAAAGCTACACTACAATCGATTTTCAGAAAACTTTGGCACTAAATTCTAAATGTTCAGTTGACGAGGGAGTGCGGAAAACGAGACATAACAGTCACATTGAAATGATTGCGCTAAACTAACTGATTTTTGTTAATATTATTTTTAAATTTCATATTTGTTATTTTAAAATTGTGTCTATTTAAATTTAGGATAGGACTCCTGCTATGAGAGCATTGGCAGCATATATCGGCTCTACTGAAATATTTAGACCTTAGATTTATAATGTTACTTGTTAATTGTTAGTACAGAAGAAAGAGCCTTCAGTTGTTTTTTGTTGAATTAACGTCAATTTCTGAAGCCCAAAGGGTTTCTCTTCAAGAAGACGTCAAACCCGAACATTGCCTTGGCTAATCAACTGTTCGAACAACCCAGGCAGCCGTCAGACTAGACTGAGTGATGATTCAGTTCTCAATGAGAAATACATGTCAAACATATTCAAATATCTAAGGTGTAATAGATAATAATAATAATAATAATAATAATAATAAAGGTTTAACGTCCGTTTCCTCATCCAGGGATGATGTCAGGGACGTCAGATGTAGAATACAGCATGTTTGAGTTCATTTGACATTTCTCATTCTGAATATATCAGCCTTCAGTTGTTCGTTTATGAAAAGAGATTTAAACAGCTGATTGCATTGATTTGGATTTACTTGTTGAAATTGAAAAGATTTTAGAATTGATTGATAATTGGCAATAGAAAATTGGATAGACTGAAGAAAACTATTGAATTACCGGATGAAAGAAGAATTAGCGACGTATTCGTAGCCCATGTTTAAATGAATAGGAAAATAGAAGATGGAAATAGTAAAATCTAGATCTAGTGTTTTGTGCCTCTAGTTAATATGATAATAATAGTGAAAGAGAGAGAGAGAGAGAGACAGAGAGAGACAGAGAGAGAGAGAGAGAGAGGGAGGTTAGAGTTGGATTTGCTTATTGGAAATATAATTTTCAATTTATTAAAGCATTGAATATATTCTAATAGAAAATGAGATTCTTGAGTTTTAATCATGATATGCGAGGATAATAATTTCAGAAAATATTTTGTAAGCCATACTATTTGAGAAATGAGGGAGAATAGAGTTCATTACTGCTTTAGTTATGTTTCCATATTGTATTCTCTGTTAATGTATTCTTAATCAATTCTTATTTAATTTAATTAAACTTACTCTTATCAATATATTCTTATTTCATATTTATTAATATAATCTAAATATGAATTATTATCTTTATGTATTATTTAACATAATGTAATGTAATGTAATTTATGTAATTTATATAATGAAATTGATGTAGGTAATCGTATGTATTTTATGTTTTATATATAAGTAATTTCTCTCTCTCTCCCTCTCGCTCTCTCTCTCTCTTTCTCTCTCTCTCTGTCTCTTTCTCTCTCTCTCTCTCGGTCGATCTATCTATCTATCTTTATCTCTCACTCGTACTCCGCTAGGCCACAGGTCAAAAGTTCAATTTTTGTTATATTGCGCTTTCACTCAAGATTAAATGATGGTCATGTACAGTAACACGTAGTTGATCCCACGGGGTAGTTATTGAAGCTATCAGTTTAGTTGAGTTTGAACTAGATTTGAAACAATTCTTTAAAACAACTCAAGTTCTTATGGCGTAAGTTAAAGAATTTGTTTCTGTTATAGTATGAATACTATAAATATATTTAATAAAATAATGTAATATTTGTATGAATACAGGATAAATTACTATGTGATGCAATGTGATGATTATAGATTCAAGCTACTTAGTAAAATTGTCATTCAGTGTGTCGTCGCTTGACCTCTATCTGCAATTCTGACCTTTATAGTGATTAATCGTTAACAGAATTAATCGTGATTAATCCTTAGCAGAATTTATAGCCACGCAGACTACAAATGTTTCCATTGCCATATTTACGTCAGTGGTCTCTAACGAATACATGCAGTTTACATGCAAATGCAAATCTGTATTTTCCTGATAGTGCTAGGGCCACTGTAGCTAGATTGTTAAATTTATCTGTAGGTTTAGTAAATAATCATGTTTTTTTTTTTTTTTCCTTATTGTATCATTATGTGAAGAATCATCACTTCGAAAAGGACAGCATTTAAACAGATGAAAATATGTATTATATGCAGTGTAGCTATTTATTTACACTCGGTTATATCAAAAGTATTTTAAGCGTTTTGTCGAATTAGAAGACCCTTTAAAGCAGATGCAATCCGGTTTTGTTTGCTAATTTGAATTTAATTTACGTTAGAAGTTATTTAAACTATTTATTTCCCCCAGAAATGCTATTTAATGGTTCCGGACCGTTCCGTAATTTAGAATGTCGACGATGATTAACGGTACAAACTGGTTTAAGCTCAGATATGAAGTCAGTGAAAGATTCGAGTGGTTGTCGAACCCCAATCCTATGATGCGGAGATAAAGCCGAAGCTGAAAATTATTATTAAAAAATAATAATTTAATAACATAAATTATTATATTGTCTTTATTGTGTTTTATTGATTTGTTGGCCGTTTTTGTTCGGGCCACTGTTAAATAGATCTAACACCTGGTAGGAGAGGCTCGGTCTAGGCAAAGCCTTTTCTGATCCTATCTATACTTGTTGATCGATGAACTCCTCCTATAGTAACGTTAAAGTTTAAAGCATAAAGCTTCAAAAGCATATCAGTGACGGGTATAGAACTAGATTTAAACCCTGAAGCTATTGATACCCAGAAGGACATTGAACTGATCCTGCTACCTACTAAACCCACAATTTAATCGACTCAGCACAAATATAACAACAAAACTTAACTTAGCAAATGTTAGCTGATGTGAAATTGTTAAATTAACGTATTAATCAAAGCCACAACTTTTTTTTCAAAATTTCGACTTGCCTAAAACTAATATAGGGAGAACGTTGTAATTAATACATTTAAAAACAGGTTGAGACTTTAAGTTCACGTCATATATCGATCACAGTAAAAGCAAAACCGGTACAGCATTTAATTCTTAGCACCAGGAGCCCGAGATATCACAAGATATCATAACTTTCCGAGATATCATAACTTCTGTTGCATTCAACGCGCAGCGAAAGTATCCACTATACGATAAAGTGTGTTCTGGAAACGGGAAGCATTGGACATGTGTCTATGGAGAAGAATGGAAAAGGTCAATTTGACGGACAAAGTACGATCCAAGAAATGACAAATAGGGTTGGCGTAAATAGACAATTGATTGATATCATAAGGAATAGAAAGAAGAACTGGATGGGTCATGTACCGGGATGGAATGGTTTACTAAAAGACGTAATTGACTATAGAATACAAGGAAAAAAGTTGAGGAAGACAGAGACATGGGATGCTGGATAATTTGATAACTAATTAGTATGTTGATATTAATAAAAAAAACAGGAATATGTATGTGGGAGAGGTATATGCCATGGACCTGCCAGTGGGCAGTGCACTAAGAGAGAGAATGTATACTGTTTGTGTATTTGAATACTTGTTTTTGTCTTTGTAGGCCTATATACGCATAAATAAGTAGTGGTTTGTGGAAAAATAGGCTAGCTGACATTTCGTTATCGGTCAAATAACTGGATTAATTTGTAGCAACTCAATTCGACTCCAAATTGCAGCATTGAGATTGGGAGGAAAGATACAAGTCTTTGTTTGGCTAATTCATAATATCTATTTATACCATTATTTTTATTTATTTAATTCTCTCTCACTTGTGTTCTGGCTATTGGCAGGTCCATGGAATATAACTCCTCCACATAAATGTAGCCACAGCTTTTCTTTTCATATCAACATAAGCCTACCAATAAATTATAAAATCATTTAGCAGATTCTCATCTTCCTATAATCTTTTTCCTTCCAATCTTCCTTCAATTACCTCTTTTGTAAACCATCTCTACTCAGAACATGACTCAATACATTTATTCATGTAACTCTGTTAAGTTATTGGAGTTAACAATATGTTGCACTTGAGTAGATACTATTAGATATAGAAATATTAGAATTGTCATCTTTATTGGTTTATCATTTGTTGAGAATCGTTAATGCTGTCATGGTATAGTATCAGCATGCAACAAGTAATTTTGAATAGTAAGTTATTTTCTGTTTTATAATGTAATATTAATAATAATAATAACAAGAATAATAATTATTGTTACTATTATTAATTTTATTTGTTGTTGTTATTATTATTAATAATACTATTATTATTGTTATTAAATGTATTATTAATATTAGTATTGTAATTATTATTATTATTGTTATTATTATTATACTGTCGTAGCGATATTCCGAAGAGTCGTAACCGCGGCCCTTGTCATACCAGACATGCTTGCTTAGAACTATGTCATCCAACTCAACAATTTCACGGCTAAAGTTAACTGTTAATATTTTTACGAAAATATGAATAATTTTAACATCACTTGTATATAATCGTTTTTTGTAAGTAATTTTAACATTTTCCTGATCCTGTTTAACTTCATATCGCCTTTAAGGCAATTCTGTTGAACTGTAATTTTGATGGTACATTCACAACCTCGCTATTTTAATAGAATTGCCATCATCTCGGTTTGTGATTTGAAAGATGTTACAAGTTTTGCAGAAAATAAAGTGCCAAATCGACTTTTAGTTGTTATTCCTAGTTACAAGTTATATAGTTCTATATCATTAAATAATTGTAGTAGTTATAAAGTTTTAATAACAATGGTAGTGTTACTTGATAGATATGCACTAGGCCTAATTAATTCTGAAATATTTCGTTAGATTTAATTTAGTTCACTTTAATAGAGTTTAATTAATTTGTATTGCAATTTAATTATAATTATTTAGTTTAGTAAATATTAATTCATAGCGTGAATTCAGCTCATAACCATAGCGCAATTTCGAATGTTTATTAACGGACAATGTTCTGCTGATAGCATTCTGCAATTTTTGCAATTCTGAAAAAAAGTTACCTTTATACCTTAGGCTTATGTTGTATTGCATTCAATGAAAATTTAATGGTTGAAACTGAAAATAGAGTCGTAATAAAAACACAGTAATAAAGCAGTGTTTCAATTAACAGTTATAGAATTGTAAAGCCTATCTTAAACGCCAATTCCATCTCTCGAAAGCGATATCAGTGACGAGTGAGGCTAGGATTTGACCCCACACATACTGATCCGCTGTCGAATATTTTACCGACATCGCTGGCGAGTTTATGAATGCCAGTTATTTGTGTTGCATAGGCAGCCAAGATGGAATAATATATCACTCTCTCTTTTAGTGAGCTGCCTACTGGCAGGTCCATGGTATATAACACCTCCACTCTTCTCTGTCAGTATTATAGTTCGTTTAACTGGTGACCCGCTTGTCGAATCTAATGCTTTCTATTAACTCCCGATAGTCTTGTGAACGACAAAAATTAACACCGGGTTTTCTGGTTTAGTTTTGATGCAAATTACATGAAAATACCTCTCTTTTCAGTGCACTGCCAAGTGGCAGATTCGAGGTACATATTCATGCTCAAGTCTGCTTTCTCGCTCCATAAGAGCACTCCTTAGATCAACAAGTTAATCCCTTCACAAAGTCTATGCCTTATCCATGTCTTGTGTAGGGTATAGCTTGGAAAAAGTATGGCTTCTGAGGTGTTTTCTCGTTGCTTTCCTCAGAAAATACCTATATTTTGTAATATAGACGGTGTCGCATTTCGCTACCGTTGAGACGTTATTGCAAGCGGTAGCAGAAAAATTAAATGAAAGTAGTAGTTTACAAAATCTGCAGAAAAATAAAAGTAGGAAGTTTTTCAACCAGAGTGTATCAGCGTTTCGTATTCAATGCGAAATAGAGTTTCGTTAAAAACGATAATTAAGGTTTCGTTAAAAACGATAAATAACGTTTCGTTAAAAACGATAAATAACATTTCGCTAAAACTATAAATAACGTTTCGTTAAAAACGATAAATAACGTTTCGCTAAAACGATAAATAACGTTTCGTTAAAAATGATAAATAACGTTTCGTTATAAACGATGAATAACGTTTCGCTAAAAATGATAAATAACGTTTCGTTATAAACGATAAATAACGTTTCGTTAACGGCCCTAGCTTATATAAACAATGCACACATTTTCGTCACAGAGTTGTCTTTTCAATGATCCTCGTCATGGGAATGTAATGATGCTCGTCGCTTGTCAGAGTGCCTTCGGGCAGGGTATTACTTCTCCTCGTAGGAGTCAACGGATCAGTCCTCCCGCTCGTGCCTTGTATCTGAGAATTCAGTGTGTTGCTCCTGCGGACTCCAAGAGAGTTTGGGCCTTTGATTCCATCCCGCGATGGAGTATTGTTAACAGAAGACGACCCGGGTGGAAAATATTCTGATGAAATGGATTCTATCTGGGATTGGTGCACTGGGAATACATCGGTCGGCTGATTGCAAGCTCGAACAATCTTTCTATCACTACGAGCTCCTCTTCCAATTTTGTCCCAAGGCAAATATTTCAGATATGCCTCGTCGATGCCGCTCCAGTTTGGAATGACGTTGTTGGACAATTCTTTCAGAGAACTATCCGATAAATGTGTGCCATTTTCCGTTTTAGTTCTCTGCTTTCCGCTCAAAGTCAGATTAATATCAACAACTCCATAACTGTCACCTTCCTCAAATTCATTTGAATCCTGTCTACGGCCAAACTTCTGAGCGGTTTGTCCTGGGTTGTCAATCGTATCAGTGCGGCTGAGGTAGACCAAGGGTGACTCCGAGGTTTCCAACTTCCCAGGTGGACTCTGGGAAGATCTGGGCTGAATCATCCGCTGATCAAGTCCTTGACCTTTCAGCTGATATGTTCGCTGCTGCTCGTCTACTTTGTTCAGCGGATTGTTCTGACTGAATGAAGAAAACGGCTGTGGAGATTTCTGATTGGATGAAGGCTGTGGAGACTGGTGCTCTGATCTCCATTCCTTGGCTGCCTGGTAGGTGTCGGAAGCTCTGATGAGGTCTCTTAGATGATCCTGTTGCTCTGGATGAAGTTCCAGGCAGATCTCCAGTGGAAGAACCCACGAGGTCTTCCCGTTTGGAGTGAGGAAGAAGACGCGACTGTAGGTTTCTTCTTCGCGACTGATATGGAAACTCCAGCCTCTGGGAAGCTGTGCCTTTTCAAGCAACAAGCCGCATTCACAGCGGTCGTTCTGCATGCAATCCGTTCTCTGAAATGATTAGGAATAATAAAAAGATAAATAGCTATTGTTAACGTCAGATTCCTCATTCGAAAGCTATGTCAGTGACGGGCGAGCCCAGGATTTTAACCCCGCAAATACTGATCGGCTTTCGAATATCTTATTGACTTCCCCACTTCCTGGAGGCGGTGGCGATTTCGGTAAGATATTCGATAAGTAAAAACTGAAGTGTGGAACTACAGTGTAAAAGGATAAGTAAAAAAAGATAAGTAGGTAAAAGGATAATCAGCAAAATGGATAATATGTAAACGGATAAGTATAAACTGAATGTGGAACTACGGTGCTTTATATCTAGCAATTATTTCACAAGCTATTGTATTTCACTGTATTTACAAGCTGTTTAACAACTTGTGAAGTACGGTTAAATATCTTGTAGATTTGCATTTTCCCCTTATCATTTGAGACCCATAACTTTCTTCTTGCTACCAGTAAGCCAAACAGCCTTTCTAGAGTTTTTGATATTAAATTGATTATGATAGCTTGTACAGTTTTGAGGCTATGCCACGTACGCTACTGTGTAGTGACCGGTTTTGGAAAAGATATGAAACAAATAGGCCCTATTCGCACACATACATACATATACATACACATATAGTACATACACAAATGTATGCACACATAATTATACACATAAATACACACATACACGTACATACATATTTATATATGCACAATATACATATACGTGTACATATACGTAAAATACGTGTACATTTTTATATTCTTATACACGAACACATACATGTATATATAATGATATATACATATAATTACGCTTATATATATTATGCATGTATATAATTACGCATATATATACATACAATTAAGCATTCATATACAATATATATATATATATATATATATATATACTGTATATATATACATATATATAAATATATATAAACATATATTTATACAATTATACATATACATCCACACAAACATAAATATATATAGTATATAAATATATATATTTATATATATATATATATATATATATATATATTAAACATACATATACACATACATATACATATACATATACACATACCTACACATATACACATACATACACATATACATATACATATACACATACATACACATATAAAGAGAGATCCCCACAAACGATACACGTTCAGACAAATAAATAATTAAATTAATCTCTCAAATAAATTAAACATAAATTATCGACTCTCACTATCTAAACTTATATTCTAGAAGAAAACAATCACTTGAAAGCAGCAACTTACGCGCAGTTCCTCAAGCAAAGGATTCATCCTACTGGCATTCTCTTTAACCTGAGAGTAGTAATTAAGTCCTGGAGGTGACGTCATCACGACACTATCCCTAATCATCTCTAGATATTCACTCGGTTTATCCGCTTCCGTCGATCCCGGCGTAATATAGGATCCGTGAATTTGATACAATTCATCCGGAGTCATTTGATACGACTCTTCCGGAGAGAGTCCTACTTTGCACTTACTCTCAGAGCCCGGATGTCTCATCGAATGGGACGTCTGTAGGTGAAGTCCGGTCTGGTGGGCTCTGTCATTAGGTCTCTCTGACGGATCAGCAGGTCTCTGCTGATTCGATCCGGAGCTCTGACCTCCTGCATCTGCCTTCGCTGGAGAACTAATTACGTTTTGCCTGTTTCTGGGGCAGATTCGCGAATCGCTAGGACACGGCAGGGGTTTAGTGAGAAATAGACAGCCGACGTTGTCGTGATTTGGGACTTCCGTTACACCGTAGTATTTGACGAGATCAGCGATTGTGTTGAAACATTTTTCTCGGACTATATAGAACTTGTTTTCCTTCGTCTGGATCTTGAAATGCTTCAGTCCCGTTCTGTGCCTGGATATACCATCAAATCCAATAGAGCTTTAATATAAATAAAATATAATCTAATTAAATAGAATAAATAAAATATAAATAAAATATAATCTAATTAAATAGAATAAATAAAATATAAATAAAATATAATCTAATTAAATAGAATAAATAAAATATAAATAAAATATAATTTAATTAAATAGAATAAATAAAATATAATATAAATATAATATAATCCAATAAAGCCAATAAAGCTGTTGTTCCGTTGGAGTTTTAAAGCAAAAGCTGAAGCTAATGGTAGTCGCTGTTTTCATCTCTATAAGGAGCATAGTGGCGGGCGAGCCCAGGATTTGAACCACTCGCATAATGATCCAAATTCGGCCACCAAACGGCTGCTGCCATATGGATCAGTCAATAGCAGATTTTTTGTGTTTATGTTCACTTCCATATAATGCGAAAAATTAAATCTAATTTTAAAGCTAATCTAATTTCAATACATTTATAGCAAAAAGAAATCCTTTAGAAAATAATTATAGTAAACATAAAATTTAGGTATCAGAGTATATAAATTTATATATATTCAAAATTTACACAAGATTTGAACTTGCAATATATTTGTACACTTGTACATGTACATACGGTATACATATAGTACCTATTTGCATGTTAAGACATGTATTTACTATACATATACAGTATATTAATAAATTACATTCATGTCAAAATATTAAGCGTCATCATCGTCATTGTCATCCTCATCATCATCGTCATCTTCCCTTGAATCCCAGTTTAACTAAGGATATAAAGATATCATCATTATCATAATTATCGTCCCTATCTCCCAGTTTAACTAGGGTCAGGATACGAATAGACCTTCTCCTATCCTCTTTATCTCATACCATATCATCAGATAATCCCCTATAATTTCTTCCATTAATTTTATTAAATTCTGCAGCAATTTCAGGAACCTAGGCGCTTACCAAACAAATCCTCTATCACGTAGATTTGGATCTTAGTGGTTTTGTTGCCTTCTATAACACGTGCAGTCACGGGTTGATCTATTAATTTTATTTAAACAATCCCGACACAACGCGGAGATATATATATATATATATATATATATATATATATATATATATATACATATACATACATAGATATATGTATATATATATATACACACGTATATATATGTATATACTATATATATATACTGTATATATATATATATATATATATATGTGTGTGTGTGTGTGTGGGTGTGGTGGGTGTGTGTGTGTGTTTTTGTGTGTGTATGTGTAGTACGGCTGGAGCATGTGGCGATGTCGGTAAGATATTCGACTGCGGATCAATATGTGCAGGGTTCAAATCCTGGGCTCGCCCGTCACTTGCATCGCTTTCGAGTGAGGAAACTGACGTTAACAACGGCTTTATCAGCCATTTAGATGCATATTATATATATATATATATATATATATATATATATATATATATATATATATGTATTACGTATTGATTCATGACATACATGTACATACTAAATATGTTTAGCTGCACAAGCCGCACGGCTTCGCGCACAGTCATGGATCTGAGATTAAAAGATTAAGAGACTTAGAAACCTTCTGAACGTACTCAAGTTCACTTCATATCTTATATTGTCGCCCATTTGTTCGTAAACATTCGCAATGACTTTCAAAGCTACATATTTAAACTCTCAACTTTATAGCGCTCAAGTGACAGCGCAAATGTTTTTAATTTCTGGTTGAAATGAGCGCTATATTGTAATACAGTACGTATTGTAGCATACGCCATATTGTAACACTGTACGTATTGTAGCATAGGCTATATTGTAATACTGTACATATTGTAGCAAACGCTATATTGTAATACTGTATATATTGTAGCATACGCTATATTATAATACCGGAATTATTGTAGCATACGCTATATTGTAATACTGTACCTATTGTAGCATTGCGTATAATGCGGTAAAGTTTCGCCCAGTACAGAGCAGTGTAATGAAGTCGGCCAATTCCTTAAAAATAAATGTATCGATGACATCTATCGATATCATATCGATGATAAGAGGCTATATATATATATAAGTAGTTAATTAAGAGTTCCCTTTGAGTACCAGTGCCAAAGGGGGGTACAATTGAACCACCTTAATTCGCTCACCATCGTTCGCTCTTAAGGTAGTCCAATTATACCTCTTTGTCACTTGTACTCAAAGGGAACTCTTAATTAACTACTTACTTCACTGCTGTGAAGCGAAACCAACGGCCCGCTATAACTTAACTCATGCTTAGCAACCACGATACTGAGCAGTATCACCGTTGCTAAGGATGGCTGATAAAGTTTCTCAAATAATGATGTTGAACAAATATCTATCTCCACAAGCCCTTAGCAACCACGATACTGAGCAGTATCACCGTTGCTAAGGACTAGATGTTACTAACTATGCCATAATCTTCCTTGGATGGAGAAACAGACTCTAAACCATAAACAAGCCCTTAGCAACCGTGATACCATGCAGTATCGCCGTTACTAAGGCGCAGATGCTTCTTTAGAAATGTATATCCAGATTTGTTTATTATCTCACTCATTTGCTTCAAAACTTGTTTACTCTTCCGATATCTCAAGATGTACACTAATTTAATTATATTTGTTACTTTCTGGTTGTTCATAATTCAAAGGGAGGTTGTCATTTACTATACAAGCTCCGTTAGCATTTCTTCACATAAATATATAAACATTGAATCGATAAGTAATAAATTCTTTTGAATCAATTCTCTCATAGAATTTATTATATTCTGAGATTTTAATAATTCTCTTATAAAATTTACTTCACAAATAATGGTACTATTAAATGAAGTCCTTCTGTAAGACTTGCAAAGTAACTAAATCTAGAGATTTATTTCCAAAAAGCGTAGGTGTCTCATATAAATGTAAGTCGTGTATAGCTGAAGCATACAGACAAAAAATACCTTGTGAAATTTGTGAGAAATTAATTTCCTACAGTAACATGAATAAACACATGTTTGTGCACAATCACAATAACCCTCATGCTAGAGATATTGTATGCACTTGTGGAAAAGTAATCAAGGAGTACTGCTTATCTGGACATGTGAAAACAAAGAGACATATTTATGAGATGTCTCTATTTCAGTAAAAAAAGTAAATCATTAATTCTTTCATATATAAATAGTATAAGTTAATGGAGAGTACAGTACCACCAGCTTTGAAGAGAAGAAGAGTAATAAGATATAAAAGTATAAAAAGACTGACACTTGCTAAACAGCGTACAAATTTCAATAAAAATATAGAAAATGCAATATTGAGAAATTCTGGATACTGAATCCCTCTAACAATATAAATAAAATACGTAAGATAGTATCTGCTTTAAGGAAGAGACATGGTATTGAAAAGTATAATAAGTATATCAAAATGTATTACTACAACTGTATTAAGTCCTTTGATGATATAAAAAAGTGTTTGACAGATATATACATGAATGAAAATAATGCCTTTAAACTTCAGATAGCGTTTGGTTATGCCTGCGAAAATATACTTAATGAAGTTAGAATATTTGAACCGTCTTAGCAATTCTATTTCGATAAATACCAACTAATAAAAAATTACCAAGATTTGAACAATACCTTCCACTATTTAACTGGAGATGAAATTATGAACAAAATTAGTCTAGATTTCTCAGATTCGTCAACTAGATTAGTTGGTGTCTATGCAATGGCTGTCAAAATAATTAGGTTGGATTACCCAGTTGGTGCAAATGTTCAGTTGCCAGATTATATAAAATCGTCAGCATTCATAATATCGCTAGATCAAATTAAAAACAACATGTGTGCATGGGGGTGTTTTGCAATCATTAATGGATCTAGGAAAGACAGATATTTGAAGCAAGCAAAAGAGTTATTTAGAATATTTTACGATTTAGATGCAAAGCAAACAGAAGAAAAAATTAAGAACTATCCAGGATTTGACTACGTTAATGAATTAGACAAGTATGAGTCCAATACAGTGTACGCAATAAATATCATATGTTATAGTGAAGATAAGTCGATTAAATATATTAGAAAATCTAAATTTAACTACGACAGAGAACCTAAATATTTGAATTTATATGAAAATCATTTATCTGTAGTAACAAATTTATTTAAACTGGCAAAGAGTTTTGTGTGCGATAGATGCGGATACAGATTTGATAAACCCTGTCTTCTTGACAGACATTCCAAGACTTGTAAAGTTGAACATACTGATTCATTTAATAGCAAATCTGATATCTGGCAGTGTAAAAGAAATGTAGTTGTTGAATTGTCTGAATATTTTGAAGTAGAAGTAGATTTTAAATATGAATACCTAATGATTTTTGATTTAGAATCTCTTCTACTAAAGATTAATGAATACGTATCAAAATTAAAGAAATTAAACTATGTAACTCAGCATGTTCCTATATCTGTTTCAATTTCAACCAATACCCCCGGTTATGACAGAGAAGAAAAATTTATATTGGCCAAAGACCCTAAAGAATTAACTAACCAAATGTTTCAATATTTCGATGAAGTATCTAGTACTGCTAGAAATTTGATGATTCAAAAAATGAAACCTTTATATGATAAAATATCTCAATATGATAATGAGAAGAAAAGAGAAATGTATCTAAGTCAATTAAATCAGTACTGCTCTAGCATTCCAATAGTTGGATTTAATTCAGGTTTCTACGATACCTGTTTACTGATTAATGAAGGGTTCATGCCCGAAATACTAAAGCGAGATAAAAATCCCTTCATATTGAAAACTGCTAATAGATACAAGTGTATAAAAACAGCACAATTTCTCTTTCTAGATCAGATGTCATACTGTGCGGCTGGAACAACTCTAGATAAATTTATTAAAGCTTACGATGTGGGTGAGGTTAAAGGTATATTCCCATATGAGTGGTTAGATTCCTATGAAAAATTGGATTATCCAATAACAGTTCTAAAAGTAGAAGATTTTGACTCGAAACTTAAAAACACTAAATTATCTTTAGATGAATTTAATAACTTTATGGACTACTGGAAGGATATTGGATTAGTTTACATAAGAGACCTACTAAAATGGTATAACAATTTGGATGTAAGACCGATGTTGAATGCTTGCTTAAAGCAGAAAGAGTTCTATTACACATTTAAATTAGACATGTACAAAGATGCAACATCTTTACCAGCATTAAGTGAAAATATTATGTTTCAATTTTCTATTAAAGATTTTGAAGTGTTTCTAAAAGACAAATCAAAAGATGGTAGAATAGAAACTATATTTAATTCGAATATTAAAGAAAGAATTGAAGGGTACAAAGAACAAGATGTAAAAGCTAATAGACCACTAGAAAATTATATTGAAATAAATGACGTTAGAATACTGCTAATTGAAGAAAAATATTCATGTCACTACTGCTGGCAACCAGTTTCGGATAATTACAAGAACTTGTGGACTTTAGATAGAATCGACTGTTCTAAATCGCATACTAAAGATAATTGTGTAATTGCTTGTATAACTTGTAATAGACAAAGAGCTGATGACTTGTATAAGAAATTTTATAGACAAAAAGCGTTAGAACGATACGATAAAAAGTATTACCTAATTAGAATTATTAATAACGAAAATAGTGAAGTCTTCTATAAATTTAAGAAAAATATTGTTGGTGGTGCATCAATAGTTTATCATAGATATCACGGAACAGATGAAACACAAATAACCAGAGTTCATTATGATCAACAAAATAAGGAATGGACTTACGATAAAGTTGGTAAGACGGTGAAAAAGATATGTGGATTCGATGCAAATGCATTATATTTATATTGCCTAGGATTAGATATGTCCTGTGGTGAACTTAAGTGGATATCCACAGAACACATTGTACACTACAGTAATAAAGATATACAATATTTTAAAGATATATTCTACGGTTTCTTAGAAGTAGAAGTGAGATGTGTCCTATTTTTAGGAATATGGAATATGACGAATCAGTCTGTGGTGAATTCACAAAGAATCTAGTCATGAACATAAAAAGAAAATTCATAAAGTCGAAGAAATTGATAGGAACTTTACAAGCAACTCAAATCTTACTCTCATCTGATACGTTGAAATGGCTAATAGAACACTTTTGTAGAGTAACTAAATTATATGGAGTAATTCCAGCAATACCTAGAAAGATATTTAAAGGATTCGCGGATTGGGTAAGTGATGAAAGAAGAAAGGGGGATGTGGATACAAAATATGCTATTATAGCAGATTCTGCAAAGATTTCAGGCAATAGTTCCATTGGTAGGACGATAATGAATAAGAATAAGCATAAAAAGACTCAGTTCTGAGACGAAAAGAAATTCAATAAATTAAAATGTAAACCTACATTTTATGATGCAACAGAATATAATGGAGTATATGAAGTGATTCAGAAAAAGAAAACAATAAAACAGAATATACCCATCCAAATAGGCTGTACAGTCTATGATTATTCAAAGCTCAGGATGCTAAAATTTTATTATGATTGCATCGATAAATATTTAGATAGATCAGATTTTCAGTATATGGAAATGGATACAGATAGCGCATACATGGCACTAACAGATAAGTTTGAAAACTTAATAAAACCGGAATTAAGAGATGCATTTGAACGAGATAAAGTTAATTGGTTTCCTAGAACAGATACTGTCGAACACAAAATACATGATAAAAGAGAGCCAGGATTATTTAAAATAGAATGTGAAGGAGACGGAATGATTGCATTATGTAGTAAATCCTACTATGTATTTGGAGTTAAAGGCGATAAAGGTAAAGCTGAAGAGGATAAGTGTAGTGCTAAAGGAGTACAGCAAAGTAATAATAAAAATATAGAGATATTAAACAAGAAAACGTACTTAAGTTGTTTACAACGTCGGAAGCAGATGAGCACTGTCAACAGAGGATTTAGATTTACGAAAAAATGTATTAAGACCTATGTACAGAATAAAATTGGACTTACCCCTATTTATACAAAGGGGGTTTTATTCCAAGATGGTATACATATTAGACCTCTAATAATTTAATTACCAACAGCTATCCAATGACATTGATCTCCAGGTCCTTCTACAAAATATTGAAAACTATCTTTTGTTAGGGAAAACTTTACATAAAAGAAAAAGTTCTTTCAAACAATTAATTACTAAATAAATGAGTGGATCTACTCTAACAGGTGATTTAATTACAAGAGTTAAAAAGTATGATACAGAGGAAGAGAGAAAACAAGCAAAGTTAAAAGCTTATAAGAAATATGCTGCTAAAAAGTATTACTGTGAAATATGTGATAAAACCATGACACTATACAATTACTCAGATCATATAGGTGCTCAGGTGCTAGATACAAAACTACATTTGAAAAATTTTCTTTCATATATAGAATCCTCTAATAAATGAAAGGAACAATGAACCGACTACAAGATATGGCTTTGAGAAAGGTGCTAGATACAACTTTAGAAAAATTAGAGGGTATGGAACCTTCTGAAAAATCATCATTTCTAAAATCACCAGTTTTTAAATGTTTGGAAGCTACACTCTGCAGAGGAATTAAACATAGTAACATTACTTATGATACTTACGTATTGATCGATAAGTTGTGTGTTGAATTATTACGGATGAGGTCTAATATTTTTGGAGATGATGATTTAAAAATAATCGAACATATACTGCTTGATGGAATAGACTTTAATAGACTTACTTGGAATACTTTATCTCTTATACCTTTTACGTACTCCATATATGTTAAATTAAAAAATACATACACATTTTTTTCAAAATTGATGTATGATAAAGAAGAAGTATGTGTACAGTGTATGAGCGAATCCGATACAGAAGAAGAAGAAGAAGTATGTGTACACTGTAGGGGTGGAACCGATACAGAAGAAGAAGTATGTGTACACTGTGGTGGTAGATGCTACAAGAGCAATACAGAAGTATGTGTACACTGTGGTGGTGACTGTGTTGGAAGATGCTCTGAGCTATGTAGATACTGTAATTGTAAATACTGTGATGGTTACTGTGGTGTTGATAGATTTTTAAGGACGAGTATGATGTTGTTTGAAAGATATACAAATCACCAATAGCTATCCAGTGACATTGATTATTATTATTATTATTATTATTCATTATAATATTATTATTTTTATTATTTTATTATTATTATGATATTATTATGATAGGTGTTTTAAGATAACTTTTAACAGCAGGTAAAGATATACTAATCACCAATAGCCACCCAATGACATTGATCTCCAGGTTTATAATGACCTTCTACAAAATATTGAAAACTATCTTTTGTAATATTACACGGGCTAATATGCAGAGCCCAATCCTGACCATATCGAGCTGATCTTACTAACTGACAAATAACAACTGGAGGTTCTGTAAATTTATGAGGTGTAAATCCTGATCCACCACTAAATCTTGAACCAAGTATATTTTGCTTTCCAAACTCCACTTTCATTTAATAGGTAAATATTTAATTGAAATATTTTTAAGTGGAGTTTATACAGATGAATGGAAGCGAAGTATTACTGGATATCTAAGAAGAGTAAGAAGCATTCAGATATATTTCCGGAGTCATTCCGATGCTTAATAATCGGACAATCAGGTTCCGGGAAAACGGCTTTACTTATGCGGATGCTACTTCAGGAAGATATGTTAGATTACAATAAACTATATGTATTTGGAAGATCCCTTCATCAAACGGAATATCAAATACTAAAAGCTGGCTTTGATAATAAATTACCAAAGTCTGATGTAACAGAAATCCTAATGCATAATTCTATGATTAATGAACGCGATGAAAAACCGGAAATTATAGCGGCAGGACTTGCTCAAGAATTAGAAGATGAGGAGAAAGGAGATATATCTTGTGAATATTATGAAGATCCAAATGATATTCCTGATCCTAAAGAGTTTGATAAACAGGACAAGAATCTAATAATATTTGACGATATTATGACAGATAAGAATCAATCGGCACCTGGTGCATTCTTTACTAGAAGCAGGCATAATAATATCGATTGCATATACATTTCTCAAAATTATTATCATTTACCTAGACATACTATTAGATCAAATTCTAATTTCCTAATATTATTCAACCTAGATCCCGGGGACACCGATAATCTATATAGAGATTCTGGAGCAAGCGTTGATTTTAAAGATATTAATAAATTTAGACAGTTATGTGAACAAGCATGGTCTAAGAAATATGGATATTTAGTTATTGATAAATCTAAATCAAATCTCAATGAAAAATATAGATTTCAATTAGAACTTAAACAACCCGTACAGTTAGTTGAAAATATAATATCACAACCTATAGATAGAATACGTAGAGCTACAAAAACTTGTACATCTTGCAACCTAACAATGTTAAGCTCTAGTCATGCCAAACATATTAAATCGAAGCGTCATAAAAAAGCTTTCATATAATCTTTCCGTTAATAAATGGAAGCACAACTTCTGAAGCTTGCTGATCTAACTATTGATCATTCCTATTATGTAATTGGATACAAACCGATAAATACAAAATTTGGAGATACTTATATTATCAGATGTACACACATCCTTAACGATGAAGAATTTGAAATGTTCGCAACTAAATTAATAGCTGCATACATTTCTGAATATTCCCCGAAAGATAAATTCTCATTCACTGTTAGAAAAAATTCTAAATACACATACGCTCAGATTTCTGGATATAATCCAAGTTCATCATATATTCGATTAAATTAACAATTGGAATTTTTTACTTTACTAAATGGAAATATATTGTCTAAAATGTAAAAGTAAAACTTCAACTTTAAACTTAATTGAATCTGTAACTAAAAATAATAAACCAATACTTAAAGGAAAATGTGAAATTTGTGGATCTAAAAAGAATAGATTTATATCAAAGTCTAAAACTGGCGGGGATATCGTTTCATCTGTAATTTCTAAAATACCTATTGAATTTCATTTAAGAACCCTGAAGGGTAAAAAATATTCATTCTGTGGTCCCAATACAAAGCTAGAGGAAAGATTAAATCCTGATGACACACCAAAAGAATGGTCAAAGCCTATAAATAAAGTTGATGAAGTTTGTTTAAAACATGATTTAGCTTATAGAGATTCTGATTTAGGAAAGGGAACTAGGCGTGAAGCAGATAAGAAGATGTTACAAGAACTTGATAATCTTAAAGATTTGAATTTTAATGAAAAATTAGGTAAAGCAGTTATTAAGCCAATTATAGGTGCAAAATATAAATTAGGTTTAGGAATATTAAAAGAAACAAAATCGAAGAAGCTAAAGAATTACACAAACCCATAATAAAGAAATATAAACGAAGAAAAGTTATAGTGTATAATATAGATGATATATGGTCAGCAGATTTAGTTGATATGAGACAATACGCAAAGCAAAATAAAGGATTCAATTACATTCTCACTGTAATAGATGTATTCTCTAAATTTGGTTGGGCAATACCGATAAAAGTTAAGACAGGTAAACAAATGATTGAATTATTTCAACAATTATTCAAAGAAAGAAAACCTAAAAAATTATGGACTGATGCAGGAAAGGAATTTATTAACAAAGAATTTAAGAAATTCTTAACTGATAATGAAATAGAGTTATATCAATCGTTCAATGAAGGTAAGGCTGTTGTTATTGAAAGATTTAATAGAACTATTACAGCAAAGATGTGGAGATATTTTACTGAAATAGGAAGTAATAAATATCTAGATGCTTTACCTAAACTGATTCATGAATATAATAATACAATTCATTCTGCAATTAAAATGACTCCAACTGAAGGATCAAAGTTGGAAAATGAACACAAAATTAATTACATAACACAACCTACTAAAGAGAAACCAAAATTTAAAATAGGTGATAGAGTTAGAATTTATAAATATAAAAAATTATTTTCAAAAGGTTGCGAAACAAATTGGACTGAAGAAATATTCACTGTATCTAAAATTATCAATACATCTCCTATAACATATAAAATAAAAGATTTAAACGGTGAAGATGTTATCGGATCTTTCTACAAACAAGAATTGAATTTATCATCATTTTAAAAATGCAGTTAATAAATGAGTTCATTGGTAAGGTTTAAAGAAGAGTTGATGAATGGAGAAAATCAAGAATTGCTCAAGAAGGTATCCACTCAAAATAGAAAATTAAAGAAAAGATTTGATGATGAAGTTATTGCTAAACAAAATGTACAAACAGATCTAAAAGAAATATACAAACCTATTACAGATACACAACAGTTAACTATCAGTAAGCAGATTACAAGAACGGATGATTTGTTTCAACAATTGTTAACAGATTTACAAGGTAAACATGATAGATCATCACGTTTACTTGCAGATATTATTAGAGGTTTAGTGAGATGTAAGGAAGAAACTAGACAACAAGGTTTAGATATTATCAGCTCAATAGCAAAACAACCATTATTAGCAGAATTAATTAGCAAATTAAATAACTATCCAGAATTAGTAAAGAAAATTATGCATCCTGATGGTATACAGAGTCTTAATGAACAAGATAGAAAAACACTAGAACCTTTAACTCATCTCAATTACGATGATCTAAGAACACTCGTACAATATTATCGGATACAAGAAAAGATTAAAACCTCAGAACACGAAGAAGAAGATGTACAATTACCTACTTACACAGATTCTGTATATCAGGAAAGTCCAAGTGATAATAAAATGTATAAAGAAGTAATGGTTAGTTTAATGAAAAGAAATCCTGGAATAAATAATAAAGGTAAACATGGAATCGTAACTGTTTCACCTATCTTTTATTACGAAGAAAATGATTCTGATACTGTAAAATTTGGTAACTACAATGTTCTATTCAAAGATAACAAAATTAAAATTGCAGATAAAGAATATATTCTTACACAAGGTTTAGAGTTATTGTTGAATAGAGTTAATCCTAATTTAGATGAAAGAATATTAGATACAGATTTAATAATTATTTAACAATATGCATTGATTCTGGATTAGATTACAGGCAACATCAAACAATAGGTAAAAAGTTACACAGCGTGCTTAAAAAACTAAATAGATTGAATGAATTGGATAAAGATGTTCAAGTGATTGGTAATGGACTAAATACAATAATTCTATCAGATAATGTAGATACATTAAAAGAAAGATTAAATCTATTGATTGGGGAATATTCAGCAGGAAATAAAAGTATGTTTAATGAAATTAATGCTATTTTAGATATTTTATTCAATAAAGGAATAATAACTAGGAAACAACTAAGAAACATTATACGCAAAATTAAATAATAATAAATGGAACAGAAATTAATTAATTTACTTGAACCCATTTCTGCTTACTTTCAGAAAAAGTCTATATCTAAATCTATTCTGATAACCTATGATAATTCAGCCGAAGTCTATACTATTAAATTTCCTAATCCTATTATTCTTAATGATTATGATCTAGAAATTGCACTTGTAAATTTAGAGACATGGTATATTTTTGCAAATATTACACTAGCAAATAATAATTTTAAATATTCAGTAGATGGGGGAAATACTTGGAAATTAATAACTATTGAAATTGGAGCATATCAAATTGAAGCAATAAATGATGAGATTCAAAGGTTGATGAAACTAAATGGAGACTGGGATTCTGTTAGTAATGCTTATCATATAACTTTATCACCTAATACTTCAACTATGAAATCGATTATTGATATAACAAATTCACACTATAAAGTTGATTTCACAATACCGAACTCACTGAGAAGTATATTAGGTTTTGATGATATAATTTTATCAAAAGGACGTAATGAATCACAATATATTGTTAACATTATCGAGTTCAACAGTATATTTGTTAATTGCGATTGTATAACTGAATCGTTTGTTAATGGAATATCATCTCCAGTTCTATATTCATTTGGACCTAAGGTGCAGCCAGGTTTTAGAATTGTAGAATCTCCAGTTAATCTTGTTTATTTACCTTTGAACAGGAAAACACTGAGTGAATTTAGTATTTGGATAACAGATCAAGATGGAAGACCTATAGATTTTAGAGGAGAGAATATTACTTGTAGATTTCATATTAGAAGCGTAAAATAAGGTTATTACTCAGGATGTACAAAATTAAGCGAAAAATATATATATAATTTTAAATTAATGATTAATAAATGGGTCTCAAGCTAAAGAGGAGAGAAAGTAGAAAAGTAATATGTGGAAAGGGTTATTGTCATTGTAGAAATAGAGAATATGTAAGTGGTAAAGGTTTTGTAGATATTTTAAAAGTTTTATCTTTACCTAAAGACATTGGTATTAACTCTCCAACAGAAGCAATAGCAAATACTGTAAATTTTGCTGATTCAACAAAAGCAATTGTTCAAGAGATAAGGAATAAAAGAAAACCTGAGTTACAAAATATTGTTGATAGAATTAATCAATTTAAAATTGGAACTGGATTTGCTTACGTTTAGTTTTTTCATTAATAAATGGAGAAAGTAAAGGAGTCTTATCTGGAGCTTGAGAAATCTTTTAATTATGATGAATCTGTAGAAAAGTTTCAATATAGAGTTTATGATCCATCTCAAGGAACTGCACTTAATGCAAATGGACAAGAAATTAGAATTCAAATTTTAAGTGAAGATATCTGGTCATTACCTTGTAAGAGTTTTCTTTACATTGAAGGACAATTACAAGATTCTACTACTAATCAACCTTATGCTGCAAATAGTTTAGTAGCATTACAAAATAATGCTATGATGTATCTATTTAGCGAAGCAAGATATCATATAGGAGATCATGAAGTTGAGAGATTTCAATATCCAGGTCAGACTACAACAATAGATGCATTATTGACTAAAAGTAATAGTTTCAATGGAATGGATCAATGTTGGAGCTTAGATTCTGGTAATGGAACACCTCAAACTTTGAGTGAAATTGTTAATTTAGTAGCAGGAGATATTCCAGGAAATACTGCTGCTAATATATTAACAGCTTTACAAACAACTGTTACTAGATTAACAGAAGGACTGATCAATCAAAATAAGGGATTTGAAGAAAGAAGAAATTATACATCTGGAGGATCATTTGCATTCAAAATTCCTTTAGAATTTATATTTAATTTCTGTAAACAATATAGAAAGATTATTTATGGATGTAAGCATTCAATTGTTTTTCCTAGACAAACTGATACTCAGGCAATAATACGAAATGGTGGAGTTGCTAATGCTGGTAAGGTAAACTTAACTAAGATACAATGGCATATACCAGTAGTTACAGTAAGTTTAGAAGAAAGAGGAATTTTAAATGATTACATTAAGGAAAAAGAATCGTTTCCGCTTTGTTTTATGAACAAGAAATCTGAGAACACTATTGTTCCCCAAGCTACTGAATTTGCTTGGAGATTATCTATAGCTTCAGGTATCGAAAAACCTAGGTATATCGTTGTAGGCTTTCAATCTCCAGCAGCTAATCAAGCAGAAACTAATTATGCTATATTCAATGCTAATGTGCAAGTAATTAATGCTTATGTTGAATTGAATAGTGAAAGATATCCTAGCAATGATTATATAACTAATTATGACAGTAATCAGTATGCTCAATTTTATAATTCGTTTAAAGAATTTAAGAAAAGTTATTCTGAAGATGAAGAAGAGAATGATTGTATATCGTATCAAGCTTTTTAAAAAGTTGTTTAGGTTATACGTATTTGATGTATCGAAACAGTCTGAGAGACTTAAAAATACTGTTGTAGATATCAGAGTAACTTTTAAGTTTAGTGCAAATGCTCCCGCAAATACTACAGCTTATGCAGTTGTATATCATGATAGAATTTGGTCGATAGAATCAGATGGTAGTAAACAATATATCAGATATTAAATTTTTATCTAAATAAATGACTTATTATCAAACAAAGTTTACCTTGACTAAAAGCCAGATAGAGAAAATTGCTATTGCGATTAAAGGCAATACAGAAGTTACTTTGAGATTAAGTAAAACAGATATGAACCAACATGGATATAATTTACCATTGACTGCAACTCAAATAAATAAATTGCATGATGGTAATGTTCATGATTTAAAGTTTTCTTCAGCACAATTAAAATTTATAAGTAATAAAATAAAGAAAGGGGGGCTTTTACCTTTAGCAGTATTAATTCCTATTATTGCTGCTGCTTTGGGAGGAGTAAGTACAGTTGCAGGAACTGTTGCATCAAGAGTTCAACAAAGTCAAGCTGATAAAGAAACAGCCAGACATAATAAAGCGCTTGAGGATCAATTAAAGAAGACTGGAACAGGTAGATCAAAGGGAAAAGGGTTAAGATTATAACCACTAAATGGATAGTATTCCTGATAGGACTCTTAGTAATATTGAAATTGAGAATTATTCAAAAATGTTAAAAATTAAACGTTTTAGGGGTTGCTATATGAGAGATGAATTGAAGAATTTAAAATCTTGTAAAGTTGAGTGTGGAATATTAAATTTAAATTTATCTAGTGAAAGTGGTAGTCATTGGACTTTTTGGTTTAAAATTAATAATGAAAAATATTATTTTAACAGTTTTGGTTTACCTCCACCAAAAGAGGTAATTGAATATTTAGGATCACCTATTTTATACTCTACATTTCAATTGCAAGGATTGATAGATCAGAATTGCGGTAAATGGTGTCTGATTGTACTGAAACGATTAAGTGAAGGATCCGATTATAAAGATTTAATTTTGTCGTTAGTTAAATAGAATGACAAATAACGTAAAACAATTTTTGAGTGATAAGCTACAAGATTGTGAAGCTAAAATCAAAAATTTGAAAAGAAAGAGAAAAATAGTTCAAGTAGTTTATGGTATAACAATAATCACATCAATAAGTGTTTCAACAGTAACAACTACAATATCTGGAGTATTTGCATTACCATTACTTCCTACAGTAATCATTACTACATTATCAGCTGTTGGAGCTTTATCAACAGCTATATCAACTAAATTTAATCTCAAAAGTAGGAAAGCGGAACTAAATAATATGATATCTAGGTTAGAAAGATTGAAACAACAAATGAATTATGTAATGAAGTGTAACGAAGATTTAACAGAAAAGAAATCAAATGATATTATAAAAGAATTTTTATAGTAATAAATGAACACTGTAGATCTATTTGGTAGACAATCTAAAAAGCTAGAATCTAATTTAAAACTGTTGTCATATGGAGGACTAAGTTCTATAAACGATTCACTATCGGTAAAGATAGATCCTAATATCAATAATATGCTAAGCCTATCTGCTAATGGTTTAATGGCTAATGGTCTTAAATTAACGGAGGGAGGTGAATTAAATATGAAAAGTAATAAGCTGATAAATGTTAAAAACCCCATAGATAGTCAAGACTGTGCTACGAAGGATTATGTAGATGCACAGGTTGGATTGAAGTTGAACAAAACGGGTGACGGAAAACTTGATATGAATTTTAATAATATATCAAATATTCAATTTCCTGATAATAGCCTTGATGTAATTAATAAACTTTATTTAAAAGTTACAAGGAAACCTCACGAGATAAGTTTAGAAAATTTGGTGAAAATTGCAAATGTTGTATCGATTGTAATAGGTAGAAATCCATATCTTCAGAAATATGCCGCATATTTTAACAGAATGTATACATTAATTGTCAGCCTATCCACTGTTCTTAATGACGTTTATGATGGAAAGGATGTTGTTAATGAATTTGAATATTTTACACATATAAAAGACTTACAAGTTGTTATTATTAGAGTCATTGAAGAACTATTTGAGGATGAGTTTATTGATTTAAAGAGAAATCTTGTGAAAGAAAATCTAGTTTTTACACCAGAGAAAGGAACTCTTCGTAGGAGATACAGGAAATTTGTAAACAGAATAAGTCCTAAGATAAAGAATACCAATATGAAAGAATTATTGATTCAAAAGAATTTATTGCCTATTGATTTAGGATTTATATATTTGAGTGAAGAATTATTATCAGAGCTTGTATAGTAGCTGACATGATCAAATAAGATATTCTAAAATATTATATAAATCATGAATTTACTATTTGAGTACAGCACCTCGAGTATTTGGATACTTTCTCCAATGTTAATATATACAATGTAATTAGCAAAGTAGTAGTTAATTAAGAGTATTAAGAGTTCCCTTTGAGTACAAGTGACAAAGAGGTATAATTGGACTACCTTAAGAGCGAACGATGGTGAGCGAATTAAGGTGGTTCAATTGTACCCCCCTTTGGCACTGGTACTCAAAGGGAACTCTTAATTAACTACTACTATATATATATATATATATATATATATATATATAAATATATATATTATATCATAACGATGATGAGAAGTTACGATAATCATGAGTACTTAATTGTCATATGATAGTTCTGTGTTGTTGTAATATGATATTTAGGCCCTGCAGTAGATTTAATACCCTAATATTGATGCGGAGTCGCTTCAAGGATTTATTGCTTTGCTGTTCATATGTGATTTTCAGTTCATTTAGTGGTGAACCATTGTTATAAAGCAAATATCAAATATTTAAATGTTGTCGAATATGTTCTTTAATCTGCTATGATCATAAATAATATTCATTTTGATGCGGCTAATCTGGAGTAGATGATGGGGCAAGTGGAAGCCGACAAAATGAAGGTCGAAAGGTCATGTCCTGTCCATACATGCGTTTAATTTACTGACATGTGAGCCACTAGGTTAATGATACTAAAATAAAACAAATCAGGAAAAAAATTAAGTACAATAGTCACAGTCATCAGCTTACCAATCCTGCGTCCGGTATTCTTAAGAATAGACCAACCGTGAACTGCATGTTTCGTAAAAGACGACAAGCACTAAGATCCAAACCAGCACCAGAAAGGGCATTTGGTTGGTGAGCAGATAGTCTCAATAAATTGCTACATTATCCAAGTCGCGACCCTAGTTAAACTAGGATTCAAGGGTAGATAGTGATGATGATGACGATGATGATGATGATAATGATGATGATGATGGTGATGATGATGATGACAATGATGACGATGATGATGATGGTGATGATGATGATGATGATGATGATGATGATGATAATGATGACGACGACGACGACGACGATGATGATGATGATGATAATGATGATAATGATGATGATGATGGTGATGATGATGATGACAATGATGACGATGATGATGATGGTGATGATGATGATGATGATGACGATGATGATGATGATGATGATGATAATGATGACGACGACGAAAACGACGATGATGATGATGATTCACAGTCATCAGCACTAATTAGTTAGAGTTGAATAACCTGAGTAAGACGATAGCAAACAAAAAATGAACTTGATTATCTTATATTCTTACATGGCTGTGACAGTGTAGGCGCCTTTCGTTCCCTGACTATTTCGTAAAATGAAGGTTCCGGGCATGTCTAGGCACGGCTCCATCAGCTTAAATGTCTGCAAAAACAAAAACAGAAAATATTCAAAAACCTCGAAGATTTAGAAATACTCTTAAATACTGAGCAGGGCGCAATAACAAAGATGTACTATACTATGGGCTTATATCTAAACCAGATGAAACAGAATTAAGATGATAAAAATACATAAATCAATCAATAAGAATTTATCGTCCGGTTCCTCGCCATAGGGCAATATCAGGGACGTCTCATGACGGAACAGTGATTAATCCGAAGGCCTGGTATCCAGTTCCACTGGTTATACTACTTATTGAATGATCAGACACTTCAATCACTCTCATGTTCCTTTATCATTAATTCACAACTAGCTTGAAAAAATTGTGCGAAAGAATGGATTCTTGGTTTTTCATACAGTACTGGGCACAGGGGCACCTGGCTGCTTGTTTGAGCCATATTTTGTCTGCTTCTCAGGTTCTGGCAGGTATTTACAATCCCTTCCATGGTTAATCGTATCTTTGCTGTTGATAGCTCCAACTGGCATCAAGCTCCGGTACATGATTAACCTTCCATGGGCCCAAAGGGAATATCCATCATTTTCTGACTAACTTAAGATTTGAACCCAAGCCTCTTATATCCAAGGTGAACACTCTAACCTTTTCTTCATATCCCCTCCTCAAAATCCGATCCTCAAAAGCCAAACTCTGTGAATCAGTCCGAGGAAGGGTACTACTGGAATGGATGTTTACGTGTTGGTTTCAGTTCCTGTGAAATGATTGAATAGGTTAAATCAAAAAGAAAAGCCTTCAATCGTCTATGAAACTGATCATTCAGAAGGAAAGGATGATCAGGAGAAGATGAGGGGGTGCGAAAAGTCGAAGGAAGAGAATTCCAGATCTGTGGAGCAGTGCGCTGGAAGGAGCGCTTGTAGAGCTTACTACGAGAAGGAATGTTAGGTCGCTATAGTGTAACTAACTTACAGGACCTACATGTAATAGATGACTGCAAGGAAGAAGGCTGTCTCACTTGTATTAATTGGAACGTGTAGCCTTTGCCCCGGGTAGTGATAGACTTGTATGTCAGAGAAGCTGCCTTGTAAACAATGCATTCTCTGACTTTGAGCCAGTGCAGAGAGCGGCGGGAGACTGCACGTGCAAATGAATTCTGGATGAACTGCAATCTGTCGATCTCACAGCTCGAGAGATTCAGAAAAAGGAGTTACAGTAGTCCAGTTTGGATTGCACGAGAGCAGCACCGATAGTAGAAGCGGTCACAAGGGTAAGATATGGTCGTACTCGACTCAGATCTCGGGTGTGGAAAAAGCAAGCCTGTGAAGTTTTGGTGATGTGATCGTGGAATGTAAGATGCTGGTCGAGGATGACACCGAGGCTCTTGACAGAAGAAACTGACGTGATGGCTAAGTCACAAGTGAGAGAGATGGAAGCCTCGTTCAGTTTGATAGCACTCTTTTGCTTTTGATTGTACTCTTGCACTTTTACGCTGAGAGTACGATCCGTAAGATATGAAGTATACCATGCAAGAGCATTGCCGTGGATACCAAACCAAGATTAAAGACGCTGTAGGAGAATTTGGTGATCTATGGTGTCAAAGGCCGCAGAGTGATCAAGCATGCAGAGTCCAGTGACATGCTGAGTGCATATGGCGTTTGTGAGGGTTTTGCAGATTGAGACAAGAACAGTTCCAGTAGAGCGGTTTTTGGTAACCGGTCTTCGAAACTACTTGAAAGGCTACTGGCAGATTATTGTTAATCCTTAGACCACCCTTTAATTCTTTTATGATCTTAGATTCTAAATATTTAGGTATGGCGAGTGCAGCGAAGTATTGCTGCGGGAATTTCCAGGGATTGGCAGGTGTTGGTTGTTGGGTCATGAATACTCTTTTATGGGTATAACGGAGCATGAGGTGTGCCGATATGAGATTAATTTGGGGTTTTTTGAGCTGGATGTCCCATGTCCCAGAGGCTTTTGGCGTCCGAGTCACCTCTGGGGGCGGGGCACCCACTCAGGGGGCGTTCCGAGCAGAGAGGATACCCAAGACAGGGCTGAGTAGGCGGCGAACAGGCCCAGACCTTCACGTTACCGTAATGTTGGGGGTCTTTCCAGAAGGTGTTGCGTCTTTTTTTCTCTCGACATAGCAACATAATAGGCAAACATAGCAAACGCAGAGAACATAACATCCTATAACCATAGAGCAGAATAAACAAGAGAAAGAAATAACATATATGAGAAAAAAGTAATTTGTCTTTGCCGTGATGGTAAAGACAAATTATGAATAAATATTAAACTTACACATTTATTGTTATAATATTAATCAAATTAAGAGCAGTTACAACAATAATAGATAAAGCTGTAGCTAACCTCTTCCATTCCCTGGACATGTCCGTGGTAATAGGGCAAACAATCCGGCTCGATATTTCCTTCTGATCCCAGACTGGCAGGCTTAACAGATGCAGGAATGAATGGAGCATTGACTGGGGGGATGTCTGGCCGCTGAGGCACAGGTGGGGGCACCATGTGGCCATTGCTGGCTGCTGTGTGGGGTGCAGTGGGGCCATTGCTTCCTGCTGTGTGGGGCGCCGTGGGGCCACTCTTTGCTCCTATGTGGGATCTTGCTACGTCAATTGCACTTGGTAGCGCAGGAGGAGTTTTCTTCTTTGTAAACTTTGGTAACATAGTATTTCTAAAATTGAAATATGAAATGATATTAATGGTATGATTTAAATATATAACTAAAGATTAAATGATGTGATTAATATCGTAACTTTATAGTAATGCAATAAATACTGTTAAATAACTAAATTGACATGAAATCTCAGTGAGCTGAATCGGTTGTTTGTAAGTTGTTCGAAAGCTAATCAGTAGGTGCAGGGTTCAGATGCAGTGCTCTTCCCGTCACTTACACGCTATTCGAGCAGGAAACCAACGTAGAACTTGGCTAAATGGCTATGGCTACATCTAAACTCTATAGAGCTGTGGATTTTAAGATATTTTAACATAAATATTTATATAAGCCACACTTTTATGGATATAGAAACTTATAAAATATATAAATTAATTTAATTAATATCTGAATTAATAATTAAAATAAAAGTTCGCGACTTCACTTTTCGTGAATCTATTCACTCAAACATGTTCATTAGTAGTACGTACATGTATTACAGTTTACACGCAGGCTCTAAATGGATGAAAATTATGCTATTATTGTTAAATAATACATATTACGAAATATGTATAATTAGTATATTTTAGATTTTTACAATGAATATTCAATCACTCTCACTATCGTGCAGGCCTTGGGGTGTCCTCCTAGAGCAGCGATGCAAGCTCAACGGCGTGCTCTTGAGAGAGCCAAAGGCAAACTGTTAATAAGAATGTCCCTTAATCTGCCATTTGCCAGAACCAATAGAGAACTAACACTGGCCTAATTGACTTTACCAGTCATTTTAAAACTAAGACACTATAGGTTCAGATTGAGCGGTCAGTACTTAACCGGTTGTAACTGTTCACGTAATCGCTGACCCACTGAGAACGGTCGTATATTTCCCTAGTACAATTCTTGGGCTGACACCTGGATTTTGGCTTGCACCTTTTTTGGACCCCTCACTATATTCATCGTTTGTCATTTGGTTCCACAGTGTTCGATGTTGTCATGGACAATCATTAATCATATTGTTGTTGTTATTATAAAAGGCGAGCGATCAGTGTTCCACTCACACTTGTTATCAGTTCACTGAGACGGTAACAGGGGACCGCAAGACTCTCGTACGCCTTGAGGCGGTAGACAAGGGCTGACCACGGTCAGTCCCGTCTCTGTCTGACCGTCTATCTCGAGACGTTCTAGTCCGAGATTGGTGGTACGAGCTTCAGCTCGTTACCTAGGTAAAATTCGTCAAGGGCATCGCTGGGTTGCCCGGGGCGCCTGATGGTGCTTGAAGCTCGCGGTGGTGTCCGAGGCTACCGGTGGTGTCCGGGGCTACCGGTGGTGCCCGGTGCTACCAGTGTTACTCGGGGCTACCGGTGGTACCCTGGGTGTCCGAGGCGCGGGGGAGCCCGGGTGATCAGCTGATCAGGACGCCGGGGCGTTAGTGGTACCGGGGGGCGGGGGTGTCAGGTGCGCTCATGGGTACCCAGGGTGCCTAGGGGTTCCTGGGTGTACCTCGGTGTACACCTGTTAGTACTTGAGTGTACTTGAGCGTACTTGAGTGTACTTTGGTATACCTGGATGTAACTGGCAGACCCTGGCAGAAACTTAGAAGAGTTGGAATTGTGCATATGGAGAAGAGTTGAAAAGATTAGCTGGACCAAAAATAAACAAATTAGTTATCTTTTATCATGGTAGATCATAAATTAATCACCTTATTTGAATGCAACATAATTATTACTTCGCTACTTTGGTATTGGGAAGACAGGCGCTTGATAAATACATGTATACTTCATTTTCTTCTTCTTCTTCTTCCTCTTATTATTATTATTATTACTGTTATTTTTACTATTATTGTTATTATTGTTGTTATTATTATTGTTATTATTATTATTTATTATTATTATTATTATTCTGCTAAAGAACATGCAATGAACGTTATAATAATAATAATAATAGCAACAACTATTATTATTATAACATCTGCTCTCTTCTTGCGAAAGTTAAACGTTGCTGATCGCAGCAGCGGGTGACATTGCCCTGAATCCACTGCTTTTGGCTCCAGCAGCGCCCGTCCCCACTTCCTCTGCTATCGATCCACCACGACGGTGACTCCCCTGAATAGGTGTTGATGAGGCAGTTGTGAGAATTCTGTTGGGAGAACCGCTTTTAGAAGTCAACAACCCTGAAATCTGGATAGCTGTTATTATTATTATTATTATTATTATTATTATTACTAACGCAGTAATCAAATGCTTCCTCCTAAAAAATTTCAACTATAGGGTACAACTGGCATGCACCCTACATTATACACGTATAGGCTAATGCAACATCTAATTTAGCCTACATGTGCAATGTAGCGTACATAGTATACAAAGTCGTCCAACTATGGCTTGTGGTTATTAACAATGGGTTAATAATGTAGGCCTAGATGCGTTGGATAATCAAACGTAGCATAATACATGTACCCCTACCATCAACACATTATGGTCTGAGCCATCAATTATCGTAACGTACAATACGTAATAAATTTATGATAAAATAAATACTAGTGAAAATGAATAAACTCCACAAGGATCTTCTTTTATTGGCTTTAGCCAATTGAATGCATTTGTAATATTTCTATCTATAGTAACTACAAAATCCTGTTTAGAGTGACGGTTATTACGATAGTCACAGCGCAAAATTTTCCGTCATGCGTTAGCAATGCGGAAATTCAACTACTTCCAAATTCGCCAAAAATTTTTACAGTTAAATTTTGTTGCGAAACTTTTACAATTAGTATGATATTTCATTAATAAGCTTCATTTTAGAATTTATGCACTAAGAATTTATCTGCAATATGCGGTCAATATAATAATATCGAGACCATGTTACATATAATATTATGAGTCAATTAGGTCAAATACACTGGCATCATGGAGTCATTACTAGTTGTATATATAATATGTAGTATCTGATGCAAAACTTTCCATAGGCAACAATTTCTAACTTTGCAGATCAAAGCCAAAATGAATTAGTTTCAGACAATTCGTTGCTGTTCAGCCATCGATAATTTTGAAAATTTATATTAATTAATAATCATTAATGAAACTATCTTTAATCGTGTACCTATTTTTTAAAGTTTTTAAAAACTAATGCCCACTAAAACACCTTCAACATTTGCATAGGCTACTACATTAACTTAAACCAACGCGAAATTCACAAGTCTCTTTCTATGTGTACTGCCTAATTTCAAGTCCGTGACATATAAATCTTTCAACCCATTACATCTTCTGCATCCCTTTTACCCCTATATTGTATTTTCAAAATCCTTCATAACCCCCTGCCTCGATTATTGATTTCTATATAATTTGTTTTCTTTCTTCTATTAGGTCTATCAGTTATCCATGTCTCGTCTTTATGACATTTCCAATCTAATTCTGTCCTTTGTTTTCCTATTTTGAACGAAACGTAATACACTGAACTTGGCTGATCCACGGATATTTGTACTCTCTACTATCATGCTATCATAAGAGTCTCAAGTTGCAGACACAAATAATTAAAGAAGCGTAAGAATTCACCTTGTAATAGAGCTTTCTTTTCGAGACACCTTTTAAAAACGATAGCGTAGCTTAATTAAAATTCGCATTTCGTAATTTACAATATAATGTAGTATTTAACACCAGAAAAATTTCAGTTCAAAACAATTTTGCAAGGGACAACTAGGAAGAGTTTTTTGGCAGAGTCATTAATTCTGTTCATACGGGCGAAGGATCTAATTGAAGTGGCTGTCGTGTCTCCCCTCACTACCCGGTAGTAATTGCAGGTGTCCTCTCTCTCTCTCAGTGCACTGCCTACCGGCAGATCCATGGAATATAATGCCTCCGCGATTCTCTGTCTTCTACTCTGTCTTCTTCACACATGGGTGTATGATGCCATAGCCTACTTTCACACATGGGCTAGGAGGATGTGCAGAGCTGGAGACCGCGTTGGGGCAGCCGAATTAGCAAGCTTACGTATAGTAAATCTGATGATCTCATTTGGAATTTAATTGAAGGAAAACGGGGGTAAATATTCCTATTTCAGGCAGCCGTCTCCTTGTCCGTAGAAGCAGTACGCTGCATTGCTTTTTCGCCAAGTCAATGTACTTTTATTCTATTCTACTTATTTTCTACTTATTTTCTACCATACAATTTGCAAACAGCTCTTCCCTTCTTATAGTATTTCAGGAACAAAATTAAAGACAAACCACTTCTTAGACTTATCAGTGCATATAGATATGGTCGAGACTGCCGGGTGACTTGTAAAGTTTGTCAGAATTATTAAATAATCTTCAATATTAACCATAGCAGGGATTCTGTAAACTACATCTTACCTCAAATATTATCATTTAAGGAGCCGACCTGTTCTATGCTAATTTATAAATTCTAGTTTTTTATATTTCTTTTCGTGAAATACTTTAATAAATTATGTAAATGATAATATTAGCCTTCGGGTGTGGGTTATGGTAAGCATTAGTGTCAGGGTATTTCAAGAGCAGTGAAGATTTCAATGCATTCTTTACTTTATCGCTAGTTTAGGCAAAATATATAAATATCATCATTTAGGTAGAATTAGCAATTTTCTACAATAGCTTACTATGCATGGCTATGAGTTTCTACCAGTTTAAAAGAGAGAGAGAGAGAGAGAGTTTATTTTATCCGTGTTGTGTCCGGGTTTCCGAAGAATTGACCAAACGTGGACTGCACGTGTCATAAAAGGCGACAAAGCACTAAGATACAAGCCAACGTCAGAAGGGGCATTCGGTTGGTGGGCTCCAGAAATTGCTACAACATTTTCAAAATTGAATGGAAGAGATTACAGTCTAGTCGTATTCCGACCATAGCTAAAGTCGGATGATGATGATGATTGAAAAAGAGTTTATTAAAACTCTTAAAGCTTGTTTTTTAGGCAAACTGAATAACCACTTTTAGCCTATTTAATTCATTATTGATTGATTGATTGAATGATCGATTTACTGATGTAGCTTAGACAAGTATTTTCAAACACTAACCTTCTCGTCGTCTGACACCTTAGGCTGAAGAAATGTAGACTTATTCAGTCAACAGAGAATAGAATAAAATTTCCATTTTCACTATAATTATAGTTTTTAATTCCGAAATAAGTGTTAGTGTAACTTAGCATGATTGAACTTCTGCAGAGAATGAACGAGTTATCCTTATATTCAGCCAAAATATTCCATTCGTATGGCAATAAGAACTTAGCGTCCAATGCAGCTATAACAATCCATTCTATAACATTCCAATCATATATAAATATAAGAAGCTAGTTCAAATAGAACTAACGACATAATATTCCTATTAACTAATTATTAGATGTATGCCAATAGCTACGTAGGATTTCTGCTTTGTGCCAGAAATTATTGTAGTAAACGAATAACTTTTGCTATTAAAGTAATAATAAGAGTATTCTGATGCAATTGACTTAACGTAAATGATTCCGCAGTTCAAGAAAATTTCATTAAGCAAATAAACAATAACCAATAACATGATGGCCCCTAGCACACAAGAATAAGTAATGTAAAGATGATGATGACGATAATAATAATAATAATAATACAAAAAAACATAATAATATATAATACCTATATTTTGTACTTTACAAAATACAGGCCTACAGTATGCCAGAGGGAAGCACCTGCTACGGCTATGTGGCAGTTTGATAAAACTAGGCGATTGTATGGTCGATATTTATGTTAACAAATTAATTTAGCTGACGTTAACATTAACTTTATTTTCAGTGGCAAAAGGAGAAAATTTAATAATTTTAACGTGGATCCACAAAAATATTGTTTTCCAGTGGAAAACCTAAGTAATTTTCTCCACATACAGTATACAGTTAATGGGAAATGTGAGACTGAAATATAGAGTAGAATTGCACAAGCTCAAGAGGCCTTCGGTAATAGGAAAGAACTGTTAACAAAGTCTCAAGAAAGACACAAAGATAGCGATAGTGAAAACCTTGGTTTGAACCACGCTAATATATGAATGTGAAACTCTCCACTACAGCCTCCCCTGCCTTTCTCACTGTATCAGAAAGTTGTTTAAATTAAATCAAATATGGACACATTGCAAAGTCGCGTTAGTATCTTTATGGTAGTAAAATCTTTATGGTAGTAAAGTTATAAATCACTATGTGTTCAAATTCTAATAAGAGTTTAAATAGTAAACTGATAACTAGTCACTACGATGCTTGAGAAATGCATGTACAGGTAAAAGCTTAGAAGCTTATGTTAACGTCACTTTCCTCACTAGAAAGCCTTGTCAGTGACGGGCGAGCTCCGGAATTGAAACCCGCACATACTGATCCGCGGTCGAATATCTTACCAACATCGTCACTGGCTCCAGCCAGTGTATAACATATTGTTCACTTGTGAAAGATTTGATTTATATATTCTGCCTAAACTAGCGATAAAGTAAAGAATGCATTGAAATCTTCACTACTCTTGAAATACCCTGACACTAATGCTTACCATAACCCACACCCGAAGGCTAATATTATCATTTACATAATTTATTAAAGTATTTCACGAAAAGAAATATACGAAACTAGAATTTATAAATTAACATAGAACAGGTCGGCTCTTTAATGGCCATTCTACAAATAGGGTATAGGCAGGTGTTATACGGGTGTTGTGCACACGCTAAATTAAAATGTTCTAGTTTGTATTCTCAGCGACACGCATGGCTAAGCTGCACACTCGTGCATAAGCATATGACCCACTCAGGGAACGAGACAAGGGGGGGGGGAGTGGGGGACTAATAAGTCCCCTAAATTTGGTGCTCAACCCCACCCAAACTTTCAATCTCTTGTCCACATAAGTTATAAAGGGACTCTTATAGGGAGGCGTTATATACCATGGACCTCCCAGTAGGCAGTGAACTAAGAGAGAGAGAGGGACTAGACTCAAGGTCTCCCTATACTCTACCCCTTATTGTACGACATTAGTCTAGGCCCTGCCTTATACTCTCAGTAGTCTACTCTCAGGTAGCCTACACTCACGCTCGTAGCCCACTGTTCTCAACTCTGCTAGTCTCAGATCTTCACAATACTTCTGCACAGTTAAAGCCCAAACACACAGAACACAGAATTTTACAGCTGCATATTCGCAGACTAAATTTAAGCGCTGTGCACCGAAAGCTTTTTAGACGCTATGCCTTTGGGAATGGTTTCATACGATTAAAGCGTATTGGGCAACCTTTTATGAATGTAAATATGCGTTCGGATTCAAACGTAAATTTAAAATTTAATTAATTTTTTGGGTTTTTAGTGCAACATTCAGAATAGTAATAGAAACAATGAGAATCTACAGAAGAGGAAAGCGGAAGATATGTTAGTAAAGTGTAGTTAATAATTGGCATAGTCAATAATTTGCAACCACGAGCTTGTTCAGTAGATTTTATAGCTGCTGATTATATTAAATTTCGATATTTTAAAGTCCAATTTCACGGCTTACAAAAATATTTTGTCACAACTTTGGCTGGAGCCAGTGGCGAAGTCAGTAAGATACTCGACCGCGGATCAGTATGTGCGGGGGCACATCCTGGGCTCGCCGTCACTAACATCGCTTTCGAGTGAGGAAACTGACGTTAAGCTTAGCTTTGCCAGATTTTTTTCTACCAACCATTCGAACTTCCTAAGTGTACGATGAAGTCGTCTTTCTGAATAAAGCATTTATATATTATTTATACAGTAAATTTGTTTATGATTCCAGCGTAGGCCTATATAATTTTTATAATTTTCAAGAATTATATTTTCCGTAAATTTACTGCTTTGCCCTTTTCACGTACCTAATTGTTAGTGAAGGACCGTAACAAGTATTTAGGAACTTAGTAACTAACAGATCATAAAATACCGTTTTTACGTCCTCGTTACGGTTTCATACGACTTTTATTTAAATTTAGATCCCATTATTTAAAACACACCGCTACAATAGGTTAACAAATGTATTATTCTTCAGATTTACACATTTAAATAAAAATTTGACAAAATACAGACTTTATCTAAACGAGCAATACACAAAAATAATTTATTACCATATATTTCTAAATCAACAAACTAAAAGTTATAAAAACTAAGAAACAAACTATTTTTTAAATAATTATCATCAATTAATTAAGTTATATTTTTAACAACTGTTAAATACCTTCTACTAAAGCTAGGTATTCAAAAATAAATTTCAATTCGACTATGTTTTTGCAATATATATTAGGTTAAACAGAAAACCAACGTCAGAAAGGGCATTCGGTTGGTGAGCGCCTAGGCTCCAGATACTGCCACAGAACTTAAACGAATGAATAAAAGGAAGTCTATTCGTATCCCGACCCTGGTTAAACTGGGATTTACGGGAAGATGATGATGATGACGATGATTAGGTTAAACAGCTCCATAGCAGTTTAACATCTTACCAGAAAATTAATTAACGAAATTATAACAGATACAACGGATCCAGAACTAGACTTGTTTTAAGTATGATACGCTTCACATATTATACTACAACAAAGCCAAACGAAACTCCGCCAAATCTAGGTAGTTACTCATTACTGTACAATGGCTAGGTTACTACGCACAAACACTGACGTAAACAGACAACTACACATACAACTAGACGTACATTGACACGTATAGTCACGCTAGAACAAACACAACATGAAGTGAAATATCATCTGGCAAGAGAGAGAGAGAGAGAGAGAGAGAGAGAGAGAGAGAGATAGAGAGAGAGATATATATAGAGAGAGGGTGAGAGAGAGAGAGAGAGAGACAGACAGACAGAGAGAGACAGAGAGAGAGAGAGAGAGAGAGAGGGAGAGAGAGAGAAAGATAGAGACAAAATTAAGTCGTGCATATATACGTTACAGAGTCAATCTATTGAGTTGCATACAGCAAATAGAGGCTTAAAATATAGAAATCACAGAAGAAGCGCCTACAAAACGTTCAATCGCTCAATCGATCTATGCGAATTTAACGGCCATTTTCTCAACCAAACATGATGTCAGAAAAAGTATAAAGTCTACAGACATTTGCTTGTGATTTTCTGCTTAGACTATTAAAGGCTGATTATACAGAGTTAAATCTACTAATGGATCTCGCAGAATAAAACCAATTGTAATAATAATAATAATAATAACAACAATTAGAGTGTTACAGTCATCAATGACAACATCGAGCACTATTGAGACAAAATCAAATCCGGCGAGCAAAAAGAAGGTCCAAAAACGGTTCAAATTCCAAAATCCAGAAAATCAGTCCAAAGTAAATGGAATTAAAGAAAAGGAGGTCTTATACCTGTACAATGTCTATTATACATGCAATGTTGGACAATTTGAAAATCAAACGATTTTGCGTAACCTATGCAATTAACTATCATAAGTAGCTATTCGGCAAAGAGGTAACTGTTGAAGTAAACTACCAGAAAGTATTAGATATATTAATCACTTCATTTATCATTATAATGCGCTATAAGAGAAAAAAAGAGAAAAGAGGATTTTAAAAGCAGTCTGAAAAAATCAGCGTAATATACACTGAAAGCAAGGGTAGCAAAAATTAGCGGGGAGTCAGATAATCAGAGAAAAATTTCTCTATCTACAAATGCCTAGCCACTGCTACACAAGCAAATCGTAGCAGTGCTTATCACCATGACGAGCCTTACGCCATAGTTGGAATCGAATGGACGTTAAATTCGAAAAATTTCTTTAATTACTTATGGTGCCTAACACACGCTACCAACCATTATAGCTATCACGAGGAGTAAGTGCAAGAAGTTCACTTATATATAGATGCTGAAACCAATGCACAGAGAAAGATGAATTATATGAAAATATAATTTCATAATACACAAATATAGAGGAAAAATAGAGTAGCCAATTAAATATACAACATAGAAACTAATATACAGAAAGAAGAAGCAACAGTAATATACACAATATTCTACATTAAGAATCCTTACAGCCAACTGAGAAACAAAGCAGAGCAAGCTAAAAGAAAATAAATGCATATTAAAGCAAAAAAGTAAAGGCAAATAAGACAATGATTTTCTATGCAATTGCAGTAATCTGCATCTTCAATAATGACGAGAAATGCGATGAAAATACAAGAATTTTTATTACTACGGATGGTTCACTCCCAACGTTAGCAATTACCTAATGCCAAATGTGAGAAATTATTGTTGATTTAATGCAAACATTCAATTTCAACATAAGATTTACACTCTAAAATACGAAATAACTTAACATTTTAAAGGTAATAGTTTTGAACACATCTACACATATATTCACACTAACAGACACACACACAGACACCCACACTCGCACGTGCAAACACATAGAGTTACATCAATAGAAAATATAGAGATAATAAAATTCGTACTGAAGAATTGAACTTATAAAAATATTTATTTACAAAACGCATCTGCCATTTACATATACTAAACCTTCTAATAGTAGTAATAATACTAAAGGTTTAACGCCCGTTTCCTGACGTATGTTGCATACTGACTTAAATACACGCGCACCCAGTCCCTATTATCTCTTCTATCATTCTATTTAATCGAGATTTTAAAACAAAATTCAACATCCAACATTAATCAGTGATACAAGAAGCCTATTATAGATGCATAGCGTTGAAGAATCCTTAATCATGAACAGAACTGTTCCTAATTTCCGCCAAGTCAAGCGATTGCAATACACCATTATTACATCATTACGGAGGAAGTGACAAGTTAATGCACAGCTAATTGTATAAACGGGTTACAAAACAGACGCTAAACTACTATTTCGGCCGGATCTTCTAAATGTCGATGTCCTGGTTGGATGGCAGATAGGACAGCCAGCGTGCCTCAGAAGCAGGAGGCATCGGTTCGAATTACAGCCGGACCATCACAGACTGTATCCCTTTGAAAAACGGTAAAAGACATCAAACTTAGCCTTACAGCATTACTGCAGATATTTAAAAAAAAATCTAATTAAAATAATATTGTCAAAACTACAGCCAACACAATGCACACATATACAGTGCATGCAGCTGAAGAATAGCAACAGTTTACCGAATGCTTTCAACTTACGAAATGCGAAGCAGAATTATGGCTGAATCATTACACTAAATGTACTTCAGTATGAATTGCATTCAGTAGGAGGCAGAATAATGGCAGTATTAGGGGTACCTCAGTGCATCAAGCTCGAAGCAGCAATTTGACAGCATTACCATAATTAAAAGTATTTGCACAAATCCTTATGTTAGGCAAGATGTAGACCAAAAATACTTGATAGTAAACAAATATTTAAAAATACTATAACAATACTTTTTCTTAGAGAAATTCTCAGAAAATTCTAATACATTGCTTAATGACAAGGCAAAGTTTTAAGAAGCAAATTGATAATACTCACTGTAAGAATGCTATTTTCAATTAATTATATTTATGTGTTGCGAAGCAAATTAATAATACTTACTGCAAAAAAGCTATCCATGGTTAATGAAATATATTTCGATAGAATTATGAGAGCAACTAACTCACTCGAGAGTAAATTAATCCGATATGATAAATACCCAGATCAATCAATTAGAAATTAGCGTCCACCTCGTCATTAGATGTCAGGGATAAATTATTATAAGCAAACAAGAAGTGTGCAAGTGTGCAGATGTACAACAACGAAATATTTAAATAGTCAATATATAGTCAATAGCAAACATACATAAATAAATACAGGAAACATACAGTGTGTCGTACATTTTAGTCTAGGTATGGGATTTGTTAATCAGTTAATTCTATAAATCGAAAAGATATTCTAATTACTTTTATTCTACCCAAATCTCACAATAAAAACAACATTTAAGAATTAGTACTCGAATATACTAGTAGCAGAATATCATTTAGAATTAAGTTTCGTAGTATAGGATATAGGAGATTCAAGTTTACGAGAATGAAAATATGTTATTAATAAAAATAACTAAGTAGAAAATTATATGATTAATTTCAAGAGATTTGCAAGTGCTACAAGCCTAGCAAGAAAGCAGCAAAACTTTATGTCAGCAATCTGGCAAAAATTTACCAAAATGGCAGCACAGTATCTGTAAAGAAATGAAATACATAGTTATACTAATACTCTAGAAAATCGTCACCCGTTTTAAGAAAAAGATACAATAGTAATTAAGAACACTTTTGTAATGCTAGTAAACGTTACTATCAACACGATGATAAATATTTAACAGAATTATGGAGCGGTGAGACTAAAACTAGTCGAAGTCCATAGTGACGGGGTTAAGTAATTAGACGGAGGGAATGGACGATACACCAATGGCGGGCTGGATTCAAAATTTACATTTTCATAAAGCGAAAGCTTCTAAGAGGTACTGCAACTAAGATGCTATAAAACCATATCTAAACGATATTAAAAATTGCAAGTATATATTGAACACATTAGAATACAGAAAAACTGATGTCAGACTAAGATGAGTTGCAAAGGCATAATAGATAGACTTATAAAGAAAAATTGATCCATTTTAAAATAATGAGAAGCAATAGAGAAGAGCGATCAAAGAGCTAATGGAAGTGATCTAGAGTAACACCGGTTGTGGCTTCATGCACCAGGCTACTCTTTAATCGACACCAGCTCAGAGCAACTGTAATATTTCACTAAGAGCAAAGCTTTGTATATACAATGTATACCTACTAACTGAATCAAACCAATATTCAATTTACAAAAAGTAAAATAATCTGGGCAATTTGACTATTTACAATTCATTTTAAAGTATTTTCTTTATCAATAAGTAGATTAAATAACGCTTAAGAACTCAGAGAAATTTGCAGTCGCGGTTGCTCTATATTAAAAAGCATAAATAAAATCATTTTATCAAGAAAGGGCTAGAAAAAGTACAAAAGTTATAAATAAAATCTGAGAAAGTTTTATATAAACCTAAACAGATAAAATTCTTACAACATGTGGAACAGCACAAAACGATGAACTGTGGAACACACAACATGTTTCTAATTAATACATTTCTAAGAACTCTTAAGAACTAGTCCCACTGAATGTATACATTACACTGAACTGCTACTGACGAGGTTACATTGATTAATTGTAGCTCTTCAATAAAAACGTGATTGATAAAAGTTTGCACGTAGTGAACTGAACTACACTAAGAGTATAGTATAGGATTATAGCAACTGATGGACTTTATACAGCGTGTGTGGCTGATTGAATGCAGAATAGATCCACTACCAAATGACTATTATTATCTTATTTACGTGAAATTAAGTGTCCGCTTGATTGGTGCAGCTCTACAATATGACGTCATACAGCTTCACAGTAGCAGCTTATGCATTTAACGATAGCATCTATGCATGATACACTTCTTAGATACATCTCTAGAAGACTAAGTGGACACTAAATCGTGTTTGCTTGATTCATAGCTACGCAGTGAAGTGACCTTAAGATGTCACAAATTTCACTGAAAATTCAGAAAATCTAAACCTAGTTAGAATTTATCCATATCTGTTAATTAGTCCGTCTTAGAATCGTATACTCCTATACACAGATTAGCCATACAACTAAGACTCGGCGCATAAACTACATATAGAGTTGTTAAGTAGCTACATTCCTATAAACATATCGGTTCTATTGAACATAAATTTCGATTATACATTAATTACAGTGCACTAGGACACAAAATAGCACACATTAAACCATTTACATACCAACAACGATCAACATTTAAGCATACACAGCGATTATAATTATTCATTAAATACCTAGAACATAATTAAAAATTAATTAAATATCAAACACCTACATTCAATAAAAGTTGAGAAATACGGCCCAAGTTGATCAGTGATCTGCTCAAACAGTTCTACAGAAAGATACTAGTAACAACTGTGAGAAATTTGTTCATTAAATATTGACCTTTACTCGTGCATAATTTTAGAGTGGCAACTTTTTAAGTAAATTTAGCGTTTGATAAATGAATTGACGGAAGGATGGGCAAATAGTTTAATTAAATATTTAGTGAATAGTTGAAAAACTGAATAGTTAGATAGGTAGATATACCTGTAGATAGGTGGAGAAGTAAGAACTTTTCATGTAAAGCTCAACAACGGCAACAAACACATTAGAAACAGGTTACAATTAATTAATTAAAATACAAACTGAGTACATCTTATCATCAAGTAACTATGTCCTAACAGCAGAGCAAAAACATAATTCACGTAAAATATATTTCAAATACAATTAACATAATATCTCTTTTAAGAGAATATATCATTTAATTACTTTCAATAAAAATCGCACTATATACTTCTTAAAATGAAGTACATGCTAGTTTCTTGTGTAGCGACAATATTTACTCACCGAAGAGAGTAGTAGTAATTTCAATAATAAGCTACATCACTAATTTACATAGAACACAACATAATCAGTAATGCCACAAGGGGCCTCAAAATACAGCAAAATCCTTATCTCACGTAGCAGTTCTCACAAACTGAAATAGATAAATTAGGTGAAGCATCAGCACTCGGTAATGCACGACACACGTGACACACCGATCAGCTGCGTCAGTCTAAATTCTAATAGCGCAATTAATTAATTAATAATCTAATTAATTAATTAATTAACTTAATTAATGATTAATTAATCTAATTGCGCACTCGTTCAGCAGACCAGACAGGGTGGCACATCTGTTTAGAGGTCTGACTATAGGTTTCAGATCAGTTGGTGTGTTATTCGAAATCTCACTAAACTACACAGAGTCCAACAGAGCCTGAGGTATGGTTAGCTGGTAGGTAGAGTGCTATCACGACAACCTCGAGCACTGTTCAAACCCTGCGGACAGTTTCTAGACGATCCTGTAGCGGTTTGACTCGCGGCGCAGTCTGGTATAGAGGATGCCTGTAACACAATAATCTTCATTAACTTATGATGACATTTTAAACCGGAAGACAGATAAAATCGGAAGTGCTATGTGCTATGGACCTGCCAGTAGGCAGTGGTATAGAGGATGTCTGTAACACGTGCAATAATCTTCATTAACCTATGATAAAATTTTTAAACCGAACGACAGATAAATTTAGCATCATGCGGGATTAGGGATAGGATGGCTCAGTCGAGATTGAGATGGTATGGGCATATTGTGCGAGAAGCAGATGAGGATAGTGTAAAGAGAGTTTAGAGGGAAGAGTTGGATGTTACGCTAGAGACGGGTAGACCACAACTGACTTGGGATGAGGTAATTCAGAAGGACATGAAAAAAGGGACTGACTGATGATAAGGTGTGGAACAGAACGGATTGGAGAAGATCTATTCGTATTTCGACCCTAGTTAAACTGCGATTTAAGGGAATATGATGATGATGAAGAAGTGATAGTATAAGATCAAAAATAAAAAAGAATAGACAGGGCATGGGAGGGTAGAATAAATTAGTACATTCAGTGGCAGAAGTTGAAAACCTGGAAAATGTGGTAGTTTTGAGCGAGAAGTGTCAGTTATTTGTCATATACTAATCAGGTGGGCAACGAGGTTTTAATACAAATTAAACAGCTCGTCAGAGTAACAAGTCCGCCAAACAACCTATCTATAAAAATATAAAAACGCATATAAAGTTTAAAGTTTTCAGAGTACCACAAGAGATACTTTCACAGTCTGTCCGGCTGAGATTCGAACCGATGGCCTCCTGCAATAGAAACTGTTGAGTGGCAGCTACAGAATATTGCAAAGTTAGGCATAAGTTGAGGACATTGTCCTTAAGGGTCCAAGAGATGTCTATGGCACAGATTGAACTGAGCACCAAGTTGTACACCAAGTTGTAGATCAACACTACTATATGATACTTCAACAGACTTACAATGGTTGATACTTGTTGGAGCCAGTGGCGACGTCAGTAAGATACTCCACCGCGGATTAGTATGTGGGGTTCAAATCGTGGGCTTGCCTGTCACTTACATACCTTTCGAGTGAGGAAACTGGCTTTTAAATTTTGTTTTACCAGCTTTAGCTTTTACTTACCCTGCCGCTGTCTCCTGATCCGCTACTGCTCGTTCTTAATCCTACAATTAATAATGCAGACAAACAATAACAAGAACGCTTTCATTGGCACAATATTTCAACTGTCATATCACAGCTAATAGCATAGCCAAACAATGAATAAAACGCTTACGTAAGCACTATATTTACTCAGCATTTATTCCACATCTCAGTTAATAGCATAGCCAAACAATAAATAAAACGCTTACGTAAGCACTATATTTACCCTGCATTTATTCCATATCTCAGTTAATAGCATAGCCAAACAATAAATAAAACGCTTACGTAAGCACTATATTTACCCTGCATTTATTCCATATCTCAGTTAATAGCATAGCCAAACAATAAATAAAACGCTTACGTAAGCACTATATTTACCCTGCATTTATTCCATATCTCAGTTAATAGCATAGCCAAACAATAAATAAAACGCTTACGTAAGCACTATATTTACCCTGCATTTATTCCATATATCAGTTAATAGCATACACAAACAATGAATAGAACGCTTTCATAAGCTTCCAGGTTATAAGTCTAAGCGATGCTTGTTAATTATTTGTGTATTTTAATTCATAATGTTTGTTCGACCGAAATTATTATTATAAACTATGGATTAAAATTTATTCTTTATTTATTTGAAATTTAATAAGACAGCTAAAAGGGTCATTAAACCCCATAGAGTTCACATACACAACACACAAACAAGCTAAAAGGGTCATTAAACCCCATAGAGTTCACATACACAACACACAAACAAGCAAATGGAACAGAAAAAACACAAACTAAATGAGAACTATGCTGAACTTAAAGAAAAATAATGATAATAGGTAAACTTACGCATACAAAATAGGCAGGGGCATTATTTGAAATTGAAATTAAAATTAAAGAATAAGATAATAAAATAATAAATATCTATTAAGTGTTTACGAAGATTTATATTAAAAGTGTTTTTAAAAAGATTTATTAAGCGTCTATTTATTAGCGTTTTATTAAACGCTAAGCATTAAGTATAGCTCAGCAGATTTAGAGAGATATTGGCAGTAAACAACTTACGATGTTCGTCTGCAGCAGACCCTGTCGCTGATGATCCAGATGAAGATGAAGAAGACTGAGTTGAGTGGACTGGCACCAGTCTAGTATCATCTGGTGCTCTGCCACTAGTGCACGATATCATCATGGGCGGCGACTGGTCCACATCAATCACACCCGAATCCTTGCTAATTCTATTGGCTCTGGTTGATGACGGGGTGCAGTTGCCAGTAGTAGTAGGTGTGGCCTGAGAGAGGGAAGCGTTACTATTGGTCGAGAGCCTTGTGTAGGCTCCTCCTTCTAATACTGCTTCCAGTTCTTGAATCTAAAATAGGTCGATAAAGTTGAAAAGTTCTAATACAGTCTGGTTGATAGGAACGTTATGCAACTGTTTGTAGACAATAGAAATCAAAGTATCTTTGCTGCCAGTAATAATATAAGCAACAAAAATATGATATGATATAATAATATACATAATATATAATATATATAGTACATGTATATATGATATGATATAATAAAAATATGAGCAACACGAGAAATGGTTACCAAATCTTAATTTTGCAACTTTCCGGGCCTTTTCCATCTGGACAAAATTCTAATCATATCGTTCCTAATTAAACAAAGAATCAATAATTTTGTGACTTTTTAGTTTATAGAAACTTAAAAAGCATTTCATCAACTAAGATGACAAGTAAGGAAAGTCAATTAAGTAATTTTCCAGTTATTCAAATATTAGAACAAGTCCTTTTATGCCGGGTCTGTAATTACTTGTAAATTGTATAAAAAATAATACAGTAATAAATGATGTATCTCACAACAGATCATCTCTACCCTGAAAAATGTAGAATTGTTCAGGCACGATATTCTACAGTATACTACACTAGCTGGAGCCAATAGCAATGTCAGTATGATATTCGACCACGGATCAGTTTGTGCGGGTTTCAAATCCTGGGCTCGCCCGTCACTGACATCGCTTTCGACTGAGGAAACTGACATTAACAACAGCTTCTTTAGCTTTAAACTTTACATAAACTTTACATAATTTTAGCTTTAAACTTTACATTTAATATGTCTAGATAGATTATCTAGAGGGGATATGTTAAATTTTAAGGATATATAGCATTGCATTTGTTTTCCGCAAAGCAATCAAGTTTATCATTGCACGGCGGCGCCTCCAACAAATGAAAAAATATATTTTGTGATTTTTCTAAATAAACGCCTTTTATAAAAGGTCTATATAAACTAAATTTCTAGTAAACCTCTAGGACAGCTTCTTTAAGATCCTGCACAAATTTGATTCGATCATGTTCACTCCTCGTGGACATTGTGATCAGCACCTTATCATCAGCAGCATTCGTCAGTCTTATGCCATACTTGTAGTCTACGACAACACAAAACAAATAGTTTACAGCACTTTCATATGCCATACTTGTAGTCCATGACAACACAAAACAAATAGTTTACAGCACTTTATCATCTGCAACATTCGTCAGTCTTATGCCATACTTGTAGTCTACGACAACACAAAACAAATAGTTTACAGCACTTTATCATCTGCAACATTCGCCAGTCTTATGCCATACTTGTAGTCTACGACAACACAAAACAAATAGTTTACAGCACTTTATCATCTGCAACATTCGTCAGTCTTATGCCATACTTGTAGTCTACGACAACACAAAACAAATAGTTTACAGCACTTTATCATCTGCAACATTCGCCAGTCTTATGCCATACTTGTAGTCCATGACAACACAAAACAAATAGTTTACAGCACTTTATCATCTGCAACATTCGTCAGTCTTATGCCATACTTGTAGTCTACGACAACACAAAACAAATAGTTTACAGCACTTTATCATCTGCAACATTCGCCAGTCTTATGCCATACTTGTAGTCTACGACAACACAAAACAAATAGTTCACATATGATACAAGACACATGATAAGTGATATATATAAGTCATATGATACAAGACACATGATAAGTGATATATAAGCCATATGATATAGATCACATGATAAGTAATATATAAGTCATATGATATAGATCACATGATAAGTGATATATAAGTCATATGATACAAGACACATGATAAGTGATATATAAGTCATATGATACAAAACAGATGATAAGTGATATATAAGTCATATGATACAAGACACATGATAAGTGATATATAAGTCATATGATACAAGACAGATGATAAGCGATATATAAGTCATATGATATAGATCACATGATATGTGATATATAAGTCATATGATACAGATCACATGATATGTGATATATAAGTCATATGATATAGATCACATGATATGTGATATATAAGTCATATGATATAGATCACATGATATGTGATATATAAGTCATATGATATAGATCACATGATATGTGATATATAAGTCATATGATATAGATCATATGATATGTGATATATAAGTCATATGATATAGATCACATGATATGTGATATATAAGTCATATGATATAGATCATATGATATGTGATATATAAGTCATACGATATAGATCACATGATATGTGATATATAAGTCATATGATATAGATCACATGATATGTGATATATAAGTCATATGATATCGATCACACGGCATAAATGGCATGGCATTAGTCAGATGAGTATTATAACAGTATCTTCCATAAACTTCAATCTTCTTAACTTCAACTTCCATAATTTTGAAATCAAACCTAAACATTCAACTATTCAAAGGTTGTACAGACCATGCTCTTAACACCATAATTTTTGTTATATGGGCACTCGGTTAAGGAGAGCCTAGACTCCAGAAATTGTTATAAAATTTTCCAAAACGAATAGAAGAGATTATAGGGGATTTACTGATGATATGGTATGGGACAGAGAAAGTCAATTCGTATCTCGACCCTTGTTAAACTGGGATTTAAGGGAAGATGATGATGATGGTATGGGACAGAGAGGAATGGGGAAGATCTATTTGCATCCTGACCTTAGTTAAACCGGGAATAAAGGGAAGACGATGATGATGCCATTGATTAATTGATAATTCTTGGCAGAGTACTTACGAGAGGTTTCAAACACATAGACGGCCATGCCGGACAGAGGAAATGCGCTTCTGAACTGGTAACAAACCGTGTCCTTCTTCTTACTCGCTATCTTTGTAACCTACAAGTGAGCAAGACATCAAGTGGCATAAACAACAGATTTAATTCTTCCTCTCATTCAAGTTATAATTGCAAAAAAAAAAAAAAAAAATCAGTATCAGTTATTCTCCAGAAATTGTTATCAACGGTTGAATGTGCTATTTTAAGTTCTATCCATGTACTAGAAAACCAACAGTAAAACATACGCCATGTAGCGTAGGATTAGTCAACTTATAAATGTTTAGATCCGGATAAATCATGCAGCTTACTTACTCATTTTACAAAAAATTTGATGGGCAGAACCGGCGGCATGTTTGATAATACATTTGATAATAGATTTGATAATACATTTGATAATAGATTTGATAATACATTTGATAATAGATTTGATAATAGATTTGATAATACATTTGATAATAGATTTGATAATACATTTGATAATAGATTTGATAATACATTTGATAATAGATTTGATAATAGATTTGATAATAGATTTGATAATAGATTTGATAATACATTTGATAATAGATTTGATAATACATTTGATAATAGATTTGATAATACATTTGATAATACATTTGATAATAGATTTGATAATACATTTGATAATAGATTTGATAATACATTTGATAATACATTTGATAATAGATTTGATAATAGATTTGATAATACGTTTGATAATACATTTGATAATAGATTTGATAATACATTTGATAATACATTTGATAATAGATTTGATAATACATTTGCGTAGCTAAGTAGAGAAGTTGCAGCCCATACCAGTAGTATATCGTTGAAGAGAAAGATTTCACGCTGGTGGGAGCCTAGTCTCTCTTTACGATTGATGTCTTGAATCTCGTGCAGTCTGCAGTAGCAAACGAGTCTTCTATGAGGGATCGACAACTTCTGCAAAAAGCACATACAGAATGGCACATGAATGGCACACATTCAAAAGCATCAATTGTATTATGTGGCACTGGCAGCATCAGTGTTTCTATGTGCAATACAGTTGCTAAGTTAAATTGCACGATATTACTAGATTAAAACTAATTCTTAAACTGCATAATCCCACACATAGTTTGGTTATTACTGTAATACACTAGAGTACAAAATCTACCCCTATTGTGGCCAGGTTTCGTAAGAATAGATCAACCATAGACTGCAAGTTTATTAAAAGGCAACAAATCACTAAGATCCAAACCAACAATAAAAAAAGGACATTGGGTTGGTGAGTGCCAGTACATCAGAAATTGTTACAGAATTTTCTAATCCCGACTCTAGTTACACTGAGATTCAAGGGAAAATGATGTTGCCACTAAAGTACAAAACTCTGACATTATTCCTTAGGCAGAAGCTAATATCTGACTACTAAACTACAATATATATACATATATATCAAATAATACTATCTACAGTAAATAATGCTATACATGTCGTGGCATTACTGCGTGTTACAGATATGTAAAACTTTGGACTAAAACTTTAGTTTAACGGATGTTAAACCTTTATTATTTATATATTTATAGCACTAAGTATATTATTATATTTAGTACATATTAATATATTATTATAAATAATATATTATATTATTTATTTATATTAATATATTATTAATATATCCATATATATTATATATATATTATTTATAAATAAATTATTATATTTACTATTTATCTATCTATAACATTAGGTTAGGAAAATGCATCTGGAGCGTACCGGGAACTTTCCGATGACCATCTGTTCCACCCTGGCAACCTGTGACACATGATCAGAACCAGGCTCCAGCTCTGACGACGAGATTCTCTCGTAGATTCCTTCCAGTAGCTCTCTGTCGATGTCCTTACCTCCGTCAACACCTAGCGGTCAACAACAACAACATGTAATATGTCTTACCTCCATCAACACCTAGCTGTCACCAACAACAATAACATGTAGTACAGCAGCTCTCTATTTAACAACACCTAGAGGTCAACAACAACAACAACATGTAATACAGCAGCTCCCTATCTATGTCCTTACCTCCGTCAACACCTAGAGGTCAACAACAACAGCAACAAGTAGTACAGCAGCTCCCTGTCGATGTCCTTACCTCCGTCAACACCTAGAGGTCAACAACAACAACAACATGTAGTACAGCAGCTCCCTGTCGATGTCCTTACCTCCGTCAACACCTAGAGGTCAATAACAACAACATGTAGTACAGCAGCTCTCTGTCTATATATGTCCTTACCTCCGTCAACACCTAGAGGTCAACAACAACAACAACAACAACATGTAGTAATGTAGTACAGCAGCTCCCAGTCGATATCCTTACCTTCGTCAACACCTAGAGGTCAACAACAACAACATGTAGTACAGCAGCTCTCTGTCTATGTCCTTACCTCCGTCAACACCTAGAGGTCAACAACAAAAACACGTAGTACAGCAGCTCCCAGTTGATATCCTTACCTCCATTCAACACCTAGAGGTCAACAACAACAACAGCAACAACATGTATTACTGCAGCTCCAAGTCGATATCCTTACCTCCATTCAACACCAAGAGGTCAACAACAACAACATGTAATACCGCAGCTCACTGTCGATATCCTTACCTCCATCAACAACACCAAGAGGTCAACAACAACAACAATAATATGTAATACTGCAGCTCACTGTCGCTATCCTTACCTCCATCAACATCTAGAGGTCAACAACAACAAGAATAACAACAACATGTAATACAACAACTCTCTATTTAACAACAACTAAAGGTCAACAACAACAACAACCACATGTATTACAGTAGCTCTCTATTTATCAACAACACCTAGAGGTCAAGAAAACATAAGCGGAGTAGCCCATCTATCAAACCTTAATGTCAAGACTAAATAAAACAATGTGTGCAATTAAAACTAATGTCAAGATTAAATTAATAAACACGTGTAATTAAAACGTGCTGACTGATTAATCAGCCACAGGTCGTCAGAGTGACCCACCTCTGAGGTTCTTGATGAAGTCAGGCAGGCTCATCTTGCCGCTGGGTCTGACGTTGCGGTTGTGCCGGTCAGTGTTGAGCATGATGATGGCAAATGAGAGCAGGAAGACGGTGTCAGCCGAGTTGAACCTCCCCACCACGTCAGCATTACACGCTGCGTATCTGCTCGAGAAAGACTGAAACAACGCAAATATAAACTTACTGAAACAACGCAAATATAAACTTACTGAAAGAACACAAATATAAATTTACTGAAACAATGCAGACAAATATAAACTTACTGAAACAACGCAAATATAAACTTACTGAAACAACGCAGACAAATATAAACTTACTGAAACAATGCAAAATATAAACTTAATGAAACAACGCAGACAAATATAAACTTACTGAAACAATGCAAAATATAAACTTAATGAAACAACGCAGACAAATATAAACTTACTGAAACAACGCAGACAAATATAAACTTGGTTCAATTGACGAGCAGCTTAACTGAGTGCGCTAAATCCCCTACCCATTTATATATTATACCATACCATGTAATACCATATAATAAAAAGAAGAAACTAAGGTAAGCGTCACTTTCCTCACTCGAAAGCGATGTCAGTGACGGGAGAGCCCAGGATCTGAACCCCGCACATACTGATCCGCGGTAGAGTATTTTACCGACGTCGCCACTGACTCCAGACAGTACCACATCATAACACATCATATCATACCATTTCTTAAATAGGGCAATCCTTTTAGGGCTAAGTTAAAAAGTTGCTGCCAGTAAATTCTTATTTATAACAATTAGATTTACTCACCTCCATTAGTTTTTCAATTTTCTGCGCTTCTCCCTGCAAAACAAAAACAAACAACATTTTGAACTAAACTAGTATTGAATACATGTAATGTCAATACTTTCAATTAACTGACTGGATTCAAATACGTTAGATCAGTATGCCATCTAATAGCAAATTGATGAGATGATTTGGTAACAAATTTATATATAGAGCTGAAAAGGAAGACTGAGGATAGAATTGATTGGAAGAGATTTATGCCATGGACCTGTCGATAGGTAGTGCTCTAGAAGATGACGATGTCCTCATTGATGGGAGATTACAGTAACTCAGAAACTGCACAAAATTGATTTAGATAAATGAAACATTATAAGATTTAAAAAAAACCTCAAATATTAGCAGAACCCATAATTACATAAAAAGCCTATCTTGCAGCATCATATATAACTTGAGATTCAAGAACCATATATTACGGGACTCAAACGTAATGATGTAGACATTAATAATTTATAAAAAATATCTAAATTCTAATTTCTTTCAAAGTTCAAAGAAATAAATAATAATAATTCACAGCGTTTTAAATCTAGGAATTTCCTGTCAACAAAAGGATGAGGAAATGAGCCATAACTTCTGATCGCCTGACAGATACTTCAAAAAGTTGATCCTTACATTTCAATTTTTTAGCTACCTTTTTTTACATTTCAATGCAACTGATATCACATAATTACTTGAAGCGTAAGCTGTATCGTAGTTGTGCAGTAGTGCATATTCATATTAATGCATACAAAAAAAAATTTAATTAAGGACTGTCACGGCTGTCTTTAACTACGGCGTGAAGCACTCCTGGGTTATCTATGCAGTTCTACAGCTATACAGTTAAAATTTAACAAAAGGATCGCTTTATAAATGGCTTTATGAAGGTAGTTAATTGATTAAATAATGCAATCCACGCAAAGAAGTCCAGTATAGGTTTGTTATTATTATACGTTATATACGTGTCATAAGCGTGGACTTGCTAATGTTCTGTTGGCAGAATAATTACCGGCATTCTGAAGTACGACTGAAACTTTCTTAGGGCGACATCTAACTGCAGGCCACGTAGGTCGATTTCATTACAGAAATACCTAAATACACAAACCAACAATTATACCGATCGGTTCAATTAGAGGAATTTACCTATAGCATACCTAGAGCACGTACTGAATATTATATATATATGCATATCTTACTTGAACATATAATATAAGCAAATAAATGAATCACTATCACTGTAAAGTTACTGCTTAAAATGCAATTAAGTTTATCATCATAATGGTACATACGAATAACGAAATATTATGAAAAAAGAGATCGAGCAAGACTACTTGATACAACATGTGATGTATTAACATATTAGAAAGTAATGAAAAAAAATTCCTTAAAATTACAAAGAATGATAAAACAGCGCAAGGTATGTTATATATACAGAACAACTTTAACATGCACGTCCTCGTGTAAGTTTATTACCACTGTTATATATACTGAACAACAGACTCCTAGACTCCAGTTCTCTAGACTCCTCAAAGCGGAGGAAACACATTCAGTATTCAATCTAGGGCTAGACTCTTTTGCTCTCTAAAATTAAGCAGTACAAATTTAGTGCATATACATGTATCTTGTTGTCTTACAAACAATTACAGTGCGTTGTTTCGGCCACGGTAACTGTTTAATGTGATTAGGCAATAGACAAATATGCAGCAGTTGAAGAAGGCCATGGGAAACCCATTACTTAAATGAGACAAAAATTGGTCTCAGGCTAATTAAGGCTAAGTACAGTTCAGGCGTAGGCACCATGGCTTTTGGGATGAGATTTAGAAAATGGTCGATGGAATGGATGGAAAGAGAGCACAAGATTATTTTTGTTTTACTGTTTGTTTTACTTATAATTGTTGTAAAGTGTAGAGATACATGTGCATGATCTACTGCATTCAATATTCAACATTAAACATTACGGGCCGCCAGAATGGAAGTATATACCTTGGACCAATCATTTCGCAGATTAGAACAGAGGGAATAGGCTAAATATATACGATGCTACTGATCACGATGCCACTGATCATCGTAGATATTGGGTGTAAATAATTAGACTGTGTTTAAGCAACACGTGCACAACATATGCTTGCTTAAACAGTACATCCCATTACAGATGCAAACAATTACATATGCACTCAGTGACAAATTATCTCCTTCTACAGCACAAGTGGACGTTTAGAATATCAATCAACATCGTCAATCAACATTTATAGAGACCATATGATGTACAATACACTTTACAAACAAGCATAACACATATATACCTAACATATGACGTAAACAGTTCAAAATAATATAATAATAACAACAATTAGAGTGCTACAGTCATCAATGACAACATCGAGCACTATTGAGACAAAATCAAGCCGGCGAGCAAAAAAAGAAGGTCCAAAAACGGTGCAAATTCCAAAATCCAGAAATTCAGTCCAAAGTAAAGGGAGTGAAAGAAAAGGTAGTTTACGCGCAGGTCGCTGCTCATGGACACTGGATGGAAAAGAGAGATGGAAAAGATAGATATATATACAACCATGTGATGTATACACAGTAATAAACGGTACTTACATCACATGTGATGTTCATTGCATAGAATTGAACACATACATAACACATGATATACACATTACAAAATAGTAGATACATCACACATCATGTATACCGTATAATGTTGAAGTTGTTCTGTGTAGTTAATAGTAGTATTTAACCTACACGAGGACTTGCATGATGAATTTATTCTGTATGTTTAACAGTGGTAATAAACTTACACGAGGACTTGCATGTTAAAGTTGTTCTGTATATATAACAGTGGTAATAAACTTACACGAGGACTTGCATGTTAAAGTTGTTCTGTATATATAACAGTGGTAATAAACTTACACGAGGACTTGCATGTTAAAGTTGTTCTGTATATATAACAGTGGTAATAAACTTACACGAGGACTTGCATGTTAAAGTTGTTCTGTATATATAACAGTGGTAATAAACTTACACGAGGACTTGCATGTTAAAGTTGTTCTGTATATATAACAGTGGTAATAAACTTACACGAGGACTTGCATGTTAAAGTTGTTCTGTATATATAACAGTGGTATTTAACTCACACAAGGACTTGCACGTTGAAGTTGTTCTGTATATTTAACAGTGGTATTTAACTCACACAAGGACTTGCACGTTGAAGTTGTTCTGTATGTTGCCCAGATATTCTCCGATCATCTGTTTGCTCAGACCCTTGCGGGAGAGGAGGAACCTCGCCACGGCGTTGGGTCTGTGGTCGATGAACCTCTGGGCGATCAGGTAGTTGATCCCCTGCTCAGGTTTCCTACAAAATACAGAAATAATTGTGAAAACCAAAGCCAACGAAAGTTAACTAAGTATGAAGGTATTTATGAAAGTTAAGCCAACGTTAACATAGCTTAACGTTAGTTTCCTTCTCGATAGAATGTCAATGATATGGAGTGCACTGGATTTGAATCCTGGACCTACAGTAATCGGTCTGCTGTAGAACACGGCGCCAACATGCCCTTGGCTGAGTCCTAAAACCAAGATAACAGAGCTAAAGACGCAGAAAACATGCATGAAAGCAGATGCAGTTTACAGCATAGGAACCGTCGCTAACAACTGTTTTGGAATGAGAGAACAGTTAGTTATAGTAAACTATATAGCGTACGGATCCTGCATCAATGTTAAAACATTTCAATTTATAAGGTGCTAAAAACTGGACATTGTTAAGAAGTTAAAATAATCTAGAAGCCAACAGAAGAGTCACTAAATCACCTTAAAGTAATCTATAAAAGAAAAATGTGCATTTTTACACTTTTCAATGGCCAATATTTTCAATCGTTCTCTATTAATTTGACGCCATAGGCCGCTCATACAAAATTGACCCCCTCCCCTCCCCATCTCCCCGTCCCCTACTCCACCTACTCACGCTGCAGGAAGAATAAACAGGAGTATCCAGGAAAATAAGCAATCTGCCGCACAATACGGATCACATCATAAACGCTTTTATGTAAAAAATCAAGCCTCCAGGGCTCTGACCAATGCCTAGAGAACTGACACAGCTGGCGCTACTAAACGATGAACTGTAGGCGAAATTGTTGCACATTTTGAGCAATGTAAAAGGAAAAGGAAATTCAAATATAATAGAAATAATATATAATTTAAAAATAAGAATACATAAATATAAATATAATTGAAGTAATAACGCAAAAGATGAGTGGCGCAAGCGTCTCAGAGCTTGTATGCGTACCAAATGAGGGAATTTTGAGCATATGCTTTACTGTACTCCTGTATAACATCGTTTGTTTCTTGAGTTTTGTTGTTAGTTAAGTCACAGACTTGTTAACATTCTCTAGCGATTGATTTACTTGAAGTGAATATTTTCAGTAGTTATGCAAATTTTCAAGCACTGCCTCAGCATAAAGAGTAATTAACAGAGTCACTTGACGTTGCTTTATTGCAAATGTTCTTTTAACTGGGCAGAAAAATAAACAATCGGTATAAAAATGCGAGTCATGGGCGAGAGACTGCGCATATGTTTTTTATTATGTCGAATATCGTACCGACATCGCCACTGGCTCCAGCCAAGGATGATGTTAGAGGATGATGTTAGAGGATGATGTTAGAGGATGTTGTTAGAGGATGATGTTAGATGATGATGTTAGAGGATGATGTTAGAGGATGTTGTTAGAGGATGATGTTAGAGGATGATGTTAGAGGATGTTGTTAGAGAATGATGTTAGAGAATGATGTTAGAGGATGATGTTAGAGGATGATGTTAGAGGATGTTAGAGGATGTTGTTAGAGGATGATGTTAGAGGATGTTGTTAGAGGATGATGTTAGAGGATGTTGTTAGAGGATGATGTTAGAGGATGATGTTAGAGGATGATGTTAGAGGATGATGTTAGAGGATGATGTTAGAGGATGATGTTAGAGGATGATGTTAGAGAATGTTGTTAGAGGATGATGTTAGAGGATGATGTTAGAGGATGATGTTAGAGGATGATGTTAGAGGATGATATTAGAGGATGATGTTAGAGGATGATGTTAGAGGATGATGTTAGAGGATGTTGTTAGAGGATGATGTTAGAGGATGATGTTAGATGATGATGTTAGAGGATGTTGTTAGAGGATGATGTTAGAGGATGTTGTTAGAGGATGATGTTAGAGGATGATGTTAGAGGATGATATTAGAGGATGATGTTAGAGGATGATGTTAGAGGATGTTAGAGGATGTTGTTAGAGAATGATGTTAGAGAATGATGTTAGAGGATGATGTTAGAGGATGATGTTAGAGGAAGATGTTAGAGGATGTTGTTAGAGAAGAGATTATTAGTCTAATATAAAATTTAGCATCAAACATTTCAATTGAAGAAATCCAACAAGCGAGAACTTACTTGTTGAACAGATTCAGCCCAACTCTATAGACCCTCTTCCTCACACAGTCTGATACCTTGCTCTGCTGTAGCACAGACCCCACGCCTCCCCCTGATCCACACGACTGATCGGGAGGTGGGGCGGATACCCCTGAGACTTGTTCGGCACGGCAAAAATCCTCAACGGAAGAAGTTTTCGTATGACAATTGGCATGACAGGCGTCCACAGGTTGACCACGACACGAGTCCCTCCTCAGAGTGAGATCTCTTGAGGAATAGCAGTCTCTGCCGAGAGAACCTGTTCTCTGATAGGTGGGTAGCGACGAGCCACTACCACTGCTGCAACTCACGTCTGAACTGGACGCAGACATCTCAGAACAGTTGGAGCCCAGAACGCTGTCGTTACCTCCGCTGCCGCAAGATCTTTCGCCGCACCTGCTACCACCGCAAGCTGCACCACACCCGCCCGTGCTGCTCAGCGATAAAGAGCCGTCCACTATCCCACTGGACGATTCCCCCATCGAGGCAGAACTGATGTCCGACACGGCACTCATACGACACGATGAGAGCGATGACGAAGACGAGAGAGATTCTATACAGATGTCGTCTTGGAAGCAACCGTTTGCTCTCTGCTTCCACACCGGTGACGAGGTATTCACTCTTCCCGGGTGTCTAAGAGATACGCCTGAGGACTCTACCATCCCGGAGGAGCCTCTACGAGGTAGCCCAGCCTCGTGCTGTGGGGAGTAGTGATCAGCGGAGAATGACTGGACGACGTAGCGAACAAAAGCCGTACTGGCATCCTCAGGGGACAACCCTCCCACCATCCCGTCTCCACGATAAGTCTCGAAGCTGAGCCCGGAGGCACACGCCGAGCAGGACTCCCCAGCTCTAAGAGTGGACGTCCGGGAGGCAGCGCTATCGTAGCCCCTGCTTTCATCCCCACCTGGAGTCATCCCTCCTTCATCCTCCTCCTCCTCTCCAGGACTGCTTCCAAAACTCTCGTCTCTCGCCTCTGACTCATCCGCCTCGAGAACCTGCTCAAAAGCTGCACTGGACTCGTCGAAAGCACCAACGGTGTGATCGTTGTCGATGTCGCTGCCGTCATCGCTGGCATCAAGATACCAAGGTTCAGCGGCACCTATGATGTTACACCCGTGCAAGGCAGGAGGCACCCCCAGAGTCTGATGTTGTTCTTTAACGACACCCGTAGCCTGGCTAGCACCACAGTTCTGACCCGTACTTGCGATATAATCAGCAGAAGCCTGTCTGAGTGTTTGATCTTTCGGTAACGCTGGCTTACTACCATGCGCTGAGGAGATTTGTGAAGAACAACCGCACGTATGAGCAGATCGTTGCAGTGAGGGACTTCGTTGATGCTGATGCAGCGAGCTATGTTGACAGGTATTGTTGCACATTGTAATACGAGACGGTTGGTTGCCTACATGAGTTACCTTCAAACACCCGTTGACGTGATACTGGTGAACCTGAGTACAGCAGGCCTGGCTACACGTCGTCACCCGCTCGTCTATGACTCCCAGATGACTTCTCGAACCATAATCCAGAGCCTCCAGGTTACAGCAATGCAGTCGAGTCATTCTGGCTGCCCTCTCCTTGTCTGTTCTCAGTCGTTCGAATCTTCTACTGAGCAGATATCTCCTGAAGGCATCCTGAATGACCCCAGCTGCCACTCGCTGTTTCGCTTCTGCCATATTGTCGTACCAGTTCGTCTGCAGTGAGTAGCCGCTGTTCATCGGCTTTACCACAACCTTCTGAACCAGACTACCATGATCATAGCAAGCATATTCATCGTGTCTACCAGACAACTGGGCCAAAGAACCACCCGACTCTGGATAGCCGGACATCAAACAGTCAGACCTGTACAGTGACGTATTGTTAATGTATTCAGTTGGAGGGATATCTCTCGATGCTATGTATTTATGTTTTGCTTGGGATGCATCAGCAGCTGGCTGCTGCTGATAATGCCGCTGCTCATACTGCAACTGCTGCTTCAGCAGTTGCTGTTGCAGTTGCTGCTGCCTTTGCTGGTGCAGCTGCTGATACTGCTGCTGTTGTTTTTGCAACAGCTGTTGATCTTGCTGCAGCTGCTGTTGTCGTTTTAGCTGCTGGTTCTGTCCATGAGGAATCAGTTGAGGTGAAGAACAGGAGGAGCTAGCAGCCGGAGATGACGCTGTCGGAGATCCACTGGTCACGGAGTTACGGACACAGTTTGGGATAGAGTCCCTGCGTGGAGGTACGGCAGGTCTGTCCCTATTACCGGATGCACTACCGCATCGAGCTGGTTTCTGTACGGACTTCATACTCTACAGGATACCCTAAACCTAACTGTTCAGCTATTATATTCTCAACAACATTAAAACCGTATCCGCTTGATTAAATTACTAGTACTCAGTATTAGACAGTCCATTCCAAGAAGCATTCTATTTATTTATTTTACATAATCTCGTTTGTCCACAAGTATCCGGGACATTAGCAACAACTGCAGGTAAATTGATATAAGTAATTAAACTGTCACAAGTGTTCTATGACCAATCCACAGTAATTACAATGCCACACAAGTAGCTTATTACATTAAATCCTTGTTTCACTTTCACAACATGACTAACAACGGCTACAAGTTGAGAAATGTTCTCATCGTTACGACAAAAGTATCAGAATATCCAAACTAATTCACTTGTATCTAGTAGCAGTAAAATCTGTCGACAATTAATAGGCAGGCCTAAGTCATACTGAAATACATCCTTTTCTACTCTATATCCTCTAGGATTCTTTATTAACAGATGCAGAATTTCATTCAACAAACTAATCGTCTGAAAAAATAACCCGCCATACGGCTATTAGAATCTGAAACAAATAAAACATTGATAGAATTAATGCTATGTAAAAGTCAATCAACATCTAATGTTCACCATTCCATTTAATCAATCAATAAGTATATTTAAATCGCGCCTCTCTTGGCAGAATGCCACAACAGCGCAAAAAGGACAATGAAAAGTCACGAATCGTAGTGGTAAAAATGCCACTTCAGTGTATCAGCAAAACACGAGCAAGTCAGAAATGAGATTAATTGTCTCCAACACACATGTCATTGTTACAAGGCCTTGCCACCGTCACAACTGCTTCAGTCGCATCTTACTTACACGCGCAGTTGCCGATAGATTCAATTTTACATTTTCCCGAACCTACTAGATATATTAAGTAAATGATATTAATGTCGACATTTCACAAATTTATCGACATTTAATAATCGTAACTTAATAAATTAATAATCGATCGTTTAGACTAGGACGAGGTCAACAACACGATCAACAGCTGGTAAATCTTTGAGCTGCACTGAGAAGTTTCCAATCAATTTCTGTGTTAAACGCGCTCACATGATTATGACAGAAAACGTTTATATTCTATGTAATAAACAACTTTAAGGAAGGCCTATTTTAAACCAAGTATGGCAAGTTAGTTTCCTGTCTCGAAAGAATGTTGGTGACGAAGAAAGGATTTGAACCTTGCCCGCACAGATCCGCAATCCTACAACTTAACGATATGCTACCTATTCAGGCCGTTAAAGTGGCCACTCAAGATCAAATTGATTTGAACAGATATCTGAGCAGATAAATCTGAATTATTAGTAATTAGAAAAATAAATATCTGAGTTTAATAATTGTGACTTTCATCTTAGAGAAATATCAGTCTCCTGGAACCTAAAAGTATTTTATGTAATAATTAATAAATTTCTAACAAAATATCTAAAACGATTCATCCATTGCGTAGCAATTCAATTTTATTTTACTGTAGCGCACAGCGACCATTCAACCATCGGCCACCACGTATACTCAAGCGATCATAGTTCGTTTCTATGTTTCACATTAAGGTCATACGGTATATTCGTATAATAACAGAAATGAACTTTCGACGGTGTAAGTTTTCAACGTCCTTTAGTTGAACATTACGTAGTTCATACTTCATTAATTTAAGCAAACGGCAACGAGTTTCTGCTGAACTATGATACATACTACATAATGTGCATCTAAAATTAATTAGTAATACAGTCAGTTGCTATGTAACGACGCACTGCATAAAACAATCGAAAACTACAACAACGTCACAACAGAAATATATAACAGTAATAATTGTTTAACACAAACTAGAGGAGGAATGCATAGTCCTCAAAACTAGACGATACAGCACGTAACTTTTATTGTTTAGAATGTCTTAATAGCGTAGGGGTAATGTCATGAACTTTTAAATGACAGATCCTGAGGTGAATTGAACCCTTGTGGGTTCGAATCCCAGCCGCGCTGATCCGAGAGTAAAATCTCGGACATTCACTGGACTGGTTAAACGGAAAATGGTCTCAATTGCCTAACGGTTTAAACATGTGGTATTAAAAAGTGATAGATATCAACATAGTTGATCATTTCACTATAATGCGTGTTCACTATAATACATACTGCTTGTTACATACTAATACCATTCACATGCTAATACATACTGCTTGTTACATACTAATACCCTTCACATGCTAATACATACTGCTTGTTACATACTAATACACTTCACATGCTAATACATACTGCTTGTTACATACTAATACCATTCACATACTAATCAATCGTACCCTCAACTCCGCCATAACTTGTCATATAATGAGGCAATCACCAATCACTCACCAATTCTAATTATTTTTAGATCTATAAGATTTTAGTAATTTAGCTCTACTAATGATGATAGTGTTTTGATTTTTTGATGCTTGTTATTATGTGCACTATAATGTAAATTTTCTTGTTTTACTGTATATCATGCAATTGCTTTTGCATGAGATACTCTATTAAAATTAAACATTCTATCTAATTATCAATTTAACTACTAGGAACTGAATGATAGATTATAATCGGGATTTACATCTGTTCAACTTTATTGGGAATCGAAATCCAGCCTCTCTGCGCAAATACAAGCGAAAGTATCGAAACAGGTTGAGGATCATAACCTATGTGCCACAGATATGTAAGCTCTCTCTCTCTCTCTTCAGTGCACTGCCAAGTGGCAGGTTCAAGGTACATATTCATACTGAAAGTCTGTTTTCTCGCTCCATAAGAGCACTCCTTAGATCAACAAGTTAATCCCTTCACAAAGTTTATGCCTTATCCATACGTTATGTAGCCTATAGCTTGGGAAAAGTCTGGCTTCTGAGGTGGTTTCCCGTTGCCTTCCTCATTTAGATGGATTAATTACCATTTAATTCACGTGAGCTAGACCATTATTATTAAAATGTAATCATTTTACTGATCTCTTCCTATTTGTATCTAATTTACTCCAGCAGCAATCAACCAGACCACCGTGAAGAAAGATCACGTGATCAGCTAGCTTGTAGCAATTACTTCGCCTCACTGATCAGAGGCGGATATGACATGGCACGAGTTTCTCGCTGTGGGGTTGTCAGCATGAAAACTGAAAGAAGAGACAGGCTGAGCATTAGTTTAGACCGTACTACAGATATGTTATCAATTAAAAAGACAAGTTTAGCGCCAGGTTCCTGTTCGATAACCTGCCAGTGAAGGGGAATTTGAACTGAATTTGAACCTTGCACCTACTGATCTGCTGTTGTTGCTTTCCGGCTAATATTTAATTAATATTTTATAATTTCAATTATATATTTGAAATTTTACCGATCGAAGTAAATACATTATAAATGTAAATTGCGGATAGGCAAGCGTAATAGCAGTCTGATACGATATTTCTTATAGCCTAGTCCAATTACGAGCCCCTAAACCTAAATCATTTTTCGATTAGATTTAATAATATTAGCAATAACGGTTTAAAGTCCGTTTCATCATACAAGGATGATGTCAGGGACGTCCCCCTATCACATGTCACTACACATCGATTCACCCCAAAAGATCTGAAAAAACATGTGCTGAAAAGAAAGAAAAGATCCTAAACGGCGCCGTTCCGGTGAACAAAAACAGTCAGGCAAGATGAAAAATATATGACGGGAAGATGTATTTTCAACTATAATATCTTAGATATTAAGTTCCGAAAATCGTCAAAACATTATTGATCTTGTCTGTTTTGACGGATAATTGACGTTCATTTTCTTATGCAGCACCCACAATCTGGAACTCTTTACCTGCTAATCTTCGCTCTTGTTTTTCTCTTTCAACATTCTCTAGCAAGCTTAAGACTTACCTTTTCCCACCATAGACATAATCAATCTACCCTGACCATTTTTTGATCACCGGACTGGCTTTTGTTTAGGACCTTACTTCTCCTCAGCACATTTCTTTCGCAGATTGGTCTGGGTGAATTGATCTGTAGTGATGTGTGCTGTTGGGGACGTCCCTGACATCATCCCTGGATGAGGAAACGGACGTTAAACCTTTATTTATTATAAAAAATGAATATTATTAGCGAAGAAAATTGTTAGCAATCTCCTATAATATGTACAAAACAGCTAACCCGATGGACAGTCTACAATAAAATAAACCCAACATTGAGCAAGTACTAGCAGAATAAAATTTACGTAGAATTCTATAGCGCACAAAAGAATTTGGACAAAAACCGAACTCCAGGTACATTCTCAATATATATCTACAAGTAAGTCAATCATCATCCAACAGATGCCCAAATATTCTGGACGTATCCGGATGAGGGTAGCTAAAGAAACTAACCCCTCTCTTCTCTTCTCTTCAAGTCAAAAATTTCAGACAATTCTCGTTGAATTGGTTATAAGATGTAAGACAAATTAAACAAATTTAAATATTAACGTATATTATTTAAACTATTGTGTTATTATTTAACCAATGTCCCATGATCTCGTCCCCGAGGAATTCAGTCAATGCTAGCACCACACGCTAAATGTGTTACGTGAGAAGTGAATAAGTAACGCCAGACGCATTAACACATGATCTTCCTGTCATATTTCATCTCGGCTATATTTACAACTATTTATCTCTACTATAAACATGAACCAGTGAAAAACAGACGGCGAAGAAACTGTTTTAGATACAACGAGCATAAAAGCACAACGAACAAGATCAGGGGTCCAACAATCTAACAAGAAATTAGAGTTCATCATTTACAAACTCCACAGTTTTGCTTAATCCATGATTGATATGGATACTTAAGAATAGGATGTAAATATTGCAACTCCACAAGGATGCATGCGTATGGTACTGTAGCAATAAAAAGATAACGAATTAGTATATCGTCAACATATGAAGCAGTTAATGCCTAGGCGTAGTGGTTATAATAATACCGTCAACTTAAACAGGTAGCATTAGTAAGCAACTTAATTATGCAGTACTGCGGAACCTGAAACTCTTTATAAAACACGTCAGCATATAATGTGCGAAAATTGGCAGAATCACAAACAGCATTTACCGTCTAAGTGGGCATGAATCAACGTTCAAAAATGATATTAAAATGCAGTTTCTTCCAATGTAACAACAATTTCTTCAGAAGTTTAGATAAAAAAGCTAATGTTAAAGTCAGTTTCCTCGCTTGAAAGCGATGTCAGTGACGGACGAACGCAGGATTTGAACCCCGCACATACTGATCCGTGAAAGAATATCTTACCGACATCGCCACTGGCTCCAGCCAGTAACTATGTCCAGATATTTACATGGCTTGGTACGAATCATCTCTAATAAATTCAACGGTTAAATAACTAATGTGACTTTCTTCAGCATCTGCTTAGTCACACCTTACGACACGAGCAGTATACTTCTCATCAATTCCGTAGTGGCCTACAATACACGCTAATGTTAACTTTAAAGTATAAAATAAACTATTTACAAGCAAGAACCCAATGTAACATTATTAACCACACTCTATGATCAGTAGTATGTAGTTAGTGGTAATTGCTGTATATCACTGTTAATGTCATCATTCGATATCCTGTTAAACCCAGGTTGAGGATAGCAACCATCTACTCAAAAATTTTAAAAAACGCATGAGAAAAAGAGAAGAATAGTAATTAAAATGCTCAGAAGCATGCGTCAGTCACAGTAGCACGAAAAGTTATTTATTTATTTCAAACCACTACATTTTACAAAATAACACAATAACAGACAATAAACTGCAACAGTGAACAATGGTTTAGTGGTACATATGCTAATAGTAGTAAAAATATATATACTATACAACAACTTCGAGAATCTAAGCGCAATGCATCAACAAGGCATTAGGAATATTTGTTATTCTTATTTTACATTCAAGTGTAACATGTAACAAAAATAACGTTTAATAGCCCTTCCCTAAAATGACACTTTACAAACTACAACAGTACAAATGCATATATATAGGCCTAATGATATAACCTTGAATTACGACTGTATTCTATCCTCCTCACATAGATAACGTTGCGCCAGTTTAAACGACGAAACAGCTTGACATCGCTATATTAAATGTTTGTACGTGATGCACTTACAGGCGATAATGACAGCCGGAATATTACAAAAAATAAAGGTGCTGAAGAGTACTGAATTATAACCAGCTCAGAGAATAAAAGTACCTTGTAAGTTGAAGTAAAAATACTTTGAGTATCAGTATCATCCAGTATCATCGAATAGAGTACGGAGCTGTATCGCAAAATAGCAGTACCGACTACCGAGTTGCATAAAGTAGCTAAATAGGGTCTATATTATTTTTCTTGAAAACGCTAGGTTAGGCACTTTAGTACTTGCTTCAGTGCACAGCAGTATGGTACAAGAGTACAGCTACAGGTAAACAAAATAGTTTATCAGTATTGACATCGAATAACAGCAGATTAGTGTTAATTACTAATGGTACCTGTAGTACAGAGAATTACTAGTAGATAAATAGTAGTAAAGGTCAATGAACAGCAGCAGAGTTTTAAACTACTTTACCAGTGATATTTTGATTGTTATTAATGTTGACAGAACTGTACCCTTTAAAAAGGTCACTGGGTAAAACTATGTCTGTTACTTTTAAAAATGAAATATAGAAATATTGGTTCTGAGTTATGACATACCTGACCTTAATCTTTACCCTAGAATTGAGCATATATATATATACATATATATATATATATATATATATATATATATATATATATATATATATATATATCAGAAGACAAGAAAGCCTCGATTCATTGATACACAAAAAGCATTCGTTTCATCATATCTGTAACTGATACCATTGTTTTTCATTCTATCCAGTCTGATATAGACCAGAAATATCGCAAAAAAACATTCTAGTCACTCAAAGCACTCAATACTATCAATGTAGAATCTCTAGTCTACATGAAACATTTAATTTACTATACATTACAAAAATTAATGTCACAGAATTCACAGATTATAATCACAGAAAATAGATGAAGATGAACAAAACAAAACTAACTACTGACTTTCTTATCTATTATTAGATAGATTGATGGAGTGCCCCAGAGTAAATGCACCAGTGAATTCAGTAATGAACTAGGAGAGCTAGAATCTGGATGACTTTAGGTTATATTATTTAAATATTATATTCATAAATCGCAATCCAGATAGAAGAGTAGTAACATTTACGGATGTTATGAAAATGATAAGTTCTGGGCTAAAACAATGGCAAGATCAGAAATATAATTATAAACGAATAATGCAGTTTAATATATTACATTTAAATTTGGAACAGTCGACTATAATCGACCAAAGCAAACTTTCAAGGCTTCAAGAGATTCTATAAGAGGATTCCACTGAAAAACGACCTCTAAGCCAAATTCCTTCACAGTAAAGCTATATTTGCTAGTGTGGAAATGATTTTACCTTTGTAGTCCACTACTTCATCGAAAGCTGAAATTTGACAAATTCCTAGTTAGACTCTTTTCTAAAATAGAGTTAACGAAAGAGAGAGAGAGAGAGAGAGAGAGAGAGAGAGAGAACTTAAAGCTGCTGCTCTTTCCATTAATAAAGGAAAGAGTTACATACCCTACATGTACAAATCATTAGAAAAAACATGTTTTCCAATTTGTAATTTTAAAAGCAAGCAGCAAAGACAATGGCCTAAAGAACAAAACGATCTGTACTATCATCAATTAAGTTCAGCTCTTCTATTTTCTTTACACATCCAGAGTACATTAGAATTACAAGGTTACCTAACCAGAGACGAGCGCTCAATACATCCTGTGTACATACAAAATTACAATGTTATCTAACCAGATCCTAGTGCTAACCTAGTGAGTCAGAAACACTCTTCTCCTGGCTGCCTTAAAATTGTATCAATACAACGCTGGTATTACAATGATATCATTTTACAAGCATCACGGCCGCTTAACTAATTTCTAGCTTCTATTTATTTAGTTAAGACAACGAGATCACATGAATCAGTATACATTATTTACTCGTTAGCATAATTAAACCCATGAGTAACTGCATACTTAGTAATTCTATATTTTTATTTAATTTAAAAGTATTCAATCACTCGACCAATTAAGCAAGTAGATAACAATTCAATGTCTCTATTTCTATAACTAAGGTACCATCAGCGGCAACCCGACCTGGTTTAGAAACCATGGCAAAAACGCAAGCATGCTATCAACTCAGCCATTAGTAGGATAGGATATTTATAACTTAAATGTAAGACAGACAAACGCAGAGTTCAATTATATTGATAAACCAAGTCCAACGTAAATGAGACACCGTCAAACACATTTATCATCAAAGAAATACTGCCAGTGAGTTATATTTAATGATGATGATGATGATAATAATAATGCAGTCTGCTTCAGCAATTCTTTTAAGCCCATAGATGACCTCAAGTAGCCGGGCGGCGATTCAGCCAGCACGTACTGTTTGAATCGTTTTTATCAAACCTCAGGTTCTCTACACCGAGGTACAAAAAAAATAATAATAATAAATGCCAATATCTATGGCTGTGTCGAGGTAGATTACCTATCTTCGAGACTACTTTTCATGTTTCTGGCAGGATATTGCAAATCCTTTCCACGGCTTATAATCGGTTAATAATATCTTTGCTATTGATTAAGCCAATTGATAGCAAGCTCGGATACATGATTAACCTTCTATGACCCAAGGGGTTATCCATCAGTCCAATGGCCTGAACTTTGATTCCAGGCCGCTTACATCAAATACTTGTAACTGTTACGCCATATTCCGTCCCCTAGCTATATATTGACCAAGAACTAAAGAACTGAATAAGAGTTTATTGCTTAGTTATAATCATGATCATCATCATCATGATCATTATCATCATCATCATAATCATCATCATCTACCCTTGAATCCCAGTTTAACTAGGGTCGGGATACGAATTGCTTAGTTATAATAATAAACTTTTATTGACTGAGGAACAAATAAACACACAATCAATCAGTTTGACCAGCTAAACTATCAATTCAATATTTCCAATAACACACAATCCAAAAGCCGGATTTTAAATTTAAAATAGTGATCATACATTTTTACGACAAATAATTGCCAATCATTCCATTGCGTTGCCAAATTATATTTACTCATTTGATAAAGCCCCATTTAAATTTATTTCTACACAATATCAAAACCTTTATCGCCCACAATATAACCATCATATGGACAGAAACGCAATAAAAATAATCTGGAAATAAAATTCGTACTGAATAGAACAGAAAAGTCTATCTTAAAACAGAGTCCATGAGCATATACATGTATATCGTTTATACTATGAAATAGGTAAGATATGTTATATGTTGCCAACTAAAATTTATAAAATGTTCTATATTTCACAATGTATTATAAATATATTCCATAAAATGTATTATATTTTATAGTCAAATTTACAATAATATATTTTACTATATTTTAATAATAAATATATAAAAATATGATATTACAATATACAGCATTAAGGCACAATATAGCATTAATGTACAATACATAGCACTCTCTCCCACCTAGTCTGATAGACGTAACATACACGCTCCATAGATCATCAGAAGAGCCACAAAGAACTAATAAATACACCGAGCCGCTCGCTCAACTCTACCAATTCTAAGACAGGACTCAGTACACCGCACATCCATCACTTCATTCCTGAACATAGAAATACCCATCTCTAATACAACGCCCAACAACAACAAATAACTGAAACCAGTCATCATCATCATCATCATCACCATCATCATCATCTTCTTCCTTTTCTTCTTCTTATTCCCTAAAATCCCAGTTTAACTAGGGTCGGGATACGAAAAGACCTTCTCCAATTCTCTCTGTCCCACACCACATCATCAATCAAATCCCAATTTTTCAAGTCCTTTTTAATCACCGCATTCCACATCAGTTGTGGTCTATCTCTCTCTAGCTTAACATCCAGCTCTTATTCATCCGCACATATTCATTTTCCATTCTGACTTTCCTAGTATAACTTAGCCCAGTAGAGAAAACGAACTTGTTATCTTTAAACAACATCAATAGCTTAGAGACTTAAACGAGACTCTACTAACTTTAGCTCTTTGTTAAGTACTAAAAGATCTTTGCCAGAGACGGTTCCGTCTGAAATCTGAATTCATGGCCAATTGCTAGGCAGTCAACAGTGCTTCAAATTTGGTAATTCTAACTATACTGATGAGGACATCAATGGATTAAATCTATACCACTACATATGACGTCCGTGACATTGCCTTATAGCGAGGAACCAGATGTCAAATTCTTATTGATAGATTGATTGATACATATAACTTTAATGTCGTGCTAAAGATAAAGCAAGTCAGTAGAATTAATCAGTCTTCCCTCTGAAAGCACGCCTCATAGTTCCTGTAACTTAAACTGGACGATCTCTATTATCCAGGCTTGCATTAATCCTATATTACCCACTCATTTCGGCAAAACCCATGAAGGTTTTTCATCACGGTAGAGTATATTATCGGCATTTAATTGTAATGTATATGTAAAGAAACACCGCTGCCTGTGAATTGTAATTGATCCATAATGAAATACCCGCCGATAAATTGCTATTGATAAGCAATGACAGCCTATGAGGCTAAACTTACATCAGTGTTTATATTACACAAAAGCCTCACGACAACCAACGGAGATCCGGTAGAGCGTTTGTGTAAATATTAATATTAATTTAGAGCATAAAGAAAAGGTATTTTAAGTGAGCTCCAGGACCTATTGTAATTGCTTGCCTGTGACGTATAGTCCGGTGGTTCACTTGTCCAGTGATCAGTGATATCATCACAGCCTTAATTAAGCGCCTAAAAAGAAAAAATGAGGGATTCAAAACCAGGTCAGCCTATAACTCTATACACGTACACGCACACATAATATATATATATATATATATATATATATATATATATATATATATATATATATATATATAAAATTACACATATACCATAAAACGTTGATCACCCTGTCAAAATGCATAAAGCATATCTCTTTCTCTCTCTCACCCTCTCTCTCTCTCTCTCTTCCTAAATTCTTAAAGAATTGACCTGCTAACGATCCTACAACCCCTCAGGCTTAGACGACCCCTGCACTTCACCGGAGTGATTGGTTGAGGCAGAGGTCATTCAAAGTCTATAATTGACTCAGAAGTCGCTACTTCTTAAGGCACTTTAGCAGCTAAAAGGCGATTACAACTCGAGCAAGCTCGTGGTCAAGGCTTCCCTTAACATAAATCTATCAGTCGACTACTGGAAGCCCAAAATAGTTTTTTAATTATTACAATTTTGTTGAACATTGACAAATGTAACTGCTTTATACAGGTGACGTCGTTTGATGGAATGGATCTGGTACTAATTTAAACAAGGGGCCTATTTCATGTTTTCGTTCAAAGGGCTAATAATTATCTATAATTTTAGAAAATTCTAAAAAGAAGTCACTCTCAACACGCAAAAAGTACCAAAAAAGCTCAGACAAGATGTTTTATATAGCTGCTGGAATATCTTCCAAGCCTGCACACTGAGTGTTATCTTGGAGTGAGTGAAGGCACTGAATGGAGCAGCGATGACAAAGAACGCATTCATTGAATGAACATCCAATCTCGAATCCACAAGCCGGTGCCAGTACAGCACGAGAAGAGTGAATCACTCTATAGCAACCTAAATACCGCTGTGCACTATTGAGTATAGTAAGAGGTTGTATCAGCTGCCGTACCTATAAAGAACAACAGAGAGCACAGGAGCAGCGCATGCGAGGAGCAGCGCCGATTGTATCAGCCACTCAAATATACAAATAACAAGATTGAGTGTGTAAAATAGCTGCAGCTATATCCGGGCTATCCTAAGTGGAATAATAATATCTCTCGCTCTCTCTCTCTCTCTCTCTATCTATCTCATTCTCTCAGTGCACTGACTATTGCCAAGTCCACGGCATATAACTCCTCCACATATTTCTATCCTCTGCTTTTCTCTTCATATTAATATACGAGTAAATTATCAAATCATCCAGCATACCAAGTCTCCGTCTTCCTCTAACCTTCTGTCCTTCCATTCTTCCTTTAGTTACTTCTTAAAATTAGTAAACCATTTCCTCTCAGGATATGACCCAGCCAGTTCTTTTTCCTATATCTTATGATAATTTATTTTATTTATACCTATTCTATCCCAGAACAATTCACCTCGTAAAAGTGCATGGAATGTTCTCACAATACTTATCAATAACTATATGAAGATAAGATGGCGTTCAATTATAATTATAATTATCCGTAAAGAGATTACAACTTGCAACTAATTCAATAATTACAGAGGAACTACTGAACTTGTTGTTTTTTTTCTCTGAATATCATTACAATAGATAAATTTCTATATTGAATACATAAACTGAGATTTGTTTATATAACAGCTGAAATAGCATTCAATGCAGTCATCTAAATGATTCCAAAGATCATAAAACCGTTGCCGATGTAATAAATTGGGAATTAATGGCCAAATGCTGTTTTTTACCTGCTGAGGTAGTCTGAGACCCACCAAATGGATGAAATTTTCATATAATTAAGTCAATTTTAAACTAAAGTTTTACCTTACAATAATCCAATATATAATATCAGAGTCAATCAAACACTGTTACGATGAATTCCAAATTAATTTACACGGTGCATGATATCAATTGACTTAATTCAGAACTAAGAGTTACATATTATTCAAATTTAAAACTTGCACTGCAAATTTATAGGAGTCTATTTCTGTCTATAAGCATATTCAATCTATCTCGATCCCTCTATTTCTCTCTCTCTCTCTGTCTCTCCCCCCCCCCCTCTCTCTATCTCTCAGTCTTGCTCTCTCAGTCTCCTCTCTTTATCCCTCTCTCTCTTTATCCCTCCCCTCTCTCACTCCCTATCTCCTCACTCTCTCACTCCCTATCTCTCTCTCTCTCTCTCTCTCTCTTTATCCCCCCTCTCTCACTCCCTATCTCCTCTCTCTCTCTCTCTCTTTATCCCCTCTCTCTCACTCCCTATCTCCTCACTCTCTCTATCTCTATCCCTCTCTCTCTCCCTCTCTCTCTCTTTATCTCTCTCTCTCTCTCACAGTAGTTATGCAGCAGGCACATTCTCTTTTTCTCCACAGATCAGAGCACTCAGGCTGACTCATTAGTGCTCCACAAGCACTCTCACGTCTTACACGTGCTGCCAGTAACTACAAGAAACATCATCACATCATCATCATCATCATCCAATCCTAGTACTAGTTCAGTTCCACTCAGTGCTCCTCAATACTCAACCACTAAGTACTATGTAGAGTAAAAGCTGTAAAGTTTCCACTAACATGAATGATGACGACAGTTTAGGAGTGGTGTATGAGTTTTGCAGAAAAGTTACACAATTCTAGCCTTAACGTAAGAGACAATATAAACAATAGAATAGCAAATTCCCGTGTTGTGTCCAGAACACAATGAGGAATGGAACAACCTTTAACTCGCGCGTCGTAAAAGAAGACTGAGCATGGACTGAGGGAGACAACGGAAAACCACCTCAGAAGCCATATTTTTCCAAAGCTATAGGCTACATAAGTTATGGATAAGGCATAGCATTGTGAAGAGATTGACTTGTTGCTCTATGGAATGCTATTAATGGAGTTCGTAAGGAGGGCCTAAAGAGAGAGATAGATAGTATAGGAAACTAACAATATTAATTTAACATCGCAAAATATTCATAAAATAAATAACATGGACAACGTTCCCGGAATATTCCCGAAGGCAACATAACAGTTACATAATAATCTGAACATAACAGTGGTAAAGATACAATCAACGTTAGCATAGACAGACCCAGTGATAACTACTCTAAGCAATTCAATGACGAGTGTGAGTTCTTAGAAGAAGAGAAAGAAAAGGCTTCAGGCTGCTCGTGTTCTTAGTCTACTCCTGTCAAGCATAACCAGTCCTTCACACCACAGGCCTGGGCTTCCAACTGACCACAACGTTACGATACATACAGCACATTATAGACATACCGTGGGCACGAGTGACCCATCATACTTCTATATACATGATTGCTGGCCAATAGCATTAGGTCTCGAACACCTACTGGTTCACAAGTATACATTATACTTATAACATTAAGGTATAAAATATAAAGTGCATATTATATGTATGGCTTATACACTGTGTTTTTTATAACTCATACCCCAAATTGTTTTAACAATAAAGTCGTACGAAGATGACCGATGTTCTTGAAATTTACAGTACTTGGCCAGCTGTCAATTCTACAAAACAGAGATACATTTCGTTTGAATATCTTTAATAACGTGAAAGTTATAGTTTTGAGAATAGCAGTGGGGTCAGATAAGAAATTTCCAATACAGGATTACGGGCGTGTTACATGCAGCGTAAAATTATCTCCGTAAAAATAATAGCGAACACGTTACAACGTAAAATACGTGCTGATGTGTTCTTAATTGACAAAGTTATTGAAATTTGAATGCATGCATTGCATGTCTGGGTACAACTGCTATCACCGCAGCCACTGCAGCGGCGTCCTCTTATTCGTTTATTCTCTTCATGCAATGCATGCATAAAAAGTTCAATAACTTTGTCAATTAAGAACATATCAGCACGTATTTTACGTCGAATTGAAAAAAACGATTGCTCTTCAAAATGGCATTAGCAGAAATTTTATATTGGGTGTTAACTTGTATTTTTATAGAGATAGTCTACGCTAAATGTAACACCCCCGTAATCCTGTATTGGAAATTTCTTATCTGACCCCACTCATATTCGCGAAACTATAACTTTCACGATATTAAAGATATTCAAACGAAATTCATCTATGTCTCGTAGAATTGGCAGCTGGTCAAATGCTGCAAATTTCAAGAACATCGGTCAACTTCTTACGACTTTATTTTTAAAACAATTTGGGGCATCAGTTATAAAAAACACAGTGTATATAACATATACTTTATAGCATAAAGGTATATTATATAAAGTATACATTATATGTCCCCGTGTTGTGTTCGGGTGTGGCTGGACCACTGCGGAATAGGGCAACCGTAAACGATCTGCCTCGTGTACGTATGAGGCGACTAAAGACAAGAGCTGAGGATGGCAAGAGGGGTCCCACCTCACCATGAAATATTTCCCCCAGGATTAAAAGGTAATTAATCCACCTAACTGAGGAAGGCAATGGGAAACCACCTCAGAAGCCATATTTTTCCCAAGCTATAGGCGACATAAGGATAAGGCATAGACTTAGTGAAGGGATTAACTTGTTGATCTAAGTAGTGCTCTTATGGAGCGAGAAAACACACTTTCAGTATGAATATGTACCTTGAACCTGCCACTTCACAGTGCACTGAAGAAGAAATTATATATATATATATAATTTATATATATATATATATATATAATTTATATATATATATATATATATATATATATATATATATATATATATGTGTGTGTGTGTGTGTGTGTGTGTGTGTGTGTAAAACATGCTCGTTGAACTGTTTCAACAATGTTGAATTTCATCACACACATTATCAATTGCTCTATTAACTATGCAGCACAGTAAAATCAAACACAGCCTGAGCCATATTATAAACAGTGTAGTTAGTTATAAGCTTCAGGCAATCAAATCAAATTAATCTCTCGTGGGATTGAGGATGATATATCACACTGGTGTAATGATTATCAGGTCAATGCTGCAGTCTGCCCATAAAGTCAGACGGCAATGCAAACCATGCCAAAACTGCTTCATATATTGTTTTAGCTAATGAATTTATATTCCAAGCGACCTGACCTTTTCAAATTCCCTCAGTAATTCAACAAATTGGGCTTCATTACAGTAAAAGTTAAACAGCAAATCATTGACCAATACAAGGTGGTTAAAATTTATTAACCCTTATTCATTCATTTATTTATTCTTTCAGTCTGGAAACAGTCAGAAACTTTAACTTATTTTATCCAGTGTTAAAGAAATAAGCTAAAATCACCCACAGCCCTTAAATTAAAATATTTATGTATAAGTCTAAGTCTCATTCTCTGACATAAGCGTAAATTCAGACACAGCCAGGTCATGTTTTAAATCAGCTATCACTTGCTTATCATATAAGCATGCTGCCAAATCGTTCATTAGCCAAGATATAGAAAAATATTTAGTCACAGATTGTGAAAAACAACGAACGTCAGGAGTGAAGATCATGAGAGAAGCTCTGGAGAGAAGCTCTGGAGAGAAGCTCTGGAGAGAAGATCAAGAGCAAAGATCAGGAGTAAGATCAAGAGCAAAGATCAGGAGTAAGATCATGAGAGAAGATCAGAAGTAAGATCATGAGAGAAGATCAGGAGTACGATCAAGAGCAAAGATCAGGAGTAAGATTGTGAGCAAAGATTAGGAGTAAGATCATGAGAGAAGATCAGGAGTAAGATCATGAGAAAAGATCAGGAGTAGGATAATGAGAGAAGATCAGGAGTAGGATAATGAGAGAAGACCAGGAGTAAGATCAGGAGAAAGATAATGAGAGAAGATCAGGAGTAAGATCAGGGTGAAGATCAGGAGTAGGATAATGAGAGAAGATCAGGAGTAAGATCAGGGTGAAGATCAGGAGTAGGTTAATGAGAGAAGATCAGGAGTAAGATAATGAGAGAAGATCAGGAGTAAAATAATGAGAGAAGATCAGGAGTAAGATCCGGGTGAAGATCAGGAGTAAGATCTGGCTGAAGATCAGAAGTAAGATCAGGGTGAAGATAAGGAGTAAGATCTGGCTGAAGAGCAGAAGTAAGATCAGGGTGAAGATCACGGAGAAGACAAGGAAAACTATCTGGATTGAAGATCATAAGTGATGATGAAGAGAGAAGATCAGAAGTGAAGATCAGTAAAGAAGCTCAAGTAGCTGAGATTCAAGAATAGGAAGCAGAATTTCAGCAGAACAAAAGCAAGCAAAGAAGTTTTCGAATTAACCGGTCTATTAATGACATTAGATTTTAATAATAAGGTTCCAATCATTTTCTATTACATTTTCATAATTATTTTATTCAAATAAAATCAGTGGTTCACACACTTGATGAATAAATATTACCTGAAGTATAATTTACGTTCGAATTAAGATTCATTTGATTTCAAGAGACTTAGTCATTGTTTTGTAATATTTTCACAAAATATAAATTGTAAGTTAGAATATACATTTACGCCCTTCTAACTCAATACACTAATTTCTGGACGCCGTTGGAACATTGGCAGAGAATGCACTTACTAGTCCAATAAGGAACTTAGAGAAGTTAAATCCTCAATGGTCGGCCAGTTTTTTAATGTGTAAATTAATTCAAAGAAAGGAATTTTAAAATTGGATCAATTACCTTTTCACAACTGAAAATCTTCAGATTGTCAGTTGACATATATAAAGCAAGAACATCTTAAGAGAGAGTTACATTCTTCCCACTCTTTCTGAATTCTTCATACACATAACTTTAGGATAACTACTCAATTTAGTAAAGACAACATTCGCATGAAATCTGCCTCTTGTAATTCCACATTGTCAGGCGTGGATTGATAGCTGCTTGATATTATTATGGATGTTTTGCTTATATTTCAAAGCTACAGGGCATTTATGTCTCTTGGTAGCACTGTGATTATATTTTGCTAGCAGTGTAATATAGACTGTATTATTGTGGGAGTTTGTTTACTCGTATAACTGGATACCTTTAGTGGTATTCTTCAGTGTCACTACTTGTAATTGTTATTAGCCCTGATACCCCAGGTGATACGCAGCCCTGTTTGGATTTTAGACACTTCCACTCTCGGCTTTTATGAAGATAACATGTAACTTAGAAATTTTTTAAGTTTTAAAACTTTTGTTTCTATTATTTTGACTTTTCATTAAGCGTTAACTTTATTAAAGAAGTAACTGAATTTTATATAATAATGACCGAGCGTAGGAAGGCGCTAGGAGTCTTTTGTCTGTGTTAAGCCATATTTTTGAATATGTAAGTATGTGTGGTATGTTTGCCTAATTGTGTATCAGAGAAAAGCACCCAGTGGTAATTTCTTCCTTTTAGTCTCATTAGTGTTGGTGACAATTTATTTGCCAGTGGTGAAGTCTGTTTGTGTTGTGGAGTAGCTGAAGTGATATTTTGAACCCTATTGAGAGAGGGTTAGAGCTAACACCCTTGACTGGGGTAGACTCTATTGTAAATTTATGTGTGGCTTAGTACCAGGAATTAAAAAAAGAGAGGGTACGTGAGGCGTTAGTGAAATTACCAGGTGTGGCTAATATCGTTTTCTAGAGGTTCTTGTTTACAAGGTATAAAAAACGGCTAAACCGTTTCAAGACATAGAGGCAATAAATAGCCTGGGTAAGGTTAAACAGAACTAGTGTGAGTAATTAATTAAATCCTTGGGATTTAGAAACAGACAGCAAATCCTTTAGTTAAGTCCATGAGTGACGACTCATTGTGTGGAGGAATAGATTAAAGACCGGTTACTAGGGGAATTCCACTGTGGTGAAGTTTTCTATATTATGATACACTGGTGCATAACATAACACATATATTAAGCATAGACAACATATGTCCTAGTGTGGAAGTATTGTTTATTCATATTTTGCTTTGACAACAGTATTTCGCCCCGTGCTATTTAAAAGGCGATATAGTAATTTATGTACATCTTCGTTATTGTTTATTTATTTATTTAAATTATTATTATTAATTATTATTAATTTGACTGTAAATTATTTATTCATTCACGTCGTTTAATTTGTTATAGTTTCTGGCACATTGTATATTTTGTTTTATTCATAATAAAACATTAAGGAATTGATATTCCTTTAATTAATTAGTAACTCCTGTAGTTTGTCTGAATACTTCCTAGTGTAGGTATTTAAATAGATGAGACACTGAATGTTTTATTAGCTCTCCCGCCATTTGTCTGACTTATCTGAGATTTGAACCTGGTCCAGGACTTTGTTAATATTCTCATATATTTTCATCTTCCTGATATGTCTAGGCTGATAGTATCTTCATTGGTACTTTCCCTGACACACATGTTTAAACTATTAGGCAGTTTTAATCCACTATCTAGTTAATAGTGACGAATTTTAAGGTCAGACATTTTTATCAGTCCAAAATGAAATCATTCCAACATGAGTTCCAATCCCTCTCAGAATTGGTCGCTTAAAATATCAAGAGTAAATTGACGCACCCACGACACACTGAGCCAATGCAACATTAATAAAGGCTTACTTGAAAGTAATTATAATCCCAAAAATAAGTTCAATAAGTAACAACTGTATTAACTTCTCATTCAATATGGCAATGAGAAATATAAAGGCACAATTAAAACTATCTAAACAATATTAATTTACAATGTAGGGGGCCTTACTCATTTTTGGCTAGAATCATGTTCAATTGTAAAATACTATAATCGATACAACTTAGTCAAAAGATGAACTAATATAGATGAATGATAACAAAAAATTGATAAGAGTGCTGCTATAATCCACAATAACATTGAGCACTGCTAAGGCAAAACTATATAGACGAGACAAACTATACATTGAATTGAGTTTCACTCAAAATCACTGAATAGCAGTGCAATTTAGTGGAAAAGCTATTCGATAAAAATTTAGAAAAATTCCATACATTTAGCTTCTTTCTGAATTTTCATATTAACAGGAATAACAGTAACATTGTAATTGACTCTTTACATATCTGTCATTTCTAACAATTTATTTAGTGGTTTTCTGCATTTACTATATTTCTGTCAATTAGTCCACCCGCCTAATATAGACGAAAAATTCACAATTATATAGTTTTTCGATTGTGCAAAATAACATGCGCGACATAAGGCCAACTGAAGCAATATGGGACAGTGGTTATACATATGAGATGCCAATTCTATAATGTCGTCAAATATAGAAACCCAGATTTACCGAATGCATTTCATATTTTTAAACTGACTACAGAGAATTTATAAAGTTGGAATACCTACCAGTATAGTCAAGTCCTAATCCAAAATGCATCAAACTACGCTAATTATCTGTGATTTACAGCATTTGACATTAACCTACTAATTCACCAGATATTTATATTTAGTAATATTTACGGATAACCCTATTTAATGCATGACATAATTTTCTACGAAATTCTCCTATCTCTCACTAATATTCACTAATATAAGCTTATATCACTGCAAATAGCAGCAGAAATCCAGTGTTTTATTTATAATAAATTATGTTATAAATGCCTAACAATTCCAACAAAACAAAGCAACATGGACCTCCTAGATTTACATATCACCATTCTACTTGTTTATCTTAACTCTACTATACTGGTTCAGGAAATGACGAATCACCTTAACCCATTTTATGCCTTAACCAGAAGAGATTGGCGTTTCGTAAAATTATTAATTAATATAATATTTAATAGTATAAATAATAATATAATTGATATTTATTGTATGATTCTGTTCTTCTAATAACTCTGGATAAATAGGTGTTCAATTAGATAGAACGCTTCTCGTTCTCTTTGATGGCCTAGTGTTTCTATCTCTACTTAATCTGTTTGATTGATGATATTTTTTATTTTTCTTTCTATCCAATTTTTAACTATTTGCGTGTCATTATTTTCATTTAGTGTGGTATGTGCTATGTTTCGATCTAATAAACATATTTCTCTCTCTTCTCTTTGTTAAGAAGTAAGAATAGAAGCTGGATAGGACACATTCTAAGGTAGGAAAGTCTAAAAAAAGAAGTCATAGAAGGCAGAATGGAAGAAAAAAGAAGAAGAGGCAGTCCGACTGTCCGATATTGGGAATGTTGGATGATATAAAGATCTACTCATATGTAGACATGCAGAGGAAAGAGGAAAATAGAGAAGAGGGGAGACGTTATTAGTGAAACTTGGCTATCCTCTATAACCACTCCTTCTGAACTGATGCCTATTCTTCCTCCAGGTTATGATATGTTTATTGCAAATCGTGACTCTAGGATATCTGGCGCTAAGGGTGGTGGAGTTGCTCTCCTACTAAGGAAGCCCTTTACCCTTCTTAGCAATGACTGTCATAAATTTTCTTCATTTGAAGCAATTTCAGTCACTGGTAAATTTAGCACATGTACTCTGCATGTTGTTGCAGTGTATCGACCACCATCTTCTTCCCCCTATGCCAAACCTTTCTCTCTCTTTTTATCGGAGTTTTCTACCCTACTCTCCTTCCTTACTACTTCTAAATCAGACTTTGTGATTACAGGTGACCTCAACATTCACCTTGATAATCCTCTTGATCCTTTAACTCAGCAGTTTAATACTTTGCTGTCCTCTTGTAATGCTGTTCAACATGTGAATGTTGCTACTCATATTGACAATACACAACATACACTTAAACAATAACTTCTTTTTTCACTTAAATAATAACATCATACACTTGATGTTGTTATTACGCCAAGTCTCTCTGCTACTGATCCTTTAAGTGTTACTATTTTATCTCACTCGCCGTCAGACCATTTTCCTGTTGTATTCACTTATAATCATGTTAAGCCAGATGCTATTAAAAATTCACCTACTGTTTCATTTAGGTGTGTAAATAACGCTGATCTTGATCTCTTTTGTTCTGATCTTGAAAATTCGACTTTGATCAAGTCTCCTGCTAATGATCTTGATGAATTAGTAAAACAGTATAACACTACTCTTTCATCTCTACTTGATAAGAATGCACCTCTAATTACCAAGAAGATTAAGAAATCTAACCCTTGGTATACTTCACCCTAACTCCTATTCTAATGCTGAAACTCTCCTGCAACAAAGTTTTCAGTCTATATCCTCTTGGATGTCTACTAATTCCTTGGCACTTAATCCATCTAAGACCGAATTCTTGTTGGTCGGGACACCACAACAGCTTCTGAAGCTGAATGGGAAAACTCTTTCGTTATCTTCGGGTATTAAAATATCACCTGTTTCTTCTGTGAGAAATCTCGGTGTTATCCTTGATAAACAACATCTAACCTTCCACGAACACATAACTAAAACTTCACAAGCATGTTTCTTCCATATCTGTGATCTTCGTCGAATACGTCCATATTTGTCACGTTTGACAGCTGCTACAATTGGTGCTGCTCTTGTGCAATCAAAGTTGGACTACTGCAATTCCCTGTTTTAAATCTCCCTGGCTGTGAGATTGATCAGTTGCAGTTTGTTCAGAATTCTCTTGCGCGAGCAATTTTTTGTAGTTCCAAGTACTCACATGTTACGCCTATTTTGAAGTCTTTGCACTGGCTAACGATTAAAGAGCGTATCATTTACAAAACAGCTTCGTTAACCTATAAGTCCATCACCATCCCTGGACAAACTTGTATGTCTCACTTGATTAAAGTGATGCGGCCTGCTGTTACTCGGTCTTCTAAGTTAATTACTCTTGTGAGACCTAGCTTACCTTCACGCTCTAAGCTATTTAATCGTTCTTTCCAGCATGCTGCGCCTCAGATCTGGAATTCTCTTCCATCTAATCTTCGGAAATCTTCATTTGAATCACATCAGCCTTTGCTTTCCTATGAGCAGTTCCATAAGCAGTTGAAGACCTATCTTTTCCATCTCCCTTTTCCATCCAGTGTCCATGAGCAGCTACCTGCTCCTAAACCACCTTTTCTTTAACTCCCTTTACTTTGGACTGAATTTCTGGATTTTGGAATTTGCACCATTTTTGGACCTTCTTTTTTGCTCGCCGGCTTGCTTTTGTCTCAATAGTGCTCGATGTTGTCATTGATGACTGTAGCACTCTAATTGTTGTTATTGTTGTTATTGACGTAGTATCTTTTGAAGTTGTAAACTTTCAGAGAGATTTTTAATTTTCAACGGGATTTTCAAAATGAGTAATTTTGAAATTTGTTAAATATTTTATTATAAGTGACCAAATATTGAGCAACGATCACCTGTAGCGGCGTACTGTTCACTTTTCGTGCTGCTCTCGTCAGATTGAGTACAAAACTGTACATTGTGCGTCCCTGACATTGCCTTATGGCGAGGAACCGGATGTTAAATTCTTATTGATTGATTGACATTTTATGACTTGCACAATTTGGACTAGTTGCACATATGAATAGAATTATTTCATAGGAAGCGACTTCCAGCCCTGCTCTTGAGTCGATAGGATGAACATTAATCAATGTTTTCTTTATATAAAAACTGATCGTTATTTATTGCCAATCTTACTCAACTTCTTGCATAATTAACAAATCATCCAATCTAGCTTTCTCAAAAAATTGTTCGTGTAATGCCACTATATACGTCTCGATATTTTCTTTTTATTTTGTGGAAACTGACTGAAGTTATTAATATGTTTACGTGATCCTTTCCTTCGGTACCTAAGATGTAATAATTTCAGATGGTAGGAGTTTAGTGGGATGAACGTTGTTTTACTAGAATTAAACATTTTTCGAATTTTCTTGAACGGTTTTCGGAAATGAGCTTAGATGCATTTCGGCTTTCTACAGCTAATCCCGAACCCAAATTCGAATCTTTGGTGACTACCGGATAATTTTTGGGCTAATTATATTATCTTATTCGCCTAGATTGACTTACCCTGACACTGAGATTAACCTTAGCTTTAGCTTCTTTAGCTTTTATGTTTTTTTTTAGTGATGTGTGCTGTTGGGGACGTCCCAGACATCATCCCTGTATGAGGAAACGGGCGTTAAACCTTTATTATTATTATTATTATTATTATTTTATCCTTTGGATATTTAATGTAATTTTCCAAATATAGTATAATGACATATTCGATCTATCAAAAGGAACATTGATGAAATATTTCGTCGATAGCTGTCACCGCTAGTAGCCTATAATAAGACGTTTTGATACAATGACTTCAAGAATGGCTTCAATCCAAGTTCATTAGTTAATCAACAAATATAGCACCAGGAAGAAACTAACGTAATAATGCAGAACTCATGTGCATGTAAAATGCCCGTAATGTTAGAATACGAAAGTCTTTTTCAGGCTTTATTTGAATAGTATTGACATAATCAACCTTAGCTGTCAAACTTTCATGACACGGAGGTACAATACACCTATGATGTAACAGCACCACTCGTCATACGCCATTAATCTTTTTTATTACGACTGTTGCTCGATGTTGTTGTCTTTATTGTCGACTAAAAGTTGTCCGCGAGTCAAATTCTTGGCATAGATAATTATGAGAAGAAATGGATAATTATTCATGAATAACTTTTCTTAGCCTTTTACTTCCTCTAATCAAGCTATATAAGGCCAGCAGGCCGAGAGCTCTGGAAATTAATTGGAGATCTATTTAGATGCTATTTATTGTTTCTCTGCAAGCAGAAGAGGTAAGAAATTGCTACAAAACTTAGTAATTTTACAATTTATTGATAGCAATGCTAATCGTTGATAGTACACGAAATTAAACAAATATCTTTCAAATTTTACTAAATTTGTCGGTTAAGTCTTATTATTTTAAGCTCTCTATATTTAAAAGTAAAATTGATTTTTTCACCTGGAGACATAAAATATATTGGCGCCAATTTCTGGTGCATTTTTGTTAGTAAATTTCGTGTTACGCTTTTAAAATATTCGATAATAGATATCTAGTAATCCAGTGCTGTGTCCGAGCCACTGACTAATATACCTACCCTAAAATGCATCTGCCGTAGGAGGCTACTAAGAAAAAAAAGAAGTGGGAAACCACCTTGAAAACCATTATTGTCAAACTATAGACTGCCTAAAAGTGTAGATAAGGCCTATCTTTCTGTGAAGGAAATAGCCTGTTTATCGAGAGAGTTCACTCTATGGGGCATTACTGAAGACAGTGAACATGGGTATGTAACTTGGAACCTTGGATCTACCATTTGACATTTCACTAAAGAGAGAAAGAGAGAGAGAGAGAGAGAGAGAGAGAGAGAGAGAGAGAGAGAGACATAATGTAAATAGCAACTCATTTTGGAAATCAGTAACTCAATTCCGTTAGTAGCAAAAAATTTCAAAATTTGGAAATCAAAGTTAAGCCCAAGAGCAAGTACAAGAAGGTTCATATGCATTATCCGGTAAATAAATTCTAACTAAATTAAGTTACAAATTGAGTCTTTGCTGAAAGTTCTAAAAGCATAATTACGATAATATTTTGACGAATTGATTTAGTTGAGTGAGTCCTTCTTTCGAGAAGCTACGCACAGTTTTGCCGCACGCGTTACAGTGTTTCCTTACGTAGTTTCTGCCTTTCGGTATTTCGATATTTCCTTTTTCCACTCCGCTGGTTATTAAAATAACCTGTCACTGGCATCTCGTTCGAGTGAGGAAACTGACGTTAACATTAGCTTCTATAACGTTACCTTTTGACAACGCTTCGACTACAGCGAGCGAGGAATTACTAATAAACTTATATACATATAACCCATATTGTTTACTTAATAAAAACATACAACAATCGGTCTTCCAAGGTGAGCGCACATCCAAATACTAACTGAGCCCAGCATTGCTCAGCTTCATTTATTGATCCTCACGATAAAAATCCAGTGCGTCTAACCCCGCCTTCAACCCTCTACTTTATATAAGTAATGTTTAGGTAAATAGATGAAAAACTTTTCAATATATGCAGGTCTCTCTCTCTCTCTTTTTCTCTCTCTCTCTCCCTCGCTTTTTTCTCTTACTCTCTAGTATTCAACCAAGCGCCAGGTCCACGGGACATATTCATTCTCTCATGTATGTTATCAAGCTCCAAATAGAGCACTCCATGATCAACAAGTTAATCCCTTCACAACAGGCTACTCCTTAACCATAACTGATGTAGCATATAGCTTGGAAAAATATGGCTTCTGAGCAACAGGCTTTCTGTTGCCTTCTTCAGTTTATGCTTTGCCGCCTCTTTATACGAGTGTAGTTAACTGATGTCTGTTCTTCAATGTCCCTGATACAACACGTAAAACATAGAAATCGGATAACAAATTTATCATGGGAAGTTTGGGCAGCCAGATACATGTTGCATTTGAAGATGTACGCGCAATTTCTATCAAGTTTTTTATTATCAAATTGAAATATTTATTATTAGAATTATTAAATAAATTTAACACAATATTTAAATTTATATTCAGTATTACAAAACTTACTATAAGTGATTCATCGTTTGCAATTCAGACCAACCACTTATTAAGAAAAAAAGAGTGCAGTCGACTCGGACGTCAAATCGCTGTCCTGTACATATGATAATAAATTGGATTTTAATAAAAAATAATCGTTGTTATTTACATGTATGTGCAGATTGAACGATCACTTTTTATACCTGTCTTTCGGCTCTACAATGAAACCATCGAACTTCTATACACGTCTGCTGTTCTCCGCCCTGATGCTGGTGGTAGTGGCAACTTCCACTGCAGCCATGGCGGTGGAAAACCAAGTGGAGTCACTCGAGGGGAACCAAGAACTGGTTGAGGAGGCTGCCTTATCGAGGAAGAAGCGTGATGTCATCATGGATGCCTGCAAATGGTTAGGAGACAGAACAGGGTATTACTGCGACGATCCTGTAAGCCGAGGATTGTGGAGAGCCTTTTGGTGGGTGCAGGGTGTGACCGACTGCAACTCCTTCTGCAAGAAGAAGGGATACCGCAGTGGTTACTGCGGTGGAAAGAACTACGATACCAGCAGTTGGTGTCCAAAGGGTCAAACCTGCATCTGCAAGTGAATTTAACTGACGCCGAAGAATGCAAGAAGTATTACAATTGAAAGCAAAACATTAATTTTAATTGGACAGAAATTAGCACATTTTGAAAATCTGCTATCTGTCATAAATGACTTTAGTTACAGGTGGATAGTTGAAGGATGGTAGATTACTACAATATTAATGAAAATTGTAATGACATAGATAAATAATATAAACATAGAACAGGTGTCTATGTAGCCTATTCTAGAGTGAAATCAAAAGTAAATAAAATGATCTGCAGGGGTTTTAAAAGTTAGATTGAAGTAGTTTTTCTCTCACCTAATTTATAGCGTAGCTATTGCAACCTGCGAGGATTTACATATAATCTTCCAGCATGATGGGGTTTTCTTCCTTCAAAACTGTCAAAAGTAGGTTTTCCAGGATGGTCGCTGATCCATGTAAGCATACTAACCGGAGCTGACGTTACTTAAATTTGTTTATTGATGCGTGTGCTAGACCAAATGCGGTAAAGTCACCTCTTTACCTTTACTTTTTCTTATCGTGCTCGGCAAACTTTGGCGATTCAAAATGTATTGCTAGCATCGTTTGAATCAAACGCGTGTTCCTCATTATAAAATGAATTTTAGAAAGTAATAGTAATAATAAAGAGATCTGCTTTCTTTGGCAAAAGGCTTTCCATGACTTTTCAAAGGTTTAATAGAGTCTGCTTCAGCAATTCTTTTAGGCAGCTAGATGACCTCGAGTAGCCGGGCGGCGATTCAACACGTATTACTCGAATCACTTTTATAAAACCTCGGATTCTTTACACACGGGGTAATAAAAATAAGAATATTAAACAATTATTGTGTTATAATAATAATAATAGTATTAATAATAATATATTGTTATTATTATTATTGTTTCTTAAATTTGTTACCCCGGATGTAAAGGATCCGAGGTTTGATAAAAACGATTCGAGCAATACGTGCTGAATCGCCGCCCGGCTACTCGTGGCCATCAATCTGTATAAAAGAATTTGCTGAAGCAGCCTGCATTTAAATCTTCGCAAAGTTATGGAAAGCCTTTGCCAAAGAAAAGAGGTCTCACGTTTATCGCCGTTAGCGATAAACTACCGGCGATATTATTGCCAGCTTATTATTATTATTATAATTATTAGAATTAGTATTAGTAGTAGTATTATGCTTATTATTATTATATAAATAATAGCTATTCAAACAATATGTTCTAAATCGCCGCCCGGCTACTTGACAAAATGACCCAAGCAGACTGGAAAAGAGGTTTCCTGTTTATCGCCGGTTAGCTCTGCAATGAATCTGCCTATGTCATTAGTGCAACCTATTGCATCGGGATTCGTAGTGCCTATGGATTCAATGGCTACCCGACCAACTTCATACCCTAAGAAGAGATAAAAGTATTTATCCTTTTTCTTAGAGACGGCTAAAATTGATAAGTTCAACAGCATTTCAGTGAGGAGCTTAATCATTCAAAGGTGGTTTCGGATTCTTCCGATTCCGTCACTGGCTTCATCAGTGCTGTAACATAAATTCAATATATGCCATTCATTTGCCATATCTGCTATTTAATGACTGTCAAACATAGAAGTAAGGCATTAAACCGTAAATGAATGCATTATCATTGTATCATAAATTATGTATTCAATTATGGGCAAAAAATTAGATAGACTTCATTAAAAGTTGCACATTAAACATATACCATTTTAAATCAGCAGATTGATAGTAGTAGTAATTCTAAACTTTTACATGAATTAAAGGGCTGAAATCAAGCTCCAAAAACAAAACTCAGAAAAAGGTGAAGTAAGATTGGGAGTAAGACAAGGTTGTAGCATTTCGCGGCTGTTGTTTAACATTTAAGCAGAAGCAATATTGGAAGAAGCCATGGAAGACATTGAAGAGGGAATAAAAGTAGGGCTAGGACGTAAACTTTTAAAAGATGTGATATTTGCAGAAGATCAAGGAATGCTAGCAGGAAGTGACAATGGACTGCAGAAGATAATGAATAGTCTGAATAATGCGGCATTGAAATATGGTATGAAGATTAATGGCAAAAAGGCAAAAATTCAAAATGAGTCTTTATAAGGTAAAATCAATATTACAATAAATGGTACGAGCTTGGAACAAGTAAGGAACTTCAAATATCTAGGTAACACCATAACAGACGATGAGAAATGCGAGATAAATATGTAAAAGGATTGCACAAGCAAAACAAAAAAAACCACATAGAGAAAGATGAAGAAAACAATCTTTGCCTTTGGATGTGAAACATGAACATTAAGAAAGGAGGAAGTCTGGAGATCAGAAGCTGGAGATCAGATTTGAAGAAGAATGGAAAGGATTAGCTGGACTCAAAAAGTTACAAATGAAGATTTGAAGAGTGGGTGCTGAGTGACAGTTACTAAATGCTATAAGAAATAGGAATAAGAATTTGATAGGACACATTCTACGAGAAGATAGTTTACTAAGGAAGGTCATAGATGGTAGAATGGAAGAAATGGAAGCAGAGGAAGACCGAGATTAGAAATATTAAATGATTGAAAGATTCACTGGTATATGGAAATGAAAAGGAAAACGGAAGCCTGAGAAGAATGGAGGCGTTATATACCCTGGACCTGCCAGTAGACAAAAAAATGCACTAAGAGAGATATAAATAGATTGAACAGTATCTGGGAGCTAATAAAATATATTGAAGCGTTTGGCTATTTTAAATATTTTAGTTTCCTTTATTTTATATTTTATTGTTTCTATTTTATTTTATTTAAGTATTGGTGTAATTAAACTATAATAGGTAGTCGGTAATGACAATATACACTGTACAATGTGAAGGTGATACAGATTAGCAGATGAAAACTTGTGTTGATCAAAGCAGTAGATTCACCTTCAACAAACTAAAAGAGATTTGAATGAGTAACTAGATATTACAATGCAAGTATTCGTCATTTCACAACGGCATATAAAATCTTTAAATTCATACTAAATTTCTATTTTAGTTTATAAAATTCTAAAACTTTTAAGGGGATTTCCAGCATTAATCAATATGTATTTTGAAAAGTTATTTTCACTGTAATTGATCAAAACACTGAGAACTCGATTATACTTATCCGTACCACCGTATTATTCATTTTTCGTTTTTGATCTCGACAGATTGAGAATATAAAAAGTGTAGGTCCACATTGTGCAATATTACTATTTTGCAGAAATTATCAAGTGCGAATTTTCTTTATTTGTCGTGACCTCCAGCACGGTATATGATTCATATAGTTATTTATAATTTGATCTTTTTGTTATTGTCAAGCCACGGGGCATCCTGAATCTAGCATTCTACCCCACAGCACAAAAGTCCCATTACGCATTAATATTTTCGTATGTTTTATCGGAAGTCTGTCTAAATCACAAATTCACATGGGGAGGGGGTTCTGAAGGATAGGATACACTCTAAGGGGAAAAGCTTACAAAAAAGATGTCATTGAAAGAAGAATGGAAGGAAAGGGAAGAAGAGGCACACCGAGATTATGAAAGATATATGAATTAAAGATGCACCCATATATGGACATCAAGAGGAAAACGGAAGACAGAGAAGAGTTGAGGTGTTATATACCATGGACCTACCAGTAGGCAGTGGACCAAGAGAGAGAGAGAGGTGTATAGAGATATATCAATCAATATATATATATATATATATATATATACACTGTATATATATATACTCTACATATATATATATACTATATATATATATATATATATATATATATATATACATATACTGTACATGTATATATATATATATACGCTGTATATATATATACTCTACATATATATATATATACTATATATATATATATATATATACATATACTGTACATGTATATATATATATATACTGTATATATATACATGTATATTTCTATATATATATATATATACATATATATATATATATATATATATATATATATATATATATATATTTCTTAAAAAGAATAGGAATTGACTGGAGAGATTGAAGACTAATTTTGAACTTGTACATGAATCAAAGAGCAGTAATCAAAATCCAACAAGAATACTCAGAAGAAAGTGAAATAGGACGTGGAGTAATACAAGGTTGCAGCATTTCGCCGCTGCTGTTTAACATTTACGCTGAGGCAATGATGGAGGAAGCCATGGAAGACTTGGAAGAAGGAATAAAAGTAGGAGGGAATTTGTTACAAGATGTACGATTTGCAGATGACCAAGGAATGGTAGCCAGCAGCGAGATTGGATTGCAGAAGATAGTGGATAGGCTGAATGATACGGCCCTAAGATATGGCATGAACATTAAAATAAAAAAGACCAAGATTATGAGAGTGTCCAATAATAAAGGTGAAGTTAATATCACAATAAATGGTACGAAATTGGAACAGATAAGGAGTTGCAAATGTTTGGGTCATACTATAACCGATGATGGGAAATGTGAGACTGAAATATGCAGGAGGATTGCACAAGCAAAAGCGGCCTTTTGTAGCGGAAAAGAACTATTAACTAAAAGTCTAAAGAAAGACACAAAGATAAAGATAGTGAAACCTTTGGTTTGGACCACGCTATTGTATGGATGTGAAACATGGACCTTAAGGAATGAAGATATTAGGAAACTGGAGGCATTGGAAATGTGGATTTGGAGAAGAATGGAGAGGATCAGCTGGATTCAAAAGGTTACAAATGAGGAAGTCCTGGAGAGAGTTGGCACAGATAGACAGTTGATAAATGTATTAAGAAATAGGAAGAAGAGATGGATAGGACACATTCTAAGGGGGAAGGTCTATTAAAAGAGGTCATAGAAGGAAAAAGGGGCAGGGGCAGGCCGAGATTAGGTATGTTAGATGATTTAAGGACCCACTCACATGTGGAAATGAAGAGGAAGGCGGAAGACAGAGAAGAGTGGAGGCGTTATGTACCATGGACCTGCCAGTAGGCAGTGCGCTAAGAGAGATATATATACATGCATGCATATTTATGGATTTGCGTCCTGGATACCGAAGAATAGACCAACCTTTAACAGCACGTGTCATGAGAGGTATATGACTAATCAAGAGTTCTGGAATGCAAATGGAAATCACCTCAGAAGTCCTATATTTTCCACACTATAGGCACCGTCTTTTAAAATGTTAACCATTAAGTGTTTGAGTGGTGACTCCATGCTATTTCAATGGTATCGACAAAATCAGACTTAACGCATGACTAACTTCGATCACGTGTAGCTTTGCTCAACGATTACATTGTACATTGTTGCTTACAGTTCCTAGCCTGTAGGCGTGTCGATTAAACGGTGAATCAAATTCTTTGTAACTAGAAAATGAATAGAATATTATGCACGAATCGGTTTTGAATTCGCTGTTTTCTTCCTCATTTCTAGCTATATAATCTTGAAAGCCGATATCTCTGCACTTAACGGTTGAAACAGATCTGTTACAGAGATTTAGTTTAAAGTTGTTACTTAGTTAAGAGAGAAAAATATTCAACAACTTTGCTTGCAAGCAGTGAGGGGTAAGAAATTACTGTTACTTAAAAACTGAATAGATAAATAAATAAATAAATAAATAGGAAATATTTATAGATAAATTGGCAAAATTTGCCGATAGAAATGTTCAGGAGCAGATTTGGCTTTGGCATGGACAAAAATTGGAGTCCAACGTTTTGGAGAGAATGAAGTTGGTGGCGGTTCGGGAGTAAGATGTAATTACTATTGAACTGTACTGAAGACAACTGAACAGTACAATATAGAATAATACACAGCAGTAATTCAATTTAATGAAGCACAATAACAAAATCCTCAGCAACAATGTCAAGATCCTGGCAAAAATTCTGCATATGTTTGATATTTCCTGTAGATAATAGTGATGTAGGCTTTGAAGCAGAAACTGTATTGAGCCTTGAAGGAACAAAACAGCTTTTCTTTTCTTAACATTTAGTTGAAAGTGTAATATATTGTTTTACACACATAAAACACTTTATTGGTCTTATAGATATACAATTATACATATGACAATCGCATGTGTATACAAAGTTTCATTTCTTAGTTGTTCTTTTTCTAGTTTTCGGTATTTCCTCCTTTCATTTCTTCTAGACTTGCTATACTTGGCTTCTGCCAAGATAGTGACTACTTAGGTAAAATTAATTTTCTGAAAAGGTCAGATTCGATGCTCATTGATCAGTCTTTGTTAAATCTTATGCAGATGTTCTGAGACCATTTTAGATAACTTTGAGTTTAGAGAACGAATTTCCGTCACGGCCGATAGTGACCATCAAAACTAAATACATTCTTGACAAAACTGCCGCATTTGAAAAACTTTCCAAAACTCCAAAATACTTCAAAATACTATTAATGAGTCTATTCTATTCAGGTCTATTTAACGTTTATTCTATTCACTATAAGAGACAACTCAAGTAACCAGGCTGAAATTCTGTCGAGTGATCTGTTTATTATTTGATGAAATATTTGTCAATTTGGACGTCAAATCGCTGTCCTTCATAAAAATAATTGGTTATATTATATTATACTTATATTTATTAATTAATTATTGTGATTTATGTTCAGATTGAACCATAATTTATTTATACCTGTCTTTCCGCTCTACAATGAAGTCATCGAATTTCTTTACACGTCTGATGCTTTCCACCCTGATGCTGGTGGCTGTGGCAACTGTCATTACAGCCATGGCGGTGGAAAACCAAGTGGAGTCACTCGAGGGGAACCAAGAACTTGCTCATGATGCTGTCTTATCGAGAACGAAACGAGAGCCCAGCGCCAAAGCCTGCAAGTGGATAGGAGACAGGACCGGATGGTACTGTGATGATCCGGTGAGCAGAGGAATCTGGAGAGCTTTCTGGTGGTTACAGGGTGTGACCGACTGCAACTCCTTCTGCAAGAAGAAGGGATTCCGCAGTGGTTCCTGCGGTGGAAAGAACTACGATACTAGCACCTGGTGTCCAAAGGGCAAGTCCTGCCTCTGCAAGTGAGTTAGGAAGGAATGAGAAAGTTCTGGAATGGGCCCTTACTGAATGTAACTCTAAGTAGGAATAAAAAGCTGCTTTATTTTGAAATCTCATAGCTCGATCTTATCAACGGCTTTACAGACTGAGAGCTTAAAAATAGTAGAAAAAATAGTATAACAACGCAACAACGTCTAATGAGAGATAATTTTATTGTATGTTATAAAAAGTGTAAAGTAAAAATAGCAGTCAATATGATCTGCAAATCGAGTTTAAATTTTTATTTCATTTACATAAGACTCTCTCAAAATACTGTTTACTAACCGTATAATCATATTTAAAAGAACTCTTGTCTAGAAAATTACTAATTTAAACAAATTCAATTAATGGCTATAGAAATTGTTTTATAAAATGCATTCAGACTTTATCATGGACTGCAGTGGAGTAACTGCTTCTTTACTTTTCAAATATTAAAACGCAGTAACGTACAGCATTTCCTTTGAAATATCACCTCATACCAAGTGTACCTCAGACCTATGCAGCTTCTTCATGTTGTTAGTAGGCATACATATGTTCCATGTGCTATACAAAGTATAGGTTAGCAGGAGGTTCTAATCTTATCTTATAATCTAATCTTATCTAATCTTCTGCAAAAGAAATACTGAATGAAATTTGTCTCATCCTGTGAGCGCACTATACTTCTGGATCTGTCAACACGCGAGCTAGAGTCTTGAACGCTGCAATTATTGCTTGAATCAATAAATTATTGCAGAATATAATTAAATTGCAACATAGATCAAGTAAATTAAATTAACATCGCAAAAAATGCACAATCTCTTAACAATTGTCAAGCAATAGTTAAGAGATTACATTTCAATCATAAAGATCCTCCACACATTCCTGCCATTATTTCTGGCTGGAGTATGTATTGAGGAATGTGTCATAAAATACTTCTGCATACTTCTGCAAGGAAAGGAGCGGAAACTGAGAAAATTTTATTTCGATAAAAAACTGAAACTTAATTTCGGTATGAAATTTTAAATTCAAGTTAAATTGTTCTTTATCAGCGGTGTCTTTCAATGTGTATGACACTGCATGAAGTTTTTGCGAATGAAAATGTTTAGATGAATTACAATAAATAGCCTGGAATTCCCCGCTTTGTGCTCGGGTGTGGTTGGACCACTGCAGAATAGGGCAACCGCAAAAAATCTGCTGCGTGTACGCAAAAGGCGACTAAGGCAGGAGCTGAGGATGGCAAGAGGGGACCCAGCTCACCATTAAATATTTTCCCCCATGATTAAATGATAATTAATACACCTAACTGAGGAAGGCAACGGGAAACCACATCAGAAGCCATACTTTTCCCAAGCTATTGGCTATATAAGCTATGGTTTAGGCATAAACTTTGTGAAGGGATTAACTTGTTGATCTAAGGAATGATATTATAGATAGAGAAAGAAGACTTTGAGTATGAATATGTACCTTGAACTGCCACTTAGCAGTGCACTGAAGAGAGAGAGAGAGAGAGCCTAGAATTGCATAAATCGTGAGGTGGGACGGTGTATCACTGGATCTGAACTCCGGTATTGTGGTTACTTTTCGTCGATTTCAGTCTATTTTATGATCAGGCAATGAGATTCTCAGGAGTCCAAATCTACTCTCTACATTTGAACTACGAATAAAGATTGGTTCGAAGATGTCTAAGTTTGAAGATGTCAAAGATTGTTCGAGGGTGAATCATTATTTTCACTTTACTCTCTGATATAACTGTTTAATTCAAGTGCACAGAAATCAATGAAAATTATAACAATCAATGGAACTACCGCGAAAATGAGACGTTCCAGATTCGAGACACTACAAATGTATTATTTACCCGTAAGACATTTACCTCATTTCTAAGAGTTCTTTGATGTTGATTTGAGTCAGTTTTTAGAACAAAAAATTACTCCGACAACTAACGATATAAGATTGTTTAATACAGAGTATTACTATGATTGTACAACATAAAAAATTTAATATTTGAGAGTTTTTCTTTAGTTTTGCAGTTTACTGGCTTTCGTATGCATCCATTTGTATACTCGCTCATTAATGACCATATCACTACTTCATCGTAAAAACCATTAATCTTTATTGCTTAACATTAAACATAGGTTTCTGATTGATATATTTGCTGATATCATTCTGTTGTAGCTTTTTTGCACGCTTTATCACAGTTTAGAAAGACATAGATTTAAAGATTTTGTTTGTTTTTTCAATGTTCAAAAATTTAAGCACGAATATCCTTTGAATGTGTCAAAGTTTTCGAGGTTTTGGTTCTCATTTGCACCGGTTGGATAGCTGAATAGAAATCACGCTTTCTTGACAAACTATAGGACATCGGTGCAAATCCCAGCCTAGCCGTTTTATAGTAGTAGGCCTATTCATTGCCATACGGAAACAGACCTTAAACATTTTACCTTGTTTAAGTTACATGCTCTGTCCTTTCTAAGTCACTTAGGTCATTGTTCTTGTTCTGAGGTGTAAAGTTGTTTTCGCTTATTTATTAATCGAAAACTTTGGAAAATAATCTGCGCAACCAGCCGGTTCTCTTTGATTAGTTTACTATTTTAATAGATGGACTAATTGAACTTTGCGAACACTATATAATGAGATAGAAAAGTAAAGATAAATCACATCTTAACTACTTTCAAGAGTTAGTGAGGTATTTGCTATTCGCTATTACCAAGTTAAAAACAGATATAGGCTAGATGAAATGTTTGCTCACACACACGACACTCAAAGATATATTTCTTTTGATTTAGCATACGATTACGTACGAAGCGAATAAGGAATGAGGGTACAGTGAGACTATAGGGAGCACATTAAATATTTTTCAATATCACATGCTAGTCGCCGTCAGATTCAATAGTCATTATTAAACTGCACATATACTGTACACGTATGAAAGTCTATTTTAAACTCTGCTACTAAACTCTAGAAAGTCTATTCTGTGTGGAATGATCAAAGTCGATGTTTTATAGTAGCAGTTTTTCTGCAGTTTACTTAGTCTGTGTGATGTATATGCCTTAGCTAAACTCGTTCTCTCTAGTGCAATGCCTACAGGCAGATCCATGGAATATAACGCATCCACTCTTCTCTGTCGTCCGCTTTCCTCTTTTTGTCCACATATGAGTGGATCTTTAAATCATCTAACATACCTAATCTCACCTGCCTCTGCCTCTTTTTCCTTCTATTCTTCCTTCAATTACCTCTTTTAATAGACTTTTCCCCCTTAGAATGTGTCAAATCCAACTCTCCTTCCTATTTCTTAATACAGTTTTCAACTGTCTATCTGTACCAACTCTCTCCAGAACTTCCTCAGTTGTAACCTTTTGAGTTCAGCTAATCCTCGTCATTCTTCTCCAAATCCACAATTCCAATACATTTATTTATTAGCTAAACTAATAAATAATATGTAAAGAAACCATATGGCCAGTGCTTTGTCTAGCCTACATTGGATCTTTCAATTGGCACTACAGGGCACACCTCAAAGTTGGTTTTGACGGATATCCTTGCGCTTACTTCCTTCAGAAAGAGATAATTCGTCTTTCGCCAGTACCAGTTAAATACACAAATCACAAGATTTGTGCTAACTCATTTACTTACCTTGATCGAGCCCTAACTCTAACCCTAACCCTAATCAAAACCCCCAACCGTACAAAAGAAAATAATTTAAAGACGCTGACAAAATTGACGCAAACGGGAAAAGTTTAGAAAAGATAAAAGGTTAGAAAAGTTAATTTTATTCTGCCGCAATAGATCTAACAAGAAATCTTTGATCTTAATGATTATTCTTAATCATTGATGATAATTATAGCATGCGAAAGACCGAATGTCGTTTTCTGAAGAATATAAGTGCAAATATAATCATGGTCTTCGTGATAGAATGAATTGTCTGTTGTGCATAACGCTCCCTTAAGAAGAAGAAAATGAGGCTTTGAGTTACAGTATCCTAATTCAAAATACCGTAAATTTGTCAGATTTCATAACATTTCAGTGAGATTTACATCTCGAAGTCTGGTATGTCCATTTCTTAGTGTCTCGTCTTGAAGTAGAGCAGGAATTAGTTGAGAATTGAGCAAATAAGAAAAATAATTTGTAAGCTTAATTACTCCTAGCACAGAATTAAAACACCGGAAAGAAAGAGAGAGAGAGAGAGAGAGAGAAAGTGCAAGAGAGAGAGAGAGAGTTTGAAAGTGCAAGAGAGAGAAAGAGAGAGAGAGAGAGAGAGAGTTTGAAAATGCAAGAGAGGGAGAGAGAGAGATAAAATGTAAATACGCAGCTTTAATAGAAAACAATTTCACTTTAAGCTTTGAAGAATTTGACTCTAACAGGTTTTATGAATAGTACTATTATACATGTAATTATAATTAAAGGAGTTTCCATGTCTTGTGTACACTGTCTTGTTTTTGTTATGGATATACAGATTACAGATATATCTTGTAACTAGTCCTCCCAGTCGACAACTAGAGATCATATCATGCTGGCCAGACTATTTGCTTCACTTTTTCTCACCGTGATGGGTTCTCTTCTGTTGGGGATGATTTCCCAGGCCGCAGCAGTGGATGTGCAACCCTTCGACATAGCCGTGCAGGCAGAAGAGCGCGGACTTCTAGAAGGAGCAGCAATGTCAAGGGAAAAGCGTGCCGTAAACTTTTGCATTTGGGTTATCATCGGCTTTTTGGTGCGATAATCCTGCAAATATTGGGAAGTGGTCGTCGAAACTTCGAAAAGCCAAGAGCTGCAACTCTTTCTGCAAGAGCCTGGACAAACATAAGAGAGGTTCATGCGAAAAGGGAAGGAAAAATGACAAAAGCAAGTGGTGCAAGAAAGGAAAGATTTGCGTGTGTCGCAAATAGGACTAAGGAATAGTTCTAGTTAACAAGAAAACGACAGGACATGTTGTTTAGCCGTCGGTAGCGTGAAAAGGTGACTTGATTCAGAAAAGAAACAGCAAGTTTAGACATCTACTATATGCCTACATGTTGCATATAGTGAAATATCAAAGGTTTCGCCTTCACGGCAAAAATTTTTGATGTTTCTGAATGAAATTTCTCTAGGAGCCTTATGAACTGAACCCAGAATTTTATTTACATTCACATTACGAGTCCATCGCCGTCTTTACAATAACTTGTGAGAGATTCTTAATGTAAAAATTTGCATTTAACAAATTTAAAAGCAAACAAACAATTGTAATAAATTTTAATGAATTTCTGCTTCTTGTCATTTATTCTCTTCTTCGATTCTAACCCAGTAGTGATTTGCATATATATAATATACATGACATAGATATAAAGAAATTAAAATGTTGAAACATTACAATATGTAATATGGTTTGTTTACTAATTTGGCAATAAATATTCGCCAAAATAAAGCTGAAAAATTATAACAGGGCTAAAAAGGTCTAAGCCTTGTGTTAATATCAGTTTATTCTCTGGGCTCCTTATTTAGGCCTATCAATAACGAGCCATGAATTTGAACCGTGTACAATCACATCCATACACGGATTTCTATCGGTACTGACGAGTTTCAAATTTAATTTTTTCTAATATTCTAAAAATATAATAATATATGGCAATAAACTGGAAAAACATAATAAACTGGAAAAACATAATGAGTCTGGGTCGAATAAGAATCATTTAAATGTTTTTGTGTAGGCCTACATTATAGAACTGTTATTCATCTTGACGGGCAAAAAGTAATAATGAAAATTCGAAACTGTTATATTGAATCAGTTTTAGTGATGTTTCTATCAGAATTCTATGTTAGATTGAGTGTCAATTGGTGAAATGATACAAGTGAACGCCATTTCTATTAATTGAACTATGACAGACTTGACTTCCATAGATCTTTCTTGCAAATTTACTCATTTCTCATTCGACTACAGACGATCAATAAAGCGGGTTCTGCTATGCATCGTTTTGCTGCTCAACCAGAAATCAACAACTTATCATCATCTTCTTCTTCCCTTGATTCCCAGTCTAACTACGGTCGGGACACGTATAGACCATTTCCATTCCTCTCTCAGCTCCTCCAATCAAGCTACATGTACTTCTATATTTTTTAAAATTTCATAGTTATTATTAAAAATTAATTTTAACATTAATAAAATCGCCTTGCTGATGTAAGTCCTGTAGATTTTATTTTGTAGTTGTTACCAATGATTTTGCAGAAAATTGTGCAGTCTATATACCTGTGGCTCTTCCTATGCTCAAAACGTTGCTGAATAGGCCAACCATTTTCTGCAAGCCTACAACAGGCTCTTAATTTATACTTCCCTAGGCTCTGAAAATTAGCATACGGAGAAACCTCTTTCTCAAAGAGAAGAAAAAATTTAAAATTTCAGCTAGTGAAATTTTTGTTGAACTAAATTTTACGGTTGCTTAGAATACGAAGAATTAAACCATTCCCTAGCGTATATCAAGGGTAAACAATTCACATAAAACCCAGAGAAAGAGAGAGAGAGAGAGAGAGAGAGAGAGAGAGAGAGAGAGAGATGGAGAGATAGAGATGGAGGGCGAGCGAGTTAAGTAAGACAACTAATTGATATCATCTGCGTGGAAGAAAAAATGTAATAAATCCCATGTCTACACATGAAACTATTAACAAGATTAGATTTAGGTTTATGCATTCACCATACACTTTTAGCTTAACTTACACCCTCCCACGTCCGATAAACAAAATAAACGAGAAATGAAAAAGACAAACAAGAAACATCCAAAGGCAAGCGTAACTGGAATTAAACAACAGTGAGCTGTTTTGCGGAAGTTAATAAAGCAATTAAAAGCTCAAAGTTTGCAGAAATGTATATGATGATTAGAAGCATCTTCTGTTGAATATCGCATCAGTATCAATTTCAGTTGAAAAACTGTAAACATCCAATACTAGTCATATGAACACTTGGCAGCCAACCTTTGGTTGCATTCACTAAATCCTAAAATATGATATATATGTATATATATTTATATACACACACACATATATATATATATATATATATATATATATATATATATATATATATATATATATATATCTATCTTAGTGCACTGCCTACTGGCAGGTCCATGGTACATAACACCTCCACTCTTCTCTGTCTTCCGCCTTCCTCTTCATTTCCACATATTAGTGGGTCCTTAAATCATCTAACATACCTAATCTCGGCCTGCCCCTGCCTCTTTTTCCTTCCATTCTACCTTCTATGACCTCTTTTAATAGACCTTCCCCCGTAGAATGTGTCCTATCCATCTCTTCTTCCTATTTCTTAATACATTTATCAACTGTCTATCTGTGCCAACTCTCTCCAGGACTTCCTCATTTGCAACCTTTTGAGTCCAGCTAATCCTCTCCATTCTTCTCCAAATCCACATTTCCAATGCCTCCAGTTTCCTAATATCTTCCTTCCTTAAGGTCTATGCTTTACATCCATACAAAAGCGTGGTCCAAACCAAAGTTTTCACTATCTTTATCTTTGTGTCTTTCTTTAGACTTTTTGTTAATAGTTCTTTTCTACTACCAAAGGCCGCTTTTGCTTGTGCAACCCTACTGCATATTTCAGTCTCACATTTCCCATCATCGGTTATTGTATTACCCAAATATTTGAAACTCCTTACCTGTTCCAAATTCGTACCATTTATTGTGATATTAACTTCACCTTTATTATTGGACACTCTCATAACCTTGGTCTCTTTTATATTAATATTCATGCCATATCTTAGGGCCGTATCACTTAGCCTATCCATTATCTTCTGCAATCCAATCTCGCTGCCCGCTACCATTCATTGGTCATCTGCAAATCGTACATCTTGTAACAAATTCCCTCCTACTTTATGATATATATCTATATATCTATATCTATGTATATATATATATATATAAATATATATATCATATTATATATATATATATCATATGATATATAATATGCATGTATATATATATATATAATATGATATATATATATATATCATATTTTAGGATTGTTAATGCTATCTAATTAATGGATATTTCGTATACCAATCTTTAATTTATTAGTTGATAATCTGCATGCACATGCTTTTTTATTGACGTGTTCACAACAACAACAACAACAACAACAGAAGTAGAGTGATACTGTCGTCCATGACGACATTGAGCACTATGGTACCAAATCCAATCCGATGAGCAGAGTGTGAAGTCCAAAACGGTGCAAAGCCAAAATCCGGGAATTCAGTCCGAGGAAGCTTACTTGTGGAATGGAGGTTTACGTGTTGGTCTCAGTTCCTGTGCAAAGGTTGAATAGGAGAGGTCAAAGATAATGTAGTCTTAAGTTCGTAACATTTGTAAAGTAAAGCTAAAGCTGGTAAAGTTATTGTTAACGTCAGTTATCTCACTCGAAAGCGATGCCAGATAAATAATGTGTTAATATTTGTTCTATCCAACTTAACCAGCTCATGATTTCACTGAAAGAAATTTCCTTTGTCCTTTCATAAATTTAATCATTTTTTATTACATCTGGATAAAGCATTAAAATTTTATTACTGAATAAATATAGCAAACTAGGCTTTTGCTCTCTCTTAATAATTCTGGTAATTTTAACGAAAATCAATGCATATGAAATACTGAAATTCACGCAAAGCATAATTAATGCAATTCAATGAATAACGGCTCTAATAGTGTATCCGCTGTGATATCTATTGGAACGTTGAGTACGATGTTATCATCGATTGATTTGGTAGTTCATAATGAACATTAGTAGGCTTACTCTGGATCGATAATATAATTAGACCTTAGAGTCTGAGTTAAACTTAAGAAATTGGAAAATCCAGAATCAGTTTGTATTCCAAGTAAAATATGACTAACAAGGAAGTGAGTGTAACAGATTGATGAGCAACTATTCCAAAGTCTAACTTCAAGTTCACTATAAAAGAGCTTGCGCAAAGTTGAAGTCAACATCTAACTTCAATCTCAACAAGCACTACACAGTGAAACAGCTCTACTGACTGAAAGAAGAAATACAGCAACAGGACTAGTTTGAATTTTCTGGTACGTTCTAAAATGTCTTATTATAATTTCTGTTTTAAGTACTTATGAGGACTGCTAATTTAATTATTTTATGGTGTATACAGAATCGCTGTAATTGAGTTTTGCGCAAATCTTTTGCAGTCTAGGAAATGAAAAGTCATTCAATATTATACTCGTTTTCTTGTGACGCAAATTGATAGAAATAGCAATTATATAAAATAGCATATGCAAATTAGATGCTCTTCCAAGAATGATGTTAGGGGATTAAATGAAGATATATAAGAGAAACTCATGTTAGATTTAACAAATGCGGCAGGCCTAGCCTTATTTCAGATTGGTTTGAATGAATTATCAATGTGCTTTCATAATATCAAATATTTATTGCACTTTAATTTAAATTCTAGATCGCTTAATAATTCAAATTGGCAATAATTGGTTCAGAATAATAACAGTTGGTCTCCATTATGTTTAAAAACATTTACGAACTTTAGAAACTAATCTTTTCCTCTTAGAACTAAAGAGTATCCCACCTCGCAAATTTTCGTGTATAGGTTTTGTTTAAATACAAAAATTGTCACAGTAATTTATGTTAAAGTACAAGTAGTTGATTCAGACAATTGTGTAATGGCCAAGTGAGTTGGTAATTGAGATATGCATTTCACTTATATGAATTACGCTGACAAATTAAACTAGTTATTAAAGCTGGTATAGTACGAGCGTATAGTGCTACAAAAGATATGGATGAGTGGAAGATTTAAACGACAATTTAAGCCGACATTTGCGTATTAAGTTGCAGAAAAATACCTTGAGATAATTGCATGTTAAGCACAGTGAATGATTTTAATAGCAAAATGACTAGCAAATTATGGCCGTCAGTTTACTGCATGCAATATTTTTTTAGTTATAGATTGAAAAGAATAGAATAAATAATATGTATATTTTTCAGCACAGACACAAATGCATAAGCGACATAGAGTGCATCAACAGCAATTCCTACATCTATAGCTAGAAATATCTGTCGTCAGTGAAGATACAGAGTATCTTATCTAGCTGACTACCATGAAAATCATGATAATTACAGTTTTTAATAAAGCTAGTTCATTGTTCATAACACATACAAAATTGAAATTATAATCTACATCTATAAACAGAGTTAATGACTCATAACAATTATTTCGAGTTATTGATTTGGTGATTGCATAGAACATAGTAATGAATGTAATTAATTCAACGTATTGCATTATTTCGAATTTGGCTATCAAGCTCATGATTTTACAAGATAAGGCTTTAAAGTGGGTTAATCGCTTTAAGTACTTAGGTGTTAAATTCAAAGCAGATAGCGTATTACATGTGGAAACCAATGCCATTATTAGAAGATTTTATGCTTGCAGTAATAGTATTTTAAATAAATCTTTACATATAAATTATCTCACTAGAATATATCTTCTTGAAACCCACTGCTTACTCATATTATCTCTTGCTACTGCTAGTATTGATTTGAGAAAAGACCAGATTCATGACTTAAACGTAGCTTGGAATAATGCTTTTAGATCAATCTTTCATTATAATAGATGGGAGTCTGTTAAACCTATTATGGCGGGTCTAGGAAAATTAGATTTCAGACATATTAGGGTAAAGTCAGAAATTAATTTTTTAAGAAAGAACTGCATGTTACCCAACAGTGGTGTTCTAAAACATAATACAATTAGGTATATTATTGCTAACTTTGACAACCTGTGCAAGACACTTAATTTGCCTTTTAGTTACTCTATTTTGTTATCAAATAATATATCTTACTGTCAAACTATGCACTTTTTATATAAAGTAAGTAAAGTACAGTAAACACTCATTATAGTGAATAATCAACTATGTTGATATCTATCACTTTTAAAACCACATGTTTAATCCGTTAGGCAATTTAGACCATTTTCCGTATAACCAGTCCAGTGAATGTCTGAGATTTTACTCTCAGATCAGCGCGACCGGGATTCGAACCCACGAGGATTCAAATCATCTTAGGATTTGTCATTTAAAACTTCATGACGTTACCCCTACGCTATTTAGACATTCTATATATAAGTCTTTTTCAAGTCGATGTGGCTAATTGCTCAATTATATGCTGATTTGCCTATTATTATGTGCAATGTTGACTTTTTAATTTGCCATTAATATTATTTGATTTTTGTTTTGTTTGTTGGTCTATGCTCAATAATAGAATATACGAAGTATTTCAATCCAGTTAGGCTAACTGTAACTCTGTGCAATTGATGGCGGGTTATTTTTTATACTAATTTTTTGTTTATGCTGTTTGATTAGTTTACTGTTGTTCCTGTCACATTTTGACGAATAAAGAAGAGGATATATTATTGAAATATAGGTCTAGGACCCAAACCAATGTCGGTTGGTGAGCGCCTAGGCTCCAGAAATTGCTTCAAATTTTTCAAAATGAATTGCAAAATGGGGGGAGGGGTTGGCTGGTGGTGTGGTGTGGGGCGGGGAGGGTCTGTTGGTATCCTGACCCTAGTTGAACTGGGATTGAAGGGAAGATGATGATGATGACTTATAAAATACTATTATTTATAAAATTAATATAAAATTATATTTATAAATTTTAAATATTACTATTTATGAAATAATTTATGAAATTTATTTCTCTTCAGTTATTATGTTTAAATTAATGCTTTCGTTTTTTCTTCACTGAATAAACATAATTAGTTTATCCACATCGGCAAGTTGTCAACTATTCTACTTTTATAATTGCAGAAGAGACGATAACACGTAAGTACTAGGATGGTAACTATGTCACTGGGACATTCCCAAAAGATGATCCTTGCGGTAGTCTTGATCTACGCCATAACAGTTCAGTGCAAGCCAGCCTCCACCATGGACGAGCTTCCACCAGAGGTTCAGCCTATACACGATGATGGACCTCGACGTCATCCAGCAGCTGACTCCAGCGAGAGTAATGAGGACGAACTCAGTGTCCTCATCGACTATAACAGCTTCATCATCGACAGTCGTCAGATTCAGGACTTGTTGAGAGAAAACTCTGATCCTGACACTTCTGATGAAGAAGGTAAATCAGGCTCACCCAAGTCTAGACAACGTCGTGGTGTGTACGACGCTGTGGCTAATGGCTGCAAGTGGATGAAGGGAAAGACTGGATGGGGATGTGATGATCCAGTGAGCAGAGGGGTCTGGAGAGCTGGACAGAGAATCCGTGGAGTAACGGACTGCAACTCTCTCTGCACCAGCCAGGGACGGAGTGGGGGAAGTTGCCAGGGGTCCAGTAACTACGACAGAAGCTCATGGTGTCCTGCGGGTCAAACATGCAGCTGCTACTAGTTTGACTCTTTTATCGCGCCACGAATTTTCTCTAGCAGGAGAAATTCATAATGAACGGAAAAGAATTAATGATTATTGAAATTATTTTCTGGACATACGATGCTAGCGAGCAAGCGCTATCTGTTGAAAACTGTTAGGGATCCAAAGCGAAACTGAACGCCTTCACTAAATGATTACATGATACAAGCATACACTATTATTAGACTGTGACAGCAGATAACGTTATTCTATATAATAAGCAATGTATCTCCTGGAGGCTGTGTCCGCTTCTCTTATAAGTTCTTAGTAATAGGAAGCTTGAAAGCTTTTATTTGAAGACTATGAAAATATTACATCAATTGTCATTGCTTTTTTAACGTCCTGAAGCAGTTTCGAAAACAACTCCGACATGATTGAAAGCTGTAGACGTTTCTAATAAATTTTATGTCTGAATAAACTGGACAATATAATTTAATAATTTCAATCTTTAAGTAAATTTTAATCATTTGAAATTTAATAACATAATAATTAAGATCATAGCTCTTAACTTCCTGTTCATGTACATTTTTAATATTATACATGGTCAGCTTTGGCAACCCAACCAAAACCAACCCGTCATTTACTTGACTTAACCAAATCCACCATACAAAGTTTCAATCCTACCGCGCCTCAACACCAGCCATGACTATACATGTGCCCAATGCTTAATAAAACGGACACATTGTTGCTCTCAAGCTTTGTCATAAAATTCTGCTTCTGCACCTTGCGATAGGTCAAGGAAGACTGGCATCTATATTATTGAAATTTTATGACGAAGTCATAATATATATATATATATATATATATATATATATATATACATGTATATATATATATATATATATATATATATATTATATATATATATATAAAGTATATATTCTTAGTTGGTTGCAAAATTACAAATTGATTATGTTACAATGATTTACTTTATGATATCGCTTTCTAGTATTCGGCCAATTAGCAGGTCCAATGAGAATATTCATACTCAGAGTCTGCTTTCAATCTCAATTAGGCGCATTCTAGAGATCAACAAGCTAATCCAATCAGCAAACGCTATGCCTGATCAATGCTTTATGTAGTCTTTAGCTTGAGACAAAATATGGCTTTTTGAGTGATTTTCCATTGCCTTCTTCAATTCTTGTGTAGTCGTTTCTTACGACACTTGCAATTAACCGGGTAGTCTGTATACGCTTTAGAATATTACTCACATTTCTCAAATAGGAACATTTAAAGTAACTTTTTGATTTTGCAGAAGTCAAGACTTAAGCAATTTTCATTTCTTGTGCGGTTAATGTCAAGATCAGAAGCACAATGTCCCTTCAAGACGTCAGGTTTATAGTAAACCGATGTACCCCTGAAATCCGACCATCGCCGTTTTTGATCCAAAGTAGCGACCAACAAAAGCAGCAGTCAGACTAGACTGACTGATGATCCATTAGATGAGCGCATCAGATAGCTAGTCCAAAGGCTCCTAAATTTATAAAATAAACTATAACGTTTCTCTAACGCATACAACGTTATTCTATTGCATATAATATTAACTCCAAAACCCAACACTAGAAGTATACTGTACACTATGCATTAGACTTTATTGAAATAACATAAATAACTAAGTTCGCTATCTATTGTCACTCAGGCACTAGCCTACTCTAAATCTAATCAACATCAACTAAGGCACGTAGATGCAACAGCATAGTCTGCAATAAAGATATCTAGTGGCGGCTTCATGTCATGAAACTATTAGATGATATCTGACAGCGTCACATAAACATTTTGAAGTAGATTTAGAATATTTCAAGTTTAAACTTAGTTATAAAAAGGGCTATACGAGTCAAACATTTATTTGTTTACTACTAGTAGACGTTAATTTCATCTTTACAATTTAGTAATAATAACTATATTTTCAATTACCTCATTGAAGCCCAAGGAACTTTTATAAATGTCACAAATAGATCTACATATCATCTTCACTCGCACAGCTTTTACTTCAAGCATCATGTTCAGTGCTAGGCCAGACGATGAGAAATTTGAAGATTCATTTATTATGTCAGAACATTTTAGAGGAACTTGAAATGTGTTGATAATTTCAGTATCTCTCTCTCTCTCTCTCTTAGTGCACTGCCTACTGGCATGTCTCTGGTATATAACGCCTCCACTCTTCTCTGTCTTCCGCTATTTAAATAGACATTGCAAATAATCTACTAATTTCAGTATATGGAAACTTTAATTCATACTACATGTATATTATCAGTTTTAAATATTATTTCACACAACACTGACTTACATTTTACTTATAACTGATATTTTTACATTTTTACATTTTGACTTACAACTTGCATTTTTATATCTCACTGCTATCATTAATCCGTGTTACTGTCTTCAAGACGGAAGTTGTAGAAAAGATGGAAACTCGACGAGACAGAAAATCTTTAGCCGAATCGATTGTAACCGACATGTACAGCTTGGTAATATGGGTTACAAGTCTCTGCCTCTAACCAATATTACCAAGTCTTAGATATTAATAGTGAGATAAATAAATGTAGGATCCCACATAGACGAGCTTCCGAATAATGATCACTGCATTCATTTGTAGTGTCCGGAAATGGACATTCATAAAATTCAAATTCTAAACTTAATTGCTTCATAGGAGTAAAACATTTTATAGTTTACTAATAGACGAACCTAATTTCTTTTCCGTAGTTTAGGAGTAATAACTTAATTAAACAGCAGTAGTAGTAAATAACCGTTTGCTGATAGTGTTGTAAGAGGCGACTAGGCATTAGTCAGCAATGTTTAGGTAAATTACAAACTGCCTTTTATAAGTACTATTAGCTTCAACTTCAAGGATAATTGATGTTTTGAAAGGAGTATTCTTGTGATGATGATGATAATAATAATAATAATAATAATAATAATAATAGTAAAGGTTTAACGTCCGTTTCTTCATACAAGGATAATATCAGGGACGTGATGAGAACATCCTGTTGCTTGTGTTGTAGTACTGCTCTGCATAGAGCGTGAAAACAGGTTCTGCTTAGGAATTATTTCTCTAAATCTGTTTAGAATTAGAAGACCATCAAAGGGATAAGAAATCATAATAAAAAAATAAAATTTTCAAAAAATTCAAAATTTTTATCGGTTTAAGCTTCCTGATGCTATAACGATTGTTTACGATTGTCAACTGTAGATTTCTATTAATCAATGAATTCATACTTGTAATTCTATACAGTCGTGCAGTAATTTGATTTTTTAGCTGAACCTGACAAACATTAGATGATGATGGTGATGACGATAATGATGATGATGATGATGATGTTGATGATGATGATGACGAATCAATGAGTCAATGCTAGGGATTCTATATAGTGAACAAATAATTTTATTTTTTACATTGGATCAACCAAATATTGGAATATATTACCCTTGAAAGAATATCTATCTCAAATATAATCTTGTTGCTATTGATTTCTCACATGTTCTGTAATACGAAGTTTTCGATCCATTTTGGTAATCTACGGGCTCGGTCGATGGCGAATAATGATAATTCGTCTTCCATAAGAAGACAAAAGTTGAGAAAAACAACTTTATGCCGAGAAATACATTCACACAACACTGCTCTAGTTCATACAATCCCTAGTATTTCATTTTGAGACGTTCAGCATTTTCCAAATCAAAATGCTACTTTTGGTTAAATAATATATGTTATGAAAAGGATGTACTAAAAGGTGTCACTGTTATTAAAGTTTCATGCAAAATTATCTTTTTGTAAATATTACAAAATGAAATGTAAACTGAAAGCATGTTTTGATGAAACAGTATTTTACAAGTTTAAAATGAAACTTTATTATTTTAAATTTTTTAATTTGCAATGATTCTTGATACTCAAATGAGACTTGAAAATAAAAAATTAACAAATTCATAAATTAAAAAGTTCTTTTGACACAGAAATACTACAATAATTTAAATTTTACAATGTTATGGAAATTTCTAGAACCTTCTATGACCTCTTTTAATAGACCTTCCCCCTTAGAATGTGTCCTATCCATCTCTTCTTCCTATTTCTTAATACATTTATCAACTGTCTATATGTGCCAACTCTCTCCAGGACTTCCTCATTTGTAACCTTTTGAATCCAGCTGATACTCTCCATTCTTCTCCAAATCCACATTTCAAATGCCTCCAGTTTCCTAATATCTTCCTTCCGTAAGGTCCATGTTTCACATCCATACAATAGCGTGGTTCAAACAAAAGTTTTCACTATCTTTATCTATGTGTCTTTCTTTAGACTTTTTGTTAATAGTTCTTTTCTACTACCAAAGGCCGCTTTTTCTTGTGCAATCCTACTGCATATTTCCGTCTCACATTTCCCATCTTCGGTTATTGTATTACCCAAATATTTGCAACTCCTTACCTGTTCCAATTTCGTACCATTTATTGCGATATTAACTTCACCTTTATTATTGGACACTCTCATAACCTTGCTCTTTTTTATATTGATCTTCATGCCATATCTTAGGGCCGTATGATTCAGCCTATCCATTATCTTCTGCAATCCAATCTCGCTGCCCGCTACCATTCATTGGTCATCTGCAAATCGTACATCTTGTAACAAATTCCCTCCTACTTTATGATATATATCTATATATCTATATCTATGTATATATATATATATATAAATATATATATCATATTATATATATATCATATGATATATAATATGCATGTATATATATATATATATATATATAATATGATATATATATATATATCATATTTTAGAATTGTTAATGCTATCTAATTAATGTGTATTTCGTATAACAATCTTTAATTTATTAGTTGATAATCTGCATGCACATGCTTTCTTTCTTGACGTGTTCACAACAACAACAACAACAGAAGTAGAGTGATACTGTCGTCCAAGACAACATTGAGTACTATGGTACCAAATCCAATCCGATGAGCAGAGTGTGAAGTCCAAAACGGTTCAAAGCCAAAATCCGGGAATTCAGTCCGAGGAAGCTTACTGTGGAATGGAGGTTTACGTGTTGGTCTCAGTTCTTGTGCAAAGGTTGAATAGGAAAGTTCAAAGATAATGTAGTCTAAAGTTCGTAACATTTGTAAAGTAGAGCTAAAGCTGGTAAAGCTATTGTTAACGTCCGTTTCCTCACTCGAAAGTGATGCCAGATAAGTATTGTGTCAATATTTGTTCTATCCAACTTAACCAGCTCATGATTTCACTGAAATAAATTTCCTTTGCCCTTTCATAAATTTAATCATTTTTTATTGCATCTGGATAATGCATTAAACATTTTTTACTGAATAAATATAGAAAACTAGGCTTTTGCTCTCTCTTAATAATTCTGGTAATTTTAACGAAAATCAATGCATATGAAATACTGAAATTCACGCAAAGCATAATTAATGCAATTCAATGAATGACGGCTCTAATAGTGTATCCGTTGTGATATCTATTGGAAGGTTGAGTACGACGTTATCATCGATTGATTTGGTAGTTCATAATGAACATTAGTAGGCTTACTCTTTATCGATAATATAATTAGACCTTAGAGTCGGAGTTAAGCTTAGGAAATTGGAAAATCCAGAATCAGTTTGTATTCCAAGTAAAAAACGACTAAGAAGGAAGTGAGTGTAACTGATTGATGAGCAACTATTCCAAAGTCTAACTTCAAGTTCACTATAAAAGAGCTTGCGCAAAGTTGAAATCAACATCTAACTTCAATCTCAACAAGCACTACACAGTGAAACAGCTCTACTGACTGAAAGAAGAAATACAGCAACAGGACTAGTTTGAATTTTCTGGTACGTTCTAAAATGTCTTATTATAATTTCTGTTTTAAGTACTTATGAGGACTGCTAATTTAATTATTTTATGGTGTATACAGAATCGCTGTAATTGAGTTTTGCGCAAATCTTTTGCAGTCTAGGAAATGAAAAGTCATTCAATATTATACTCGTTTTCTTGTGACGCAAATTGATAGAAATAGCAATTATATAAAATAGCATATGCAAATTAGATGCTCTTCCAAGAATGATGTTAGGGGATTAAATGAAGATATACAAGAGAAACTCATGTTAGATTTAACAAATGCGGCAGGCCTAGCCTTATTTCAGATTGGTTTGAATGAATTATCAATGTGCTTTCATAATATCAAATATTTATTGCACTTTAATTTAAATTCTAGATCGTTTAATAATTCAAATTGGCAATAATTGGTTCAGAATAATAACAGTTGGTCTCCATTATGTTTAAAAACATTTGCGAACTTTAGAAACTAATCTTTTCCTCTTAGAACTAAAGAGTATCCCACCTCGCAAATTTTCGTGTATAGGTTTTGTTTAAATACAAAAATTGTCACAGTAATTTATGTTAAAGTACAAGTAGTTGATTCAGACAATTGTGTAATGGCCAAGTGAGTTGGTAATTGAGCTATGCATTTCACTTATATGAATTACGCTGACAAATTAAACTAGTTATTAAAGCTGGTATAGTACGAGCGTATAGTGCTACAAATGATATGGATGAGTGGAAGATTTAAACGACAATTTAAGCCGACATTTGCGTATTAAGTTGCAGTAAAATACTTTGAGATAATTGCATGTTAAGCACAGTGGATGATTTTAATAGCAAAATGACTAGCAAATTATGGCCGTCAGTTTACTGCATGCAATATATTTTTAGTCATAGATTGAAAAAAGAATAAATAATATGTATATTTTTCAGCACAGACACAAATGCATAAGCGACATACAGTGCATCAACAGCAATTCCTACATCTATAGCTAGAAAAATCTGTCGTCAGTGAAGATACAGAGTATCTTATCTAGCTGACTACCATGAAAATCATGATACTTACAGTTTTTAATAAAGCTAGTTCATTGTTCATAACACATACAAAATTGGACTTATAATATACATGTACAAACAGAGTTAATGACTCATAACAATTATTTCGAGTTATTTATTTGCTGATTGCATAGAACAAAGCAATGAATGTAATTAATTCAACGTATTGCATTATTTCGAATTTGGCTATCAAGCCCATGATTTTACAAGATAAGGCTTTAAAGTGGGTTAATCGCTTTAAGAACTTAGGTATTAATTTCAAAGCAGATAGCGTATTACATGTGGATACCAATGCCATTATCGGAAGATTTTATGCCTTCAGTAATAGTATTTTAAATAAATCTTTACATATAAATTATCTCACTAGAATATATCTTCTTGAAACCCACTGCTTACTCATATTATCTCTTGCTACTGTTAGTATTGATTTGAGAAAAGACCAAATTCATGACTTAAACGTAGCTTGGAATAATGCTTTTAGATCAATCTTTCACTATAATAGATGGGAGTCTGTTAAACCTATTATGGCGGGTCTAGGAAAATTAGATTTCAGACATATTAGGGTAAAGTCAGAAATTAATTTTTTAAGAAAGAACTGCATGTTACCCAGCAGTGGTGTTCTAAAGCATAATACAATTAGGTATATTATTGCTAACTTTGACAACCTGTGCAAGACACTTAATTTGCCTTTCAGTTACTCTATTATGTTATCAAATAATATATCTTACTGTCAAACTATGCACTTTTTATATAAAGTAAGTAAAATAAAGTAAACACGCATTATAGTGAATAATCAACTGTGTTGATATCTATCACTTTTAAAACCACATGTTTAATCCGTTAGGCAATTTAGACCACTTTTCGTATAACCAGTGAATGTCCGAGATTTTACTCTCAGATCAGCGCGACCGGGATTCGAACCTACGAGGATTCAAATCACCATAGGATTTGTCATTTAAAACTTCACGACGTTACCCCTACGCTATTTAGACATTCTATATATAAGCCTTTTTCAAGTCGATGTGGCTAATTGTTCAATTATATGCTGGTTTGCCTATTATTATGTACAATGTTGACTTTTTAATTTGCCATTAATATTATTTGATTTTTGTTTTGTTTGTTGGTCTATGCTCAGTAGTAGAATATATGAAGTATTTCAATCCAATTAGGCTAACTGTAGCTCTGTGCAATTGGTGGAGGTTTATTTTTTATACTAATTTTATGTTTATGCTGTTTGATTATTTTACTGTTGTTCCTGTCACATGTTGACGAATAAAGAAGAGGATATATTATTAAAATATAGGTCTAAGATCCAAACCAATGTCGGTTAGTGAGCGCCTAGGCTCCAGAAATTGCTTCAATTTTTTCAAAATTAATTGCAAAATGGGGGGAGGGATTGGCTGGTTGTGTGGTGTGGGGCGGGGAGGGTCTGTTGGTATCCTGACTCTAGTTGAACTGGGATTGGAGGGAAGATGATGATGATGATGACTTATAAAATACTATTATTTATAAAATTAATATAAAATTATATTTATAAATTCTAAATATTACTATTTATGAAATAATTTATGAAATTTATTGCTCTTCAGTTATTATGGTTAAATTAATGCTTCTTTTTTTCTTCACTGAACAAACATAATTAGTTTATCCACATCGGCAAGTTGTCAACTATTCTACTTTTATAATTGCAGAAGAGACGATAACACGTAAGTACTAAGATGTTAACTATGTCACTGGGACACTCCCAAAGGCTGATCCTTGCGGTCGTCTTGATCTACGCCATAACAGTTGAGTGCAAGCCAGCCTCCAACAAGGATGAGCTTCCACCAGAGGTTCAGCCTATACACGATGATGGACCTCGACGTCATCCAGCAGCTGACTCAAGCGAGAGTCAGCTGCTGGATGACGTGGATGATGTCCTATATGAGGACGTGGACAGCGTCATCATCGACCATCAGATCAAACGTCAGAGTGAGGACAAGAGCAGCGAAGACTCTGATCCTGACACTTCTGATGAAGAAGGTAAATCAGGCTCACCCAAGTCTAGACAACGTCGTGGTGTGTACGACTGCAACTCTCTCTGCAAAAAGCGCGGAAGGAGTAGGGGAAGATGCCAGGGGTCCAGTAACTCCGACAGAAGCTCATGGTGTCCTGCGGGTCAAACCTGCAGGTGCTACTAATTTGACTCTTCTATCTCGCCACATATTTTCTCTAGCAGGAGAAAATCATAATGAACGGAAAAGAATGAATGATTATTGAAAGTATTTTCTGGACATACGATGCTAGCGAGCTAGCGCTATCTGTTGAAAACTGATAGGGATCTAAAGCGAAACTGAACGCTTTCACTCTAAATGATTACATGATACAAGCATACACTATTATTAGACTGTAACAGCAGAGAACGTTATTCTATATAATAAGCAATGTATCTCCTGGAGGCTGTTTCCGCTTCTCTTATAAGTTCTTAGTAATAGGAAGCTTGAAAGCTATGAAAATATTACATTAATTGTCATTGCTCTTTTAACGTCCTGAAGCAGTTTCGAAAGCAACTCCGACATGATTGAAAGCTGTAGACCTTTCTAATAATTTTTATGTCTGAATAAACTGGACAATATAATTTTATAATTTCAATCTTTAAGTAAATTTTAATCATTTGAAATTTAATAACATAATAATTAAGATCATAGCTCTTAACTTCCTATTCATGTACATTTTTAATATTATACATGGTCAGTTTTGGCAACCCAACCAAAACCAACCCGTCATTTACTTGACTTAACCAAATCCACCATACAAAGTTTCAATCCTACCGCGCCTCAACACCAGCCATGACTATACATGTGCCCAATGCTTAATAAAACGGACACATTGTTGCTCTCAAGCTTTGTCATAAAATTCTGCTTCTGCACCTTGCGATAGGTCAAGGAAGACTGGCATCTATATTATTGAAATTTTATGACGAAGTCATAATATATATATATATATATATATATATATATATATATACATGTATATATATATATATATATATATATATATATTATATATATATATATAAAGTATATATTCTTAGTTGGTTGCAAAATTACAAATTGATTATGTTACAATGATTTACTTTATGATATCGCTTTCTAGTATTCGGCCAATTAGCAGGTCCAATGAGAATATTCATACTCAGAGTCTGCTTTCAATCTCAATTAGGCGCATTCTAGAGATCAACAAGCTAATCCAATCAGCAAACGCTATGCCTGATCTATGCTTTATGTAGTCTATAGCTTGAGACAAAATTTGGCTTTTTGAGTGATTTTCCATTGCCTTCTTCAATTCTTGTGTAGCCGATTCTTACGACACTTGCAATTAACCGGGTAGTCTGTATACGCTTTAGAATATTACTCACATTTCTCAAATAGTAACATTTAAAGTAACTTTTTGATTTTCCAGAGGTCAAGACTTAAGCAATTTTCATTTCTTGTGAGTTTAATGTCAAGATCAGAAGCACAATGTCCCTTCAAGACGTCAGGTTTATAGTAAACCGATGTACACCTGAAATCCGACCATCGCCGTGGTTGATCCAAAGTACCGACCAACAAAAGCAGCAGTCAGACTAGACTGACTGATGATGCATCAGATGAGAGCATCAGATAACTGGTCCAAAGGCTCCTGAATTTATAAAGTAAACTGTAACGTTGCTCTAACGCATACAACGTTATTCTATTGCATATAATATTAACTCCAAAACCCAACACTCGAAGTATACTGTACACTATGAATTAGACTTTATTGAAATAACATAAATAACTAAGTTCGCTATCTATAGTCACTCAGGCACTAGCCTACTCTAAATCTAATCAACATCAACTAAGGCACGTCGATGTGCCTTAGTTGATGTTGATTAGTCTAGCATAGTCTGTAATAAAGACATCTAGTGGCGGCTTCATGTAATAAAACTATTAGATGATATATGACAGCTTCACATAAACATTTTGAAGTAGATTTAGAATATTTCAAGTTTAAACTTAGTTATAAAAAGGGCTATACGAGTCAAACATTTATTTGTTTACTACTAGTAGACATTAATGTCACCTTTACAATTTAGTAATGATAACTAAATTTTCAATTACCTTAATGAAGCCCAAGGAACCTTTATAAATGTCACTAATAGATCTAGATATCATATTCATTCACACAGCTTTTACTTCAAGCATCATTTTCAGTGCTAGGCCAGACGATGAGAAATTTTAAGATTCATTTATTATGTCAGAACATTTTAGAGGAACTTGAAATGTGTCGATAATTTCAGTATGTCTCTCTCTCTTAGTGCACTGCCTACTGGCAGGTCTCTGGTATATAACGCCTCCACTCTTCTCTGTCTTCCGCTATTTAAATAGACATTGCAAATAATCTACTAATTTCAGTATATCGAAACTTTAATTCATACTACATGTATATTATCAGCTTTAAATATTATTTCACACAACACTGACTTACACTTTACTTACAACTGATATTTTTACATTTTTACATTTTGACATACAACTTGCATTTTTATATCTCACTGCTATCATTAATCCGTGTTACTGTCTTCAAGACGTAAGTTGTAGAAAAGATGGAAACTCGACGAGACAGAAAATCTTTAGCCGAATCGATTGTAACCGACATGTAGAGCTTGGTAATATGGATTACAAGTCTCTGCCTCTAACCAATATTACCAAGTCTTAGATATTAATAGTGAGATAAATAAATATAGGATCCTACATAGACGAGCTTCCGAATAATGATCACTGCATTCATTTGTAGTGTCCGGAAATAGACATTCATAAAATTCAAATTTTAAACTTAATTGCTTCATAGGAGTAAAACATTTAATAGTTTACTAATAGACGAACCTAATTTCGTTTTCGTAGTTTAGGAGTAATAACTTAATTAAACCGCAGTAGTAGTAAATAACCGTTTGCTGATAGTGTCGTAAGAGGCGACTAAGCATTAGTCAGCAATGTTTAGGTAAATTACAAACTGCCTTTTATAAGTACTATTAGCTTCAACTTCAAGGATAATTGATGTTTTGAAAGGAGTATTCTTGTGATGATGATGATAATAATAATAATAGTAAAGGTTAAACGTCCGTTTCTTCATACAAGGATGATATCAGGGACGTGATGAGAACATCCTGTTGCTAGTTTTGTAGTACTGCTCTGCATAGAACGTGAAAACAGGGTCTGCTTAGGAATTATTTCTCTAAATCTGTTTAGAATTAGAAGACCATCAAAGGGATAAGAAATCGTAATAAAAAAATAAAATTTTCAAAAAATTCAAAATTTTTATCGGTTCAAGCTTCCTGATGCTATAACGATTGTTTACGATTGTCAACTGTAGATTTCAATTAATCAATGAATTCATACTTGTAATTCTATACAGTCGTGCAGTAATTTGATTTTTTTTAGCTAGACCTGCCAAACATTAGATGATGATAGTGATGACGATAATGATGATGATGATGATGATGTTGATGATGATGATGACGAATCAATGAGTCAATGCTAGGGATTCTATATGGTGAACAAATAATTTTATTTTTTACATTGGATCAACCAAATATTGGAATATATTACCCTTGAAAGAATATCTATCTCAAATATAATCTTGTTGCTATTGATTTCTCACATGTTCTGTAATACGAAGTTTTCGATCCATTTTGGTAATCTACGGGCTCGGTCGATGGCGAATAATGATAATTCGTCTTCCATAAGAAGACAAAAGTTGAGAAAAACAACTTTATGCCGAGAAATACATTCACACAACACTGCTCTAGTTCATACAATCCCTAGTATTTCATTTTGAGTTGTTCAGCATTTTCCAAATAAAAATGCTACTTTTGGTTAAATACTATATGTTATGAAAAGGATGTACTAAAAGGTGTCACTGTTATTAAAGTTTCATGCAAAATTATCTTTTTGTAAATATTACAACATGTAAACTGTAAGCATGTTTTGATGAAACAGTATTTTACAAGTTTAAAATGAAACTTTATTATTTTAAATTTTTTAATTTGCAATGATTCTTGACACTAAAATGAGACTTGAAAATAAAAAATTAACAAATTCATAAATTAAAAAGTTCTTTTGACACAGAATTACTAAAATAATTTAAATTTTACAATGTTAAGGAAATTTCTAGAAATAATTAAACGCTTTCTTCCTTCGTGAGTCTTCAACGTTCCGAATGGTAAAAATAATCACTCTAGTATCTTATCATTTTCTCTCTAATTATCTCTCTGTTATTTGGCTGGTGTATCAGTCGAAACAAGTATACTTAAAAAACAAAATATAAATAAAAACATAACAACAACAACAACAAAATTAGAGTGCTACTGTCGCCAATGAAAACATTGAGCACTGTGGTACCAAATCAAATCCGATGAGCAGAGTTGGAGGTCCAAAAACGGTGCGATCCGAAATCCGGGAGTTCGGTCCGAGGACGGGTACTAGTGGAATGGAGGTTTACGTGTTGGTCTCAGTTCATGTGCAAAGGTTGAATATGAGTGGTCAAAAAGAAAAGCCTTCAACCGTCTATGAAACTGTTTATATGAAAGGAAAGGATGATCAGCAGAAGATGCGGGGGTTCGTAAAGTGGAAGGAAGAGAATTCCAGATCTGAGGAGCAGTGTGCTGGAAGGAGCGCTTGAAGAGCTTACTGCGAGAAGGGATGCTAGGTCGCTCTAAAGTGATTAGCTTAGAGGACCTAGTGGATGACTGCATGGAGGAAGGCTGTCTCACTTGTACTAATTGGGACATGTAACCTTTGATCGGGGTAGTAATAGACTTGTATGTCAGAGAAGCTGCTTTGTAAACAATGCGTTCTCTGACTTTGAGCCAGTGCAGAGACTTCAGGAGAGGAGTCACATGGGAGTGCTCAGAGCGGCGGAAGACTGCACGTGCAAGGGAATTCTGGATGAACTGCAATCTATCGATCTCACAGCTTGGGAGATTCAGAAACAAGGAGTTGCAGTAGTCCAGTTTGGATTGCACGAGAGCCGCAAACTTTTATTACACATAGAGTTTAATAAAAATTTAACTTCCGTTTCCTCAAAGCCTGCAATGATGATGTCAGGGACGTTCACTGGGCATATATCGCTGTAGACCAAATCAATCAAACAGATCTGTGAAAGACGTCGGCTGAAGAGAAGAGAGTCCTATAAATGATGCAGGTCCGATAATTAAGGGATGGGCAGGAAAGATAGAGTATTATGAGAAGGCCTATGTCGCAAAGTGATTACGCTGAATATTTTTTGACCAGAAGAGTTAAACGTGTGCACAAATATTAGTTATAAAGATAAATGTATATAGCTCAATTTATAATATTATTCTTTTATTGAATTATATACCGGTTTGATATTGCCAAAAACGTTTCCTTTAAAGCAAATAACGTAACAAATTTATTTCTCTGGAAAATATTGAATCACTTTTAATATTACAATTAAATAAACTTGGACTGAAACGGAGGCTATTGGTAAGTTATCCGATAGCGGATCAATAGGTGCAGGGTCCAAATCCGGTGTTCTCTCCGTCACTGACTTTCTATTGAGCAGGAAACTGACGTTTTACTTGGATTTATTTTTTAAATCACAATTAAAATATAAGTTGATCTGCCAAATGTATTTGAAATTTTATATAAATGACATATATATATAAATGACATATATATATATATATATATATATATATATATATATATATATATATTATATATCCGACGTAATGCTCATGTTTGGCCTGTTTGAAATCAAGTAAGAAATTGCTTTCGAACAAATATACTACAAACCCACGCACGGGAGAAAAGAGATTCTAAAGTTTATCCTTGCGAGAGAATCTTAAGAGAAATGTATTGACCGTTTCCGGTCATAGATGTAATTTTGTAGTTTCATTGTTATGAGGTTCACACTCGATTTAAGATTATCAATGAAATCGGAGTGAATGACCTCTAGCTTCAGGATTGGATTCAGAGGTCAATATGAGGGACTGATTTCCTTATCCCCCTAATCTTCAGATGTATGAAATTATACAGTTTGAAATCTGGAAATAACCTAAACTTCATAGTACACTCGCTGAAATTCAACATAATGTACCAGAATTTAAGAGCTATAGGTAAGTAATTGCTATTTTGATTCTATTTCGCTCATTCTCATCCCCGAAACTAAAAAATATGTCAAGTGCCAGGACTATAAAGTATACACTGACTGCTTCAAAAGCATCGTCATTTCTTGTCGACCAGGGTCTTCGCTTAAAAAATAATGTTCTCTTATCAACGTTGTGCTGTCCTCTTGAGCCTGCGAAACTGAAAAAGGATTGCATAGCTGGCTCGTATTGATATGAAATAAAGATCACTCTAGATAAAGTTCAATTAATATTAACCTAATATACTGGCAGATCCATGGTGTATAACACTTCCATTCTTCTGTCTTTTGCCTTTCATATCTGCCTGTATATCTGCAATTTCATTCAACCTCTTTACCAGGGTTGTATTTGTTAACTTTTTCGAAGTTGGGTTTTTGGGGGGTGTCTCAGGTTGCTAAGAGTGGTCATCATGGCTTTGTCATAGCGGGGAGGTTACAACTGAGATGTTTAAACTTGAGCGGAGGGGTCAAACACCCGCCAGAGGTTGAATCCCTACAACCCCTAGCAAGTACAAGCCTACTTTTGATATCGGCTCATTATGTAATGCAATATGATGCTATATTTATAATCACATTCTTGAACAGTATTTATTTGTTGTAGCTTATCAATGTCTTCGTCATGTACATTTAGTTTCGTATGACAGCTACATGAGAAATGCTTAGAATGTCACTTCTAGGTATGAAAAAGGCTATTACGCTTCCAATAAAATTGTACTGGCCAAAATATAAAAACTATAATTAATTAAATGAAATAATTTTGTAATCAAGTCGATTTGGGATTTACGTATCCTAGATTCAAATCCACAGTGCTAGATTTCACTAGTATACAGTAAGCTACTGCGTCTAAAAGTCCTTATGCTTGTTAGAAAAAGAAGCTAATGAAAACATCAGTTTCCTCACGCGAAAGCGATGTCAGTGACGGGAGAGCCCAGGATTTGAACCCCGCACATACTGATCCGCGGTCGAGTAACTTACCGACATCGCCACTGGCTTCAGCCATTGGCGATGTTAGAAAAACGGTCGATCAATTGGCTTAACTATTCAGCGTCAAGCTGAGGATCATAAGGTTTGCATTTAATTTCCAAGTTCATCTCAAACTGACATATTTTCTAGATAGGAAATTAAAGCCAAATCCGGTGCCAGCCTCTGCATACTCTATTCTAGCTATTATCAATAGACTATGCACATGGCTGGAGCCAGTGGCAATGACGGTAAGCTTCCTACAGCGGATCAGTTTGTGCGGGTTCAAATCATGGGCTTCCCATCACTGATATCACTTTTGAGAGATGAAAGTGATACTAACACCGGCTTTATACAGTGTGCTATACATCTAGGTAGCGTGAAAATTTTCTAGTTTTTTGAATTTTTGATTTCATTCAAGTCACACCATAGTAGAATGAATAGGAAATAATAATAATATATTTTGTCGCAGTCGTTAACCCTTGCGGCGCCTGTAGCCCGCAGAGTTACACTCTGTTCAATTGACTTACAAAGAGGTTGCGAGATTGGTAGAGCTCTGGAAGTGACATGTAGCATTTTTGACCGACTTTATCCATAGATTCAGAAACCTTTCTTGCATTATCAACTGCTAGCTAGTGCTTGCAGGACAAAATATAATTTAGAGAATATTTTAGGGCAAAGCATATTACGATTTTAGACATTGAAAATATGCACACAAGTAAATAACTGCATTCATGAAATACATCTAAGTTTAATATTTGGTTTCGTTCAGCACGATAATAATTTTAGAGACCGCCAGACTAAGATTCGAACCCATGGTCACCCGATTATCAAGCAAAGCAATAAGACAGCTCATCTATAGGAAACTGAACGACACGAAAAAGTTAATTTAGTGATTTGAGTATAAAATTTAAGACCAAATTGTACGCTTTTACGTCAGGGACGTCTCAGGCACCTTAAGTTTTATTTGCAGATCCCCACAAACGCTTGCTATAATTATCTGAGAAAATCGTAATTAACAATTATTCGCCAGAAAAAAGCCTGCTCAATGTCTTCGTAGTTTTCGGTAATAGTCAGTAAAAATTGTTTATTTAATCCTATTTAACAGCCCAGAAAAGTGTAACTCGCATGTTTTAAACGTAATTTTCAAAAAAGTGTTACTAAATATTTTAGAAAGTAAATTAATGCAGCTCGTGCAAGTCGAAAATATTAACTTAAACATTTATGACGCTTTTGTCTTTGAAGATATATAACATGAAGTCGTCAATAGTCATTAGTGACGTCATCATGAGTTGTGAATGCTGTCATGAGTCATGAGTGACGTCATCATGAGTTGTGAATGCTGTCATGAGTCATTAGTGACGTCATCATGAGTTGTGAATGCTGTCATGAGTCATAAGCGATGTCATCATGAGTCATGGACGATATCTTGAGTCATGAGTGATATAATCATGAGTCATGCTACCTTTCCACCCCTAATTTTGTGTGAATAACCATCCGAGTCTTTTTCGGTGTTGAGTTAGTACATGTTTCAAACTTTTAATGCTTCAAATTTCTTGTCGGGTAGTCTTAGTGAATTCCTTGATTTCACTGCTGATGCGTTGTGATGTGCTAATAGCGCTGCAGAAAAGATTATCAAAAGCTTAAAAGAGATATTCTTATTTCTTTCGGCCTTTGAACAAAGTAAAAAAAGTAAAAAATAGTAAAAAAAGTAAAAAAAGTAAAAAGGTAAAAATTATTTTATCGCTTCTAAAAATTTTTAAAAAAAATTAAGAATTTAAAAAAAAAATTTTTTAATCTGATAAAAATATTTAATGCACTCTCATATTCCTTATAACCAAATATACAAATTAAGAAATAATTTTGTATAATTATAAATATTCAGCCGCATTAAATATGTATCTGATTATAATTATGTTAGTAAAGACAATTCAAAGGATCAAAGCCTTGTAGCTGTTTGTACAGACTGGTGGAAACTGATCACCTATCGAAATCTCAGAAACTTAGACAAATCTTGATACTTCGACAAAATTATCAGTTCTACATCAAACATACAAATTTGTGGAAAAATATACAGTATGCTATAAATTTTCCAGGACTTCTAGTTATTAAAGCGCAACCAAATATCATTTAACAAGGCTTATTTAATAGCAGTGGCGTCAATTTTATTTCTAGTGCGGTAAATATTCCAACAGAAATATGACTTACTTGAAATATTTATAAATTCCATCTAAAAATAGCATAATCTGTTCACCTTCCGGTGTATCTGTAGTAGAGTCATGTTGATGGATTTCGTAGAAGTTACTAAAGCACGGCAAAAGCTTTCAGACTTTCGTTCTGATAATACCTGATAATATCGTTTGTGTAAATGTTCAGCTAGAATTGTTGCTTAGCTAAAGTGTGTATTTCAGTTGATTTTGCATTAAACATGACATTAATATAGTTGTAGACGGTGGTCAGCTAGATGTGTATCATCTTCCCTGACGGCCGTTGTTCTAGTTTCTTAAGACTGTTTGATACCCTCTGTTTCTGGGAATTTTTAATTTTTTAATTTAATTTTTTTTAAATGTTTCTTTCTATTTGTATTTGTCAGTGATTTGTTGTTGATGCTGAAATAAAACATATACATCTCTCTCTTTTTACATTTAATCTTTAAAATATAATCTACCACAGAAACAACCAGCAATGGTCAGAAACGGATTTAAAATAAAAATATTGGACGTTCATAAGAGCCTTTCAGAGATTATCTTTAGGAAATGTGGATGCTTTAATATATCACAGTGAAACATATAATAAACATCTACAAACATAAGGAAAATATCCATAAACAATAATAAACATCTACATGTTTGTAGAAATTGATTTTAATAAATATCTTTAAACACGAAAAAACAGAGTGCTACACAGACAGCATACAAAAATTGACACCACTGTGCACAATCAAGTAGGAAATCAACACATCAAGCAAGTAGAATCTATCAAATACATAACGTCACTTATTCACCAAAGTGGGAAATGTGAAAAATTGATAAACGGAAGAATAGCAATTTCCAAAGATGCCTATTGCAGAATGTCAAAGATATTCAGGAGTCATAAATTGTCTATAGATACCAAAAGATACTTTCGTGAATGTTTGGCAATTTTAGTGAATGTTTGACAATTTCTCATGCAATGGAAAAGTAACTTGAGGCAACAAAGATGTGGTTCTAAAGGTTAGGAACAGGCACGGCAATTGAAGAAGAAGAAGAAAAGTCTTGCTAAAAGAAATTTGTGAAACATTTTCATTGAAATACTGTAAAGTTCGTTAACGGTCGTAAACGTTTGTAAACATTTTTTTAATGAATTATGTGAGTTACATGTAGAAATGCCTTCGATTGACGATTTTACATTCTTATTAGATTATGTTGAGATTTAACGAAGCTAATAATATTTTTATAGTTTCGAGTGAGGAAACTAATGCTAACATTAGTTTTATCAGCTTTAAAAAAGAATAATATCAATCCTAGGAACTTCTCCTTAATGGGACAGACTGATATTTGAAGAGTTCACTGATACACGGCGATATACATGTGTGTGCCTAAGTAAATAAACATTCTCTGTGATCAAGCCTGGAATTTTGTTATCTTTGATTTATGTAAGAATGTCCTGGACATCTCATGTCAGCATCTGGCCAAGCTCAAGTCACGATGTGCTCGTCCGTCATGATTTAAGTTTAATGAAGTCCATTTATAGAATTTAACCTGGAAGACAAGTAAGACAGTGGCTGCACTGTAATATCTATATTATTGCAGAAATCTTTCTCTCTCTCTTTTGTGTTCTGGTAAGCGGCAGGTCCATGGTTCATACTCCTACTCTTACTCATCGCCACTTGGCTGGAGCCAGTGATGATGTCGGTAAGATATGCGACCGAGGATAAGTATGTGCTGAGAGTCCAAAACACAACAAAAATTGCCTAAAATAACATAAAGAACCATATACATCCTGTAGAGTTATATATTATACTACATAAGACATTGTATATCGTATATCCTCATCTTCTCTTGAATCCCAATCCAATTTAGCTAGGGTCGGGATAAGAATAGATCTAAACTTATATATATATATATATATATATATATATATATATATATATATTTATATATATATATTCCCCGTGTTCGTGAGCCCGGCAGCAGTTGGGAAAAGGGCAAACGAAAACAAGCTGCTTGTGTACGGAAGAGGCGACTAAGGCAGGAGCTGAGGAAGGTAGAGGGGACTCAAGTCACTGTGAAATTTTCCCCAGGATTAAATGGCAGTAATCCATTACAGAAATGAGGAAACGGGAAACCACCTCAGAAGCTATATTTTCAGCTGTAGGAGGTGCTTTTTATGGAGCATGAAAAGCATCATGCGAGTGGGAATATGTACCTTGGACCTGCCGCTTGGCAGAACACTATATATACATGTATATACATTATATATACATGTATATATTAATTGATTTTAGCTTAATTATTTGCTCAAGGCTAATAATTATATTAGCATAATTGCAAGTAATTCTATACTACAAGATGATTTATGAAATGCTGTAAGCCTAAAGCCTAAAAGCCTAAAGCCTAATTTAATGCCAGTTGATACGATACGATTTTGAGACCTGAAGAGTTCTCAAAATCGTATCAATGATGTCGAATATCGAATTGAATCCCATATCTACAGCACATAGGTCGAACACATGAGTTATCCTTTCTCTTCA